>OX438760.1:13503151-13970651 GCA_949316235.1 Oegoconia quadripuncta
CATAGTGCCGGCACACTACGTCTCTGAACCCAATTATGTACTTTTTATATCGATACTTATGTTATACTTTATATTAACCAATGTTTTGTAAGCGTCATGCCATATATAAAGGCTTCTAATATAATGTTGATTTATTTGGGCCCCTTTTATTGTAGTTTTTTTTTTAATATATTTGTTTTAATTTCGGTCCGAAGATAAAATTTTTGAAAACTGTCTACCAATGTCGAAAGGTTTTTCCAACATGAGACTGCGTCGTGTATGAAAATTTGGTCACAACTCAATTGCGCTTAGTTACGAGACTGCTACGAAAAGATTATTTCCGATACAGACATCAATTAACAATTTGTATGTTGAGGGAAAAATTCTTTCATAATACTGTTATCACACACACACACACACACACACACACACACATACACACACACACACACACACACACACATACACACACACACACACACACGCACGCGCGCGCACACACACACATACACACATACACACATACACATACACACACACACACACATACACACACACACACACACATACACACACATACACACACACACACACATACACACCCTAACATAAACATTCATACCAGATAAATAAATAATTTCGGACACGTACACCATCATCTAGTCCCAAACTAATCAAAGCTTGTGCTATGGATACTAGCTAACGGATAAACATACATAAATATTTATATGAACATCCATGACTCTGGAATAAATGTTCGTATTCACAATATTCGTACACAAACATTCACGGGATTCGAACTCGCAACCGTTGGTTTCGCGGACAGGGTCACTATCTACTACACCAATCGGTCGTCACGAAGCAATGTACTTTAGTTACAGGAGTTGGATTTCGTTTGTTTTGATCACCCTCACGAAAGACTTGAGTCAAATATAGGGGCTTGAAACCGATTAATTTTACTATATAATATTTTCAATAATTTTATAAAGTTTTCTCATAAACTTATCGTTAGAGCTATGCTAAACGTAGTTCTATAAATCAATCCTTGAAAATAATTTACATGGGAGAGGTATTTTCGGAATAAAAATATTAACCGTTTTCAAGCCTTGAGGTCACAGTGGACGTATCACCCATGTATTTTGATATAGTTTATTCAGATACACCTCACCTCAAATGGTAGTATTTTGTAAGACTTTATTGATGGTAAGACTGTTTTGTATTTGCTGTCTAAAGTTTGGTTTATTTATATTATGCATTGGTCCTAATGGCGATAATGTTCGGGCCCAAATAACTCAATGTAGTTTTATATAATACAACGTGCCACCATTCAACATTAACTGAGAGGGGTTTTACTATTTGCTTAGATGACAACAATCCATTATAATCGTGGGCTATTACTATTCTTAGTCCATAATCTCTATCATTAGTAAACAGTACGAGGAATTATGTACCATCAATCGCAATCTGTCACATTCAGACCGTCTCCTACCGCGAGAACGAATGTTTTATAACTTAAATAACGCGTACAGTAGCCGTCGGAAATTCGACTAGCAACTTTGGGGTGTTTTTTTTTCTGGTCTTTTTGTTGGTGAAATGGCGTGTCGATTCCGATGTGACTTCTCGAAAGATTCAATGAAGTGCTGCCATTATCTTCCTGGAATAAGAAGACGCTTGTTGCCGTTTAGTGACGTCAGAATCGATACCAATTTAAGATCACCGCTTAAGACGATAGCGACCAGCCACCAGCTTCAGTCGACGCTGGAACATCACGCCTCTACTGCTGGATCTAGGCCTCTTCCAAGCGCACCACAATGCCTGATCACCTTTAATAATAACGACCCGACGCAGATCCTCCATTTAGCTGGGGAACACCATGTTTGCCTTGTCGCAGTTTCTGGAGGTAGAAACAGTTTGATGCAGCGATTTTTGTTATTCCGGCAGATGACCTGCGTTTAAACTACGTTTTATAATAGACAGCGCGTGTCGGTATAGTGCCATCCACACATATAACCGCCTCAGGAAGCAATATAAGGTTTACGAAACGTAGGTCGCAGTTTCGCTAACACATTTTTCGAAGTCCATCTGGCTAGCTAAGTCTGCCAAACAGTAATGTTGATAGCGTTGTTATGTTACATGTTTATTACGTGGTTTAGTTGGTGATAGCGCATTTTTATTAGTCCATCTGGCTAGCTAAGTCGGCCAAGCAGTAATGTTGATAGCGTTGTTATAAGGTCCGTCTGGCTAGCTAACTTTGTCAATCAGTAATTTTGATAGCGTTGTTGTGTTTCGTTGGTGATAACGCATTTTTAAAGGTCCATCCGGCTAGCTAAGTCTGTCAAGCAGCAATGTTGATAGCGTTGTTGTGTTACAGGTTTATACACGGTTTGGTTGGTAATAACGCATTTTTTAAAACTAGCTAAGTCTTATTACGGGGTTTGGTTGGTGATAACGCATTTTTAATAGTCCGTCTGCCAAGCAGTAATGTTGATAGCGTTGTTGTGTTACATGTTTATTACGCGGTTTGGTTGGTGATAGCGCAATTTTAATAGTCCATCTGGCTAGCTAAGTCTGTCAAGCAGTAATTTTGATAGGGTTGTTGCGTTTGGTTGGTGATAGATAACGCATTTTTAAAGGTCATCTGGCTAGCTAAGTCTGTCAAGTAGTAATGTTGATAGCGTTGTTGTTACATGTTTATACACGGTTTGGTTGGTAATAACGCATTTTTAAAAACTAGCTAAGGCTTATTACGGGGTTTGGCTGGTGATAACGTATTTTTAATAGCCCGTCTGGCTAGCTAAATCTGCCAAGCAGTAAGGTTGATGACGTTGTTGAGTTACATGTTTATTAATCGGTTTGGTGGTGATAACGCATTTTTAAAAGTCCGTCTGGCTAGCTAAGCCTGCCAAGCAGTAATGTTTGTAGCGTTGTTGTGTTTCATGTTTATACACGGTTTGGTAGGTGATAACGCATTTTTAAAGGTCCGTCTGGCTAGCTAAGTCTGCCAAGCAGTAATGTTGGTAGCGTTGTTGTGTTTCATGTTTATACACGGTTTGGTAGGTGATAACGCATTTTTAAAGGTCCGTTTGGCTAGCTAAGTCTGTCAAGCAATAATGTTGATAGCGTTGTTGTGTTTCATGTTTATACACGGTTTGGTAGGTGATAACGCATTTTTAAAGGTCCGTTTGGCTAGCTAAGTCTGTCAAGCAATAATGTTAATAGCGTTGTTGTGTTACATGTTTATACACGGTTTGGTTGGTGATAACCCATTTTTAAAGGTCCGTTTGGCTAGCTAAGTCTGCCAAATAGTAATATTGATAGCGTTGTTCTGTTCCGGCTGTACGAAATAAGATAGCCAGTCCCCCAAATAAATTGGGGGTTCCGAGTAAGCGCTTCTACCTTCGGCCTTATCTTTACTTAACGTCAGATGTGATTGAGGACATAACCCATTGTGCATAGTGGTGCGACTAGCTCATAGCTCGCGGTGGGAGGTAGCCTTATTTCGGCAAATCGGACTTCCCTCGCTATTCGTAATATAAATGCACTTGACATTGAGTTACTTAATTTACCCATTGATTATAATGAAAAATATAGACGAATAACACTTATTATTATGTCCTCGCTCATTGGTATTAAATAGTGTTACTTCAATCTGAATGCTTATGTTATTAGGCTGTAGTTTAGTTATCTAAATATTATACCAATA
Source organism: Oegoconia quadripuncta (assembly GCA_949316235.1). Lineage (NCBI taxonomy): Eukaryota > Metazoa > Arthropoda > Insecta > Lepidoptera > Autostichidae > Oegoconia > Oegoconia quadripuncta. Next base: position 13,506,834 of record OX438760.1, read on the forward strand.
AATGATTAAATCGGGCTTTTTTGTTTTATTTTTATTATAAAATAAAAAAATAAAAAATATTTCGGACACTTACACTAATCATCTAGTCCCAAACTAAGCAAAGCTTGTACTATGGATAACTAGATAACGGATAAACATACATAAATATTTATATAAACATCCATGACTCAGGAATAAATGTTCATATTCATCACACAAACATTTACCCGTCGCGGGATTCGAACCCGCAACCGTTGGTTTCGCTGATAGGGTCACTATCCACTACACCAATCGGTCGTCCGTATAAATGTATTTTTATCCGACTGCCCCAGGAAGAACGGTAATGTTTCTCGAATGTATGTATGTAGATTTCTATGTTACTTCCTGTACCCTGAACAGCTTGACCGATATTAAAGTGCAAGGTGTCGTGAAACTGGTCTTGATTCCCAGAGTGACATACGATAATTTTGTGGAAAAAAAATCCAACTTGATGCCGGAAAAATACAAAAAATAAATAATAGTTGAGTTTTTGGTTTTTAAATACTTAACACTTTCACAGACAGTGAACCGGACGAAATGGAAGTTTTATATTCGTTAAGTTTCCGCCTAAATGTTAACAAATATTTGCGAAAATGTATTTAGTGAGACAATCATTCAAATCTGAATTGCAAAAAGGAAAATAAAAAAATGTAAACAACATTGGGTTTACGATTTGGAGGTCGCGGGTTCGATCCCTAGCGGGGTACATGTTTAAGTACTCGGTTTGGTTAGTGGTAGGGCATTTTAAATGTCCGCCTGGGTAGCCCTTCAGGGTACGTAGGCAGACCATTCATTCTTGTTATTACCATATGATGGCAACACAGCTACCACGTTGACAAGTCATCAGACAAAGCCGAATTTACATTACGAAAGTTGTACGGTCTAGCGCTTAGTTGACGACACTAGTTCATACATCGGTAGATGAGGATATTGAGGTTGTTGTAGCTCAGAACAGAAGAGAGATGACGAGGTAGTAGGAGATAAGTTAAAGTTAGTTATAGTGAATAATTTATTTATTTAAAAACAGTAACAAATAAAGAGATGGAATTTAAATACAAACTAGAACAAATGTAAAAAATTGAGGCAAGGTACCCAAAACGCTGGCAGCGTTTCCTCGCTGTATGCAGATACTTAAGCGTTGAGCGAGGATACAACCAGCTCAATCAGTGACATCGACTAAGCTCTTTGAAATATTAAAGAAAAATTTAAGAGCGCCCGGCCCCCAAGTACCTAAAGTTTCGACTCCGAAAGCAAGGAAGTTATAGTTAAGTCGAGTTTAATTTTCCTTCTTTAGGTGTAGTTGCTGTCAGTATCAGTTTAATCGCTGTTTTAGTGTGAATTATATGTTTATAATGTCGCGTAAACTTTGGACGATCGGGTCATGGTTGTTTGAGCGCGCTACCGAAAGGCAGCTTAGCTTAGGCGTGTTATCTTGAGGTGCGGGCGACTTTACCTACCAACAAAAGAGATAACAACGTAGGTCGAAATGCTGCGGTTATAAAATGAATACTAACACAAGTAAATAGCTAGGTATTTAGGTTTGTAATGCGGAGAAAGTGGCACGAGCTGAGACGTTTAAATGATTTTCTCTAACGTGAACGGATATGATCATGACTGATAATTTCCTTTCTTTGCATCTGTTTCTAAATAATGGATAGGGCTCGCTAAACTTTCGCGATTTTACCAAACGTGGCATCTAGGTTTATCAAGAAAGTTATAGCCAACTATGTATTTATGTACAAAACAAACAAAATATTATTTATTCCACAACAATAACAAACATAACACAAGAATAAAGAAATCAAATCAAAAATGCTTTATTTTGTAGGTACACAGGGTACACTTAAAATAGTCAGATTTTACATTTTTAAAGCTACTGCTTGTTCAAATAGCAATTTTCCCCTGAGAAGAACAAGCAAGAAACTCGTGAGCTTGCTCTTTTAAAAAAAAAAAGGTTTATTATTTTATATTATAATATTTCATTATTAATTGTGAAATAGCCTGGTTATGCGAACGGGCTGGTTATGTCCATGAATGTTTATCATCTAAATAATCTGATATTTTATAATATAGGTACATTATCTCACTCTCCCTCCTACGTTGCGCGCGACAAACAATGTCATACTATGCAGGCAGAGCATTAAAGTAGGAAACTGAATAAATTTGGGGTTAATCAGCAAATAGTAATAACCAATTCCATAACTACATATAATATTATAAATGCGAAAGTTTGTGTGTGTGTATGTTGTGTATTTGTTACCTTTTCACGTTTAAATGGCTGGACGGATTTGGATAACATTTGATTGGTAGACAGTAGGACCTACTTAGATTAACATAGCTAAGTTTGAACGCCCAATATACTGTTACTTAACGCCCATATCATGGTTAACTGATTGATTGATTGAGTGATTGAGGTTCAAGTACCAACCCGTTATGCATAAAAAAAAAAAAAAAAACTGGAAGAAATTCCTCTGTGGGATAAGTCCGCCTTTGTGCATATTTTTAAGAAGTTTGTTTTGTACAATAAAGCGTCTACAAACAAAATAATAGGCTTTTGCTGAACCGATTTTGTTGAAACATTCCACGCGAACGAAGTCGCGGGCAACAGATAGTAAATAATAAACTAAACATACATAAACTATAATATTACCTATATAACTTACTACAAAATATATAGAAATACATAACATAAAATATAAAGTCTCGCTCAAATTGCTCATGCATGAACCCCATAATTAGTAGGTACTTAGGCACATTGATAGGTTCTCTTGAAATATTCGTGTTATGAAGTGAACACAATGAATGACGTACGCGTGCGCTTATTGGTGAGTAGATACTTTTTCCTTTTCTTTTCATGACAGACAATGACACAGCTTGTAACACCAGCATGCGTTGATTCCTAAAATTTTTATTATGAGAAAGCTACTCTTACGTTATGACGATTATTCACCTCGTCTACTGCCTCTGATGACCCTCGTCAACCTAGGTACATTCATCATACAATAAGTAGGCATACCCATTTAAGAATCTTCACAAAAAATACGGTGAAAAATTAGCTTCGCTAGACATAGTTCAGACCCGACTTATGTAATTGCTATCTTATAGAAGTATATTAGAGATGTAATTTTGAATAATTAGGTAAGTCTAAAACAAAACGTGCGCTTAGTCTAGATTTTTTAAGAAAACCATATTTTTTTGTTATTAAAAAATAAATTCTAACTGATATTAGTGGATCAAAAACTAAGGATGTCGTCTAGCTGCATTGCCTAAGAAATAAAAATGAGAACTAATATTTTGTAACGATAATTTCCCTAAATGTTTTGAATTTATAGAAATACCCATCAATTGAGCATTTTTTTTAAAGAAACACATTTTTCAACTTTATCTTACTTAGTTACTTATTTAGTACTTGCGTTTCTTAAAAATGCTTAATTTTTAGCAATTGTTACTACATTTACAACAATTTATTAAATGTTTCAAGAAAATCGCGGTCATTCGCGTCAGGATGAAAAATTTTTGCGAGGTCAAACCGTATTTTCCCTGGGCTAAAAGTGATCCTTAGGTTTCCTTACCTGGTATAAGGGCTCCGTTTCACAAGGTATGGGTACCTAAAAACCCATTCATACTCTTTCACAGTTCACAATGTTACGGCCCAACCAAAGTATGATCATGTACGAAGTGACCACAAATTTTTGGTCGATGACATTTCATGACTAACCAACCTATACCTACATATACGTAGGTACTTATAACGAATTCAATCCGCTTCATCATCTCTCCAAAAGAGGTATGTATGAGGTCAAACAAGGAACATTATGCATAAATTCAACGGTTTCATCGTTTAATGTTGACACGATTTTTATCCTAAAGAAATTAACATCACCTGTCTTCCTCGACCACATCCATCACTTTCCATATACTCTAGATTTTTTTATATATATTTTCATTGACATAGTTTTTTTATGACACATAAAATATAATTATTTGAAGAATTCTATAAATACAATTATATGAAACAACAAATTTATAAAACATAATTAAAAATAAATTAAATTGTATATTAACTCGAAATGGACAAAGTTAGTCTGAAATAAAAGGTTTTCATTTTAAGTAGACGTTCCAAACTTTCATTCAAATTCAAACTATTTATTGCTTTCCACTATGTTGGTTATGATGTATAACTAATACAAAGTATCAATTGTGGACCCTGATGGGCACAGCAACAACTGAGAGGAGGAAATGTTTACATTATACTATTTATTATAAATTATACTAAATTTACTTCTTCACTTTTTGTCACACAATCCTGAATCCTTTGATACAATCCTGAAGATGCTTATTTCCAATTACAATACAGTAACGTTACATATAGTACATCCGCCTCCGTGGCTCAATGTAAACAACATAGGGTTTACAAATCGGAGGTCGCGGGTACATGTTTAGTACTCGGTTTGGTTGGTGGTAAGGCATTTTAAATGTCCGCCTGGCTAGCTACTACCATCTTATCTAAATCGGCTGCCAAACAGTAATGTTAATAGCTTTGTTGTGTTCCGATTGTCAGAGATAAGATAGCCTGTTCCCCAAATATTTGGGTTTCCGGGTCAGTACGCTTCCACCTTCGGTCTCATCTTCACTTAACATCAGGTGTGATTGAGGTCAAGTGCTAACCCGCTGTGCAGTGAAAAAAAATACATACATAAACCACGACCTTTATCCCAATTGGGGTGGTCAGTGATATCCCAAACATAAGCGTTTGTATGTTCCAAACAAAAGTTTTATCCTTGAAACAACATCCACGGTTCGTCTATCGAAATATACAGAAAGAACACGTGACAGGGGGTGACCTGATTGCCATTGAAACGTAGGTACAAATCTATAGATGTTCTTCGGTGTAAAGTCCCTTAGTCGCCTTTTACGACGCCCACAAACTTGCAGGTCACATAAGTCGCCTCCGCAGTCAATTCATTCTAAGGGATATGTATACGCTTTTCAATAAGGGTCCCGTTGATATAAAAAATCTTCCGTTCAAAAATTTAAATATACCTACTATAAAACGAAAACTTATTAAGTAAGCATGTTATAAAATATCAGATCATATCGATGATAATCATCCCTGGACATAACTAGGTTATTTTACAATTAATAATTAAATGTTATTGTGCCTTTTTGTTACATAAAAACCTGATTTTAAAAGAGCAACCCTTCGATTTTCTTTATTGTTCTTCTCAGGGGAAAATTGCATTTTAAAAAACAGTAAGCTTAAAAAATGTAAAACCTGACTGTGTACCCTGTGTACCTACAAAATAACGCATTTATGACTTTTACTTTGATTCGAGCGAACACCAACGCTCACTGAGAGTTCCAAAGAAGTTCGCATTTATATTATATTGACTTATCAATACCACTTTCCATCAGCTGAGCTGTTGGCTCGTATGTCATGCCATACTAAAACAATCTTGATGAATGAGGCCTGACCACACGACCACACATGGTCGTATTATTTTTTATTCCTTTCATACCTACTCTTGTGTAACTAATCTTCTGCGTTGGTGTTTTTTCTTTTTAGTTAGATCTAGTTGCTCCAGATACAGTTTAAATACATGCCTTAAACTACCAGCTGTCACCAACAAAGCGGGTTACCACGGCCAGTCGAGAAAGTTTAGCTCGATTTTTAACAAACCGCCAGTCGCCGACTAACTTCCAACTAGGAGGTACGCGCGTTCTTCAACATCTCAACAGTTACCGAAAAGTAACACGTACAGAAACCGGTTCCGCATTTGCAACACTAAATATACAAGTGGTTGATAAACAATAAATTCAAAAAAGGGAAAGTTCGCTGATGTGATCTGTGGCGTTTTTTTTTTAATTTGCCGGTCAACGCTCGGATCCTGCCTTGAAATAGCGGCGGCGAAAAATGAATGTAAGTTGCCGGTTGAATTATTGTTCCGCTCTCAAGGATTGTTAATTTTATGGGCTCTACTACAGTTTTGTTGTGAATTTCTCGTTATTTGCGACCATAACCCGCCGTTTCGCTCTACTGTATTTTTTTTATTTCTTGCGATACTCTTTACTCTTTCTTCGTTTAGCCATTACCTAAATAACTCCGTTCAAAAATCACATCATTTCATTGTTCCTTTTTCAACATTAATAAAGGTCAAATTAACTACTTTCACATTATAAAATAGGTAGGTAACCTAGAAGTTAGGATTTCTAACTTTCTGATCGAGGGTTTCGCGTAGAGCTGCGATCGTCTGCAATATCAAACTTACATATTCGTCGGTAAACCCTCGGCCACCGAGCGACTAATTCAATAATAAAAAAGTTTATTAATTAACAGTAGCGTTAATGTGATTCATTCAATCTGTAATAACCGTGAACCTGATGATACATAGCACTAATGAACACTAGTTCACAGAATAGCAACTGGGGATCGTTACCGAAAGTAACTAAAAAGAATTGACCCAATCTGTATCTACCCGTAGTAGGTATCGTACTATTAGGGGATGACTACAATATGATTTTCAAAAAGTAAGCCTTGCGAATAAGCGATAATTGTATATCGTGAATTCGTGACGTTTTCAAATGTTATTTTTATAACTTACAAAATAAACTTTATCAGTTTGAGTACTAAAGATGATTGTCATGGTGATCACTCTTACGGACGCTTACATCCAGTAACAGCAACAATGCATAGGTTGTTGATAATGATACTGTATGTAACTAAACAGTTGATTGGTATCAAGATGCCAGACATATAACCAATGGATGAATCATTATCCGTCTGCTGTTGGCCTGTTCCTACAATTCCGCTGGGTTTGTAAACTGGACCATTGTTTCAGAGCAAGTTATCACTTATCACTGAGAGATATTATGATTGATCATTTTATGTATTATAATGTTATTGACTTCCTTTTATTCATTAAGAGCGTTCCCACAATTCCATACTAACTTTCAAGTCCAAATTTTTTCGAAATTAATGGCCCGATTATAATGATTTATACATATAAGCAGGATAAATGTTAGATCCTTACATATGAAATTGGGGTTTTGTATGAAGAATTTCATTAAGACTGTTTTTTTTGAATTTTTTTTGGGAAAGGCAAATCCAAATATAGCTAAACTTTGTGTGTATTATCGGATAACATTAAGTTAAATATAGGCAGCGTTAATTTTTAAAAGTAACCGCCTTATAAAAGTTTCAGCGAATCTAAGAAATGATTATGGGAAGCACATGAAAAGAGCTCTGTTTTTAGCTTTAGCTCAGACATTAAAAAATATTTCATGTGAAACCTTGAAAATATATTCTATTTTCCAAATAAAAAACAAATTTGGAAATAGCTACAGAATCGTACAATTTCATAGGTAAAGACCTAATAGAAAAGTTAGTGGAAAACATTATCTAAATATCGAATTTAAAAGAAATGGCATTTTTTCAGTTACCATAGAAAACTTAAAATCGGGCTAATTTTCAATACTGTTTTTCGAAAATGTTCTCTACTAACTTATTAGATCTATGTAGGTACGTGCTTTATGCGTATAAAGTTTCATTAGAATCGGTTTATTCGTTTCGAAAAATTTAGCCTTAAAAGTTTGTATGAAATAACGTAAGCCCTCTTCAGTATCTAAAAATCATAAACATAGCATATTGGACCCTAATTTTTCTGCTCAAGTTACAATATGACTCAGACATCAAAGGTTCGAGGATTTCTGAGAAATCGTTTTATTAACCAATAATCATATAAGTCCGCCTTTGTGCATAGTTTTAAGCAAATTTGTTTTGTATTTATTTTCTTTAACATTTGTACAATTTTATAAACAATTATTATACAATTTATTATAAAAATAAATAAAAAATCACAAATAAAAAACTAGCCCTAAGTCTCTGGTTGGTTGAATGGTACCCAGAAGGCTGGCCGCGTTGCCTCGCTGTATAGGAAGGCTGATTCTTTGACCAAAGTATTGGTCAGCCCTCCGATCGTGGGATGCATCAACCAGACGCTCAGATAACTCTCTAAAAAGAATGTGAGCACCCGGTCCCCACGGCCCAAGCGTTGTACAAATGTTAATAAATTAGATTTTTCTTTTGTACAATAAAGCATTTACAAACGAATAAACATATTTTCTATATCTGAAAATGTATGTCTTTGCAAAATTATGGGGTAGACATAGGAACATAGGTTTAGCAGTGTGGACACAGCGATGGTGATGAGTGATATCGTCGCCAAATTTGTATTGAGTCTCCACCCTAGCAATGTGTAGGTGAAAATAGGATTACGTGTTTTAAACTATTTTTTTTATTTTAGTTTACATTAACAGTCTTTAGCTTGTGACTAAAAATGAGCGAACACCTACCGTTTTTATCTATTCCAAGAAGTTTACAAAGTGTAATATCTAAAATAATTTGAGCAATGTTAATTACGGTAACGGAAAATAATTTGTTACTTACGGCAAATAATTTGTCACTTACGGCAAATAATTTGTTACTTACGGCAAATAATTTGTTACTTACGGCCAATAATTTGTTACTTAATGAGAAAAAAAACTAAATGTGTGAAATTTGTACTACCCAATGTCAGGGTAGCGCCCACAAATATAATGATAAAAAATGCCACTTTAGATTTCGTAGATTCTACTGTATTTTTGGGCATTACTTTAGACGCCAAAATGCAATGGGGTCCTCATATCCATAAATTGGCGAAAAGGCTCAGTACTGCAGCGTACGCAGTCAAAAAAAGTCGACAAATATGAGACGTAAATACTGCTAGATTAGTATAGAAATGCCGCGGATATAAATACAATCTTTGTTTTACAAAAACGAGCCGTTCGCGCAATTTATCAATAGAGACCTACAGTGTCACTTAGAGATAGGTTTAAAGTGTATAACATTCTAACCTTTTCGTCACAGTACATTACATAGTACATTTTTTGAAAATCTATTATATGTCAAAAAAAATATAGCATCATTTAGGAAAAATAGTGATAAACATGATGTCAATACAAGAAATAAAGATAAACTTGCAGGTCACATAAGTCACCTCCGCAAAGTCATTAATGCATTCAAAGGGCCGCTTTTTCAATAAGGTTCCAGTTGATATACAAAATCTTCCTCTCAATAAATTTAAAGATACTATAAAACAGAAACTTATTAAGAAAGTATATTATAAAATATCAGACTATTTAGATGATAATCATCCCTGGACATAATCAGGTCGTTCACATGCCAGGCTATTTCACAATTAATGTTCCTGAAATATTGCATTGAACTCTACCATCAGAATAATTTATGATTTATTTTATTTAAGGAAATGATTTTAGGAAAAGAAGCGGCGCTAAGTCATTTCAATTCTGTTTCTTTCTTTCTTTATTTATTTCTTTCTTTCTTTATATAAAGGTTTTTATATTTCATTATTAAAACAATATACTAGCACAATTTTTTGGCAAATACACAAAGAACTACCAAACACGCTTGGTTTTGCGTTCCGAAAAATTAATCAATTGATCGCTTGAAAACGACGGAACCCTTAGACTTAGGCACGAAATTAGACTCCCACTTGTTCGGTTTTCTATTTAAAAATGTTAAAAACATGCATAACATTCCTTTACATAGTTACCTCTATTCGTATAGGTACGTACTCAGGGTTCAATTATCCACCTCTACCCAAATCAGGCACATAAAAGGTGATTAAAATTGACCTACTTATAAAATAACTTTTGCGTAGGTATTTTAAGACCTCTAGGTCACTGTGACTTGTTTTACTAAACTTGTAAAACGAGAAACGTAACGGATTATTTTATAAAACGCGCAAAAACACGAACGGCTCAGGTGGAAGTGAATAGTTTACGCTCAATGACTCGTGAATTTAATGCGGTTACTTTTGCAAGTGATAAATCGTCGTGAAAACAACAAGGCATTTGTACAGTTTAAAACAAGCCTTTCTAGAAGAAGCCTAGTCTAAAAGCCGTTCAAACTTTTCATGGGAGGACTAAGCACCCCGCGGGGTACGTCCGCGCGCTCGGCAGAATTGGCCGGCTAGTTTGCGTTCAACTGTATTTGTTGACGGCTATCTATACAGGTTGTAGGTATTCCTGCACCTGGGTGCACTTGGAACAAAATCCGGTCTTATGAGTTAAATACGTCCACAGACCACCTGCCGCAATAGATGGAAATTTTTTATTTATTTAGGAGAAGCCAACGGCGATACATTGTTAATACGACCTGTTTGGTGTAGTGGTTAGAAACTCTGACCACTATACCAAAAGGTTACGGGTTCGAATCCCGCTAGGGGCATATGTTTGTGTGATGAATACGGATATGTGTGTGTACCCGAGTTATGGATGTTTCATTGAACTAGATGGCATTGTGTGTATGTCCAAGGATATTTAATTTAATTTAATATTTAATAGCACTAAGCATTGAGAAGATACATAATGTACAGCTATTACAGGCTTCTACATATTAACAAAAAGGAAAGGAAAACCAAGTAACAGATATGTTTCCATATGGCATGTATCGTGGTATGATGTATACATGTGTGGTGATACGAACATTTTCTTAGAAATTCTGTCAAAACTGTAATACGAATAACGTTTATCTATTTAAGTATGATGGCCGTAAACATAACGAGGATGAATAAAGGCTAAATATCGTATAGATCTTGATAAACTTTTGCTACCATCTTTTACAATTGACTACCCATCAATCTAACCTCTTGCAGACTACAAATTCTTCATACTCACACAGGGAAACATAAAAACTAACTTCTAAACCTTAAATCGTGAGTTAATCGGATGAGTTAATAACGCAAAATAAAAAATCCTTTATTTTGTAACACAGGATACACTTAAAATAATCAGATGTTACACTTTTTAAGCTACCCCTTGTTCAAAAGGCAATTGTCCCCTGAGAAGAATACGCAAGAAACTCAAAAGGTTGCTCTTTCAGGTTTATGCATTGCAAAAAGAACAATTAATTTTATTATTAATAAAATTGTGAAATAGCCTGGTATTCCAACGAGCCGTGTATTTATTTTTTTGATCAGGAAGGTTTGCTGACAGTCACGTAACTTTTTCAGCTTCACCGGGCACGTGGGCGAGCGCGGGAGCGCTCTGCCCGTCTTTTGCATATAGACAGTGTGCGATGACCATGGATGATTATACATCTAATACACCGCCTATACACAAGCTAAACTGAGTAATTATTCGATGTTTTAGTGAACAGCGCTCTCTGGGTATTTAAAAAAAAAGCAGAACCTGTACATAAAACGGGTACTCACACCCAACTATCTTGGCAATAGGTACAAAAAACATTCGTCACGTTCAATTGTCGACGCTTGCGACTTTTCGCATAGCCTAATGCTGTGGAAGGCCATATCAGAGTCGTGACTGACAAATCTTTGTTGAAACACTTATCGCCATTTGTAAACTAGTAAAATTAGATTTAAGTACATATAGAAAGTAGAATCATGGGGCTGTATTAGATATTATTCAATTTTTTTAAATCTCCATAACATGAGACAGCTTGTCAAGACTATTGACAAGAGATATAGTCATATTCTAGAGTTTATTTATTGGAAAAAGTTATCTCACAGGCTTCAAAGCGTGTAGAAATTATTTTTAACTTATCTGAAAGCCCCATATTGATTTAAATAATAGAAATAAATACCTATTTCGGACACTTAAACCAAACATCTAGTAAACAAAGAAAAGCTTGTATACTATGGATGCTAGATAACGGAAAAACGTACATAAATACATACACATAAATATTTATATAAATATATTAAATTTATAATATTTATATGACTCAGGATTACATGTATTCATCACACAAACATTTACTCTTCGCGGGATTCGAACCCGCAACAGTTGGTTTCGCAGACACAGTCACTATCCACTACACCTATCGGTCGTTAGATTATAGTGATTGTGATTGTTCGGATACGAGATGAAATATTATCTCTATTACTTAATTGATCTATTTTGATATAATTTTCATCCGGAATCTTTATATATAAATCGCAATATATTTACGAAAACTTAATGTATGTAAGGAAAAATATAGAATCGTTTAAGAAAAATAGTGATATACATAATGTTAATACCAGATATAAAAATAAACTTGCTGTTCATGTCAGCCGTTTACACAAAGTCACTAAGTCATTTAACGGGCAAAGTATACGCTTTTATAATAAAGTTCAAAATTTACCTCTAAATAAATTCAAAACCATCATAAAACAGACATTATTTACCAAAGGCTATTATAAAATTTCTGACTATCTGGATGATGAGCAAGCATGGACATAGACCGCTCAGCGATATTCAGTCTAATTATACAATATAATATAATTGTAACCCAAACTTATTTAAAAGAGCAACCCTTGAGTTTCTTGCTCGTTCTTCTCTGGGGAATCTGCTTTGCGAATGAGCAATAATGTCAATAATTTTAATATTAAGATAAAAAATGTGACGTTTTCAAGTGATAATATAATAATATATCTAGTTATTAAGATCAACTTTTGTAACATTCTCATTTGTGGTGAGTGAAATAAAGATTTTATTATTTTATTATTATTAATCTTTATCCTACGAAATAAATATTTTTTGACTTTGACTTTGAAATAATATACATATTGGGTATTTACCTATGAAATTGGAGTTTTTTTTCTTCGTTAATCATATGTAGGTACCAATTCCTGCGATTTTTTTTTTATTACAAAGCTATTATCCAAAGTTTTTTATTTGGAAAATGGAATATTATTTCAAGGTTTCACATGAAATATTTTTTAATTTCTGGGCTAAATCACATAATAAAAAAAATTTGAACAAAGCTCTTTTCATGTGCTTCCCATAATCATTTCTTAGATTCGCTGAAACTTTTATAAGGCGGTTACTTTTAAAAATTAACGCTGCCTATACTTAACTTAATGTTATCCAATAATACACACAAAGTTTAGCTAAACTTGGATTTGCCGTTCCCAAAAAAAAAAAAACAAAAATGTTTGTATAGAGAAAACAGTCTTAATGAAATTCTTCATACAAAACGCCAATTTCATAGGTAAGGACCTAATACAAGTTTATATTTTATTTCGAGAACCAAGCGGACGAAATCGCAGGCGAAAAGCTAGTGTGGCACTAATAACTATCACTTGAGACGACAGATAACTTCCTGTGAATACCTACTTTTTGTAAGCTTTGTCAATGAAATAGACAATTATCGCAACTTAGCATTGAAACAATGCATTGAAACTGTTACTCAACACCTGAATTTGAATAAAATTCGCACCACTTTTTAGACCAGAAAGATGTAGATAAACGCTGTTGTTCCCATGCACAAAGCCAGGCTACTCCATCGTAATGTGCAGCTTTTTGTTCACTGGTATAAACTAACAAATAAATAAATAAATATCTTTGCACATACACACAGCGCCATCTAGGTCCACAGTAAGCATCTAAACTTGTGTTATGGATACCAGATGGTTGATAAACAATACAATACAATACAATACAAATACTCTTTATTGCGCAAAATAATTTACAATAATTTTGATGATAACAATAGAACACAATTAGGCGGTCTTATCACTAAAAGCACTAAAAGATAAACTGCACAACTATATTTTTTTTTGTAAATAAATGCATATATAAATGAAAAACATCCATAACTCGGGAACACATGTCTGTATTCATCATACAAACATATGCCCCTAGCGGGATTCGAACCCGCGACGTTTTGGTATAACGGTCAGAGTTTTCCGAATACCATCACTGACACGTGCAGTTTTCAAGTCTTTTCGTTCGGTACTAAGTCATTCACCTCTCCGTGGCTCAATGTAAACAATACAGGTTTTCGAATCGGAGACCGCGGGTTCGATCCCCAGCGGGGTACACGGTCAGTACTCCGAGTGCTGTACTCGGTTTGGTTGCTTGATGGTAGGACATTTTAAAATCTTATCTAAGTCTGCCATCAAAAATTAATGTTGTGTTGTTGTTGTGTTCCGATTGTCAGATATAAGATAGCCAGTTCCCCAGATAGGATGGGTTTCCGGGTCAATATGCTTCCACCTTCGGCCTCATCTTCACTTAATATCAAGGGAGCTTGAGGTCAAGTGCTAACCCGTTGTGCATTAAAAAAATATCAACGGATAATGTATACGCATTTATAACAAGGTTCCGGTAGACATTCAAAGCCTTTTAATAAATTTAAAACCACCAAGTTGCCAAAGTCTATATTTCCGTTTTTTTTTGTCGAAGCAATAATTATAAAAATACTTATTTAAAAAGAGCAACCCCTGAGTTTCTTGCTCGTTCTTCTCTGCGAAGTATGCCTTGTGAAGGAGCGATAATTGTTTGTCATGATGTTTTCCAATGTTATTTTCTAATAAGTCTAATAAATAACAGAAAACAAAAGTAATACTAAGTATACTTTATACTTATTTATATTGATGGATAATGGTGATTTAATTATCAACAACACAATTTAGGTGCAACCCCTTCGAAAACTGGACTTGCGTCGAGTACCTATCATGAGAAGATAATGGTGTCGATATGACTTCTCTAAACCAAACTAAACCGAAATCAGCCCCCGTCGCATGATATCGTTTGTCGCACACGACGTATAGGAGTGAGAGTGGGATAGTTGTATATTTCGTCCAAGAGAATGAGCAAGACAAATATTATCTCGAGCGACATACACGTTTACGGGCTGAGATGATGAACCCTGAAATATCGCTTCCACCTCATCCTGATAGTGACGCAAAGTTAGACAAACTAGCTGTTGTCGCAACTTCGTTTAATCTTCGAACACGAGCATTTTTTTTTATACATAACGGGTTTGTACTTGACCTCAATCACATCTGATGTTAAGTGAAGATGAGGTCGAAGGTGGAAGCGTACTGAAGGTTTCATTAAAATCGGTTCAGCAAAAACCTATATGTTACTCCAGTACGAATCTGTCTCACAACCAAATTTCACATAAACCCGCCAAGCCGTTTAGACATGAAAAAGTAACAAATTTATTTTTATTAAACGATCTGTTTGGTGTAGTGGTTAGAAACTCTCACTGCTATACCAAAAGATCGCGAGTTCGAATCCCGCTAGGGGCATATGTTTGTATGATGAATACGAACATGTATACCCGAGTTATGAATGTTCCATCCCTCCACCGTTACGACTTCTGATATCTAAATTTTCTTTTAAGATGCGAATTAAAGCACACCTTCTAGAAGTACAAAAGATGAATACCTATTCCGAAAGCATTTGCAACATTTCGAATAGCTTAGCGGTAGATGCTCACAGACATCTTGATTCGTTCGCGTTGTGTGTATATTTAGATAATTATGTTTAGCCGACTTTTGAGAATTATTATTTTAAACAAGTATCATTATGATCCATACAATTACTATACACTACCGTACAACATGATCTTTATCGAATACACACTTATGGTTATTATTGAAAATTTTTGCACTAGTACCCTACCCTCGCTTTCTCTCGTAGGGCTCTAGCTGAAAATCAGTGTCTTACCGCTATAGGTGAGGATCCACACTGAGCGATGGCCCATTTGTGGTACAGATACACATACAACTCTATTATAAGTTGTAACAGTTGTACTCAATTTTTGTTTTTATTTTTATTACTGTGACATATCGCAATCCAATATTTTTGTATGTGTTTCTGTAATATGCATTATCTATCTATCTATTCTACGTTTCAAATAGGTAGCTATGGTGATTTTCTGCCATTTTGCGCGGGCTAATTTCTGTATCTGATAAGTAGAGCCATTAGGTAGTCTAGCTCAACGAAATAGGAACTATAGTTGTTTACCTAAAAAATATAAGACAAGGTTCTAAAAGTAACCTATAAAAAGAAATTGTTAATTTCTTAAAGAAAGTTTAATTACACTTGAACGAGTTACAAGAAATGTCAATCACAAAAATCAAAAACATTCGTTCGACGATAAGTTTTGTTTTTATCCAAAATGGAATTCTGTCGAGAAATGAGAAAGTTTTCTGTTGAAATCTTATTTCTGGTGTACTTAATAATAATTGTTATTACTGCGAAGGTTTGCGTGTATGTATGTAGGTTTGTTACCTCCACACGCCTAAACGGCTGGACGGATTGGGATGTTTGGTTGGTAGAGAGATTAGGCCCTGGATTAATAATAATAATAATAATAAAATAGTTTATTTCAGGATTAGACCCATATTTTGGTTAGTAACTTAAAAATAAAATAGGAGTAAGTTAGTATCTTAAATCTATAATAACTGTGAACAGAAGGGACCATACGACTGCTGCGGCACAATCAGCACTATTTGGATGTGTGCAAGCATATCCAGTGCCGCAGCATCACGGAATCCCACCTGTCCGCCAGTGTGCTCAGGATGGTGTTGGAGCTGCCGCGCACGCGCTTCAAAATTGACGCGCTACGTTTCCTGATTATGGCGTGAAAACCGTCTATATGCGCATCGGCAAACATTCCCGATGCGCTACAGAAACGCGGCAGCCCCATCAGCATTCTGAACCCGTTATTAAACTGAACGCGCAGCGCACTGTACGTCCTCTGCGTATAATTAACCCACAGATTGCTCGTGTAAAATGACTGACAATATGCTTTAAAAAGCGTCGCCTTAACATGAGCGGTACAGCGAGAAAATCTGCGGGCCAACATGTTGCATCGGACGGACAGCGCCCTGCGCTCCCTCTCTATATCTACATTATCACGAAGGTTCTCCGTGACCCAATGGCCCAGATACTTAAATTGCGATACTCGTTTGAGAGGAGTACCGTTCAGAGCGATAGGTGGTACATTTTGACAACACTTAGTACCCGCCCGGAACACCATAAACTCGCTCTTTTTCGCGTTGTATCTGAGCCCATGGGCCACCGCATAGGATTCACATATATACAATAATTTGCGTAAGGCTCCGATCGAAGGACTCAGCAGCACCATGTCATCAGCGTAGCTGATGTTATTTGTGCACACACCATCTATGTGACAGCCAATTTTAGTGCCACTGAGTTCCTCGATCAGACCGTTCATGTACAGGTTGAACAGCTTTGGAGAGGTGATCCCTCCCTGCCTCACCCCACACTGCAACCTGTACATGTCCGAGTAAGAGCCCGCCCATCTCACACTATTGGTCTGATTATTGTACCAATGGCGAAACACTGAAATAATCTCATGTGGTAAGTCACTCTCACTCTCCAGTTTCTTCCACAGCAGATTGTAATTTACCAGGTCAAATGCCTTGGACAAGTCCAAGAAACAGGCATATACCGGCGTTTTCCTGGCGGTATAGTACTGAACAGTTTGCTTGAGACAAAATATCGCGCTTTCAGTTGATAGTCCTGGTTGAAAACCAAATTGCGCCTCATTTAATTTTAGATGTTTATTCAGGTGTCGGTCAAGCAAACCGTCCAGCACCTTTGCTACGACTGTTGCCAGGGAAATTGGCCTATAGTTGGACAAGTCCGAAGCATCTCCCGTTTTGTTTTTTACAATGGGGACAACTACTGTTTGCATTAAATCAGCTGGCAAGTGAGAATGACTCATACAGAGATTAAAAAACAATGCTAAGACCCTCGGCAGGTGCACACCGGCGTACCGTAAATGCTCAATACTGAGCCTGTCGTGACCTGAGGATTTACCCCGTACCATATCCTTGATCACACGCGCTATCATTAATATATAGACATTTTTTCTTTGCTGAACCAATTTTGATGAAACGTTCCAGGATCACGCGAATTTGCGAGCAATAGCTAGTTTTTCTATATATGTTTTAGTTATTAGCATATGTGAAGCACTTTTGAAGCCGCCCGTACTGCCCTGGGACAGTGATATAACGAATAGTAGACCAAACATAATTAAAAAAAAAAATATCCTTAGACATACACACAGCGCCATCTAGTTACCAGATGGTTGATATACTACATAAATACCATTTTTTTTTTGAAAATAAATACTTATTATAAATGAAAACATCCATAACTCGGGTACACATGTCCGTATTCATCACACAAACATATGCCCCTAGCGGGATTCGAACCCGCAACCTTTTGGTACAGTCAAGTGGTCAGAGTTGCTAACCACTACACCAAACAGGTCGTCTAATAAAAAATTTTGAAATTCCTCGAGAGAGTATGTTAATATCCAGATGTACAAATCAACTATTTTAAAAGCTCACATGGCTAAAAACAATCACATACTTTTCGACACAGAAACCTGGTTTTAAAATGTCACAGACAGCCATATCGACAGATATACCTAGGCTCCAAATTTACGAGTATAAAAAAACATTGATTATTAGTGTAAATGTCCGAAATATTTTTACAAATATATAATAAATTGTAATTGTATAATTATTGTTTATAAATATTGTACAAATGTTATTAAATTAATTAGATAATAATTTTGAAAATTATTTTAAAAATTGATTTTGATTTTGATATAATTTTAAAGTTTCTGACTTTTTGTAGAAGAATAGAGTACCCGTATGTAATCTAATAAAAAAAATATATAAATATAAATATTTCGGACACTTACACCAATCATCTAGTTCCAAACTAAGCAAAGCTTGTACTATGGATACTAGATAACAGATAAACATACATAAATATTTATATATAAACATCCATGACTCGCGAATAAATGTTTGTATAACACCCCTAATTAGAAGTACTCTTTTTGCGTCTGGGTTTAAAACAAATAGCTAATTACCAATCACTTGCCGAGGTGCCAGTCAAAGGCCGCAGACTCCTTGGACGCTTCCGAATGGCTCCGTGAGCAGCATTCAATATTCGGCTTGCTATTGTTTGGTCACATCCTCATCACCTAGACAAATACGTAGCTTTGTCGTGAAAGGTTTGATACCAGCCGCAGTACAGTCGGTAAACACTCGTGAATTATTGATTTGTAATAATGTATATGTTATCGCATGTATAATCCGGTATTCTATAGAATACCTACGCTTTCCATAAAATGTCTAAAACGTTCAATGTATAGAATCTACCTAGGCATTCTGTAGAATGCTGAATGAACAGCCACCAACCAAACCGAGTACTTAAACATGTACCCAGCTGGGGATCAAAGCCGCGACCTCCGAATCGTAAACCTAATGTTGTTTCGATTGAGCCACGGAGGCGGTTTTTGTAAACTAAAGGCCGTATTGACGGGACAGTCTCAGGAATGAGATCGAGTCTCACTCTCAATAACATATTATATATTTGATACTGTTCCAATTCAGATTAGACGGAAGAAATAGAATAATCTCAAGTATCATTCTATAAGTTTTTCTCAGTCTTTTGATAGTTTTATTAGTACGAGCCTTCTTTAATGTCTTATTGGTATAACTGTGTACAGTATAATATAAGCTGTAGATTATATTTATATTTATGTGTGTGTGGAAAATAAATGGTATTAATTGTAGATATTAATAAAAAATTGAACTTCGCTACATTAGTATTATAATAATTTGTAGAATTTCACACAGTTAAAAACGCATAGCGTACACATCTAACTTAGCTTGTTGAACGTTGGACATGTGCAGAAAATTTGTGTCATTTTGTTTGGAGTTTATATGAACTTTTTAAAGATCCAACTAAATATCATATTAAGTTGGTGAACTAATACGTGTTTATTAGTCTGTGACTATTACTTGCAATCCAGTACTTGCTTAAATGTGACACTTGTTGAAATAAGTTTTAATATCAGTTGGATTCAAGAGCGAATCCAGCTTTTAAGGACGGGGCGGGAGTCACATACTCGAGGTTCAGCTTCGAGCTACAAAATTAAAATAAATCAATTTCTTCAATCTTTTTTTTAAGAGGGTTTATTCAAATAATGAATATACCGCCCTCATCATTGGATTCAAATCAGTAGTTAGTAAATCATACATTCCTAATTCAAATACATAACTCTACCATTTTCTTCACCTTTTCTTTTGGTTTACTCTATGGCTGCTTACCACAAAACCTTAAAAATAATTTTAGGAGTGTTATTAGAAAAATCCAAAGATAGCCAGTCCCCAAATTTGTTGGTGTTTCCGGGTCAGTACGCTTCCACCTTCGGCCTCATCTTCACTTAACATCAGGTGTGATTGAGGTCAAGTGCTAAACCTTTGTGCATAAATAGAAAAGCTAAGCCCGGGATCACGACCATTCAAAGTTTATTAAAATTTTTGATGAAGATTGAAGATTTTGATTAACTCTGATCTTTAACACATATTAAATACGGCTGAACTTAGCTTGTAACGAAAAAGGGTCTAACTACTCCAATCTATGGTATTGACCTCATGACACCTCCCCTTCATTGGATTGATTTTTTTCGCGATTTCAGCGCCGCATATAACTTGAAAAGATTATATTAGCCTGAACTACTAAATTTCATGCATCTACACATGCTTACAATAATTGCCGTGTGTGTAGCCCGTTAATATTGTATATCATCGATCCTTTCCTGCTTGTTTCCATGTGAGTGAGAGTGTTGAGGAAGCGTCAAAGCGACTGCCATACGACGATGCGTCCGCGCCAGTCTGCCGTGCGTGACCGATATCGTACCTACGTATTATTTCTATGATCGTATATGATTGTATTCACCGTACCGTTGTGCACTGACTGTCCACACTGCGTTGGCATTCTGCAAGTGTTGATCGAAAGCACTTCCAAACGAGCTTCAGCTGATGCGGGCGTGTTGTTCAACTTGACTGCCAATGATACCAATACGATCAACATACAATTTTCACATGTCAGTGCGACCGGGGCATTTCAAATCAATCAATCAATCAAATACGCTTTATTGTTTAAATAAGGGAGGTACATTTAAATATAGAAACTACAAACTAGGCGGCCTTATCGCTAACAGCGATCTCATCCAGATAAACCTATCATCAAGGAATTCAATACCGAGTAATTAAGTGGGTTAGCACAAATAATTTCCTAATTGTTAAGTACATCTGAAAGTTCTGCATATTGTTGCAAATTATGTAAATCATTTGTTTGCAGCTTACACTGGTCTGCTTTCTTCTTTCCTCTTGTGAACAGTTCACTTCCATATTCATATTTCCACTCATGTACTAGTCTTCTCGTGTGGATTTCTACTTCTACACTACACTTCATTGATTCACAAATTTAAATATTTATTTTTACAAATCTAAAACAAAAGTAATGTGTGAGGAAACCTTGTTGTATTTTATCTAGTAAAGTTGTGTAAAATTGTAAAAAGGTCGACAGTGTAAGATGTAATGGCGGATAACAATGCGGTGTTTATTCCACAGACTTACAAATGTATATCAAATTAGTTATTGCAAGCATTAAAGGACATTTTCTTTTAACAAGTGGGATACTGAATGTGAGAATACACAGAGAGAAATTTTGACCATGCGTCCTTTCTACTTGCCAACAGACACTGGACAAGCGATCGGTGCAATAGCTGACATAAAGCTCTAATTACCGAAGACATAGAGTTGACGCTCGACGCTCATTGCCCAAGACGCTCGGCTGATTTCGTAACCCCTTCACCCATGCATTTTGTGACTTCAAGGGTTCCTATCTCTTCCCTATAGAAATATAAACCCACAGACATAAATCAAGAAGAAGTCCAATTCGTATATAATTTATCAGATATTTAGCAGTTTGCCATCAGCTACCACACGATTTTCGCATTGGATCCGGTACGTAAACTGGCTCAAAGTCAGATCACGGAGAACTATAGGGTACTAATTTTTAGGGTTCTGTAGCCAAACGTACGTCTGTACGTCATCAGTGTTTTACTCGCTGGCTATTAGTGTTATGAAGCTGAAATTTGGCATGGATACATAGTGTACCTGTACAAAAAGGATTAGTTTTCCAGCAAGTGGATTTTTTTTTGCAAATTTCCTGTTTGCTATAAAAGAGTACTGTTTTTGAACTTTTAGGGAGTTGAATATTCTCCCGCTACTTTGCTTGTAAATACTTGAAATGGCTAAGTTCATTAAACAATACCAACAAAAATTTTATAAGCACGCCAGAGATGTTCTTCAACTAAACACAAGGTATCCTGACAGACTAGTGCTTAGTGACGTAGGTACCTAAAACGGGTTACCTAAAGAACTGTCATTTTATGGGAAAAGTTAATAAAACGGGCTCTAGAATGTATCAACTTACCTGTCATCCTGTAGATATCACAATAGTTTCACTTTAAAAACTATTAAAACTGTAGTCCGAAGTCTAAAGTACATACGTCATCAGGTACTCATTATACATGACTAAAGTATTTTAAATTACCTTACGTGTTACAGCAAAAAATGCATGCTACCATTTCTTTTTCTCTTAGACCTATTACGTTACGCAATATCCTAAAAATGCCTACTTCCACTGCATTGTTTACTACTTGTCTATCATTTGGTCATCTATTCTCAGGAAGCAACACAATTACACCGTCGGCCACTGTTAGCCATCTTCCCACAATTTAAACGGTTATTTCCGCGCGGATTGGATAACCGATTTACTTTCTCTGCAGTGTAAGTGACAACAATATGAGACTTGATGGCTTGATGCCCAGATTGGTCGTAGAACAATGAGTGAGGTCATTTTATTGTCCGTCAATTGTAAACGCAAAGTAGGCATTATACCTAACTCGAGGGTCTGTGCCACGGAGCTTTGTATTTGCTCCGTGGTCTGTAATACTTATACAAGGTGAAAACGTTACGTGTACGCACCGGAGGCTTTTATATATTTTATGGTTTTTTGCAAGTTAGTTCAATAGTAAGTAGATAATTATAATTAAATATAGATTTGTTTCTTGTTGTGGGCTCCAAATGCAGAATGTAATCGGCTCTATTTTCAACACAGATACATCATTATTAACATAGATATGTTGTAGCAAAACTATTCAAGCATTTAAAAATCAAAAAACCCGACAGCATATTTCGTATTTTGCGGAGGCCATGTGGGATTTTATACCATAAAGTGTACCATGACATTTGAGATATCAAGGCGAATCTAACAACACCATGCACTTCGAAATCGGTCAAGCCGTTTAGGTTACAGGATGTGCCAAAGAAACGGACATAGATACATACGAAAAACATTACCCTCCTTTCTTGGGCAGTCGGGTAATAAATATTTGGATTGGATTTCCGTACAAAAAGTGGCAAATAGTATAATATATGATGGATACATCTCGGCGTCCCTCTGTGTGTCTGTCGGTTCGTCTGTCTTAGTCATTTTAAATGGAGAAATGTTTATTGTCATAATATTGAAAGCTTGTTTAAGCCACAGACATAATAGTAACAACATTACGAATGTATTAATACAACGAATTTTTTTAATTTCAATATTTTGTTTGGAAATAAACAATATCAATACATAGTAAAATCGTACTGGCAAAAAATCTGTAGGTTTTCTAATATATTGAAGTTATTTGGAAGAACACTGAAAAGGGCGACTAACAGCTGAACAATTTGATACCATTTTTTAATTTTTTGGCACTCTGCTTCAAAGCATTGACCTGGATGTGTACTGTCCTACCTATGACGTTAAAGTATTTTCCAGGACCCTACTTTATTCTTTTTTTTTGTTTTCTCTTTTTTAGCGTGTTTTTGACAATATCTTTTTTTACGCCCTCTGTTGTAAAATAATGAATAACAAATAAATAAAAAATAAATCATCTGCACAATATCCGTCCAATTAATATTAGGTCCTTACCTATGAAATTGGCGTTTTGTATGAAGAATTTCATTAAGACTGTTTTCTCCATACAAACATTTTTGATTTTTTTTTGGGAACGGCAAATCTAAATTTAGCTAAACTTTGTGTGTATTATCGGATAACATTAAGTTAAGTATAAGCATCTTAAATTTTTAAAAGTAACCGCTTTATAAAAGTTTCAGCGAATCTAAGAAATTATTATGGGAAGCACATGAAAAGGGCTCTGTTCAAATTTTTTTTATTATGTGATTTAGCCCAGAAATTAAAAAATATTATTCCATTTTCCAAATAAAAAACAAATTTGGATATTGCTTTGAAAATCGCAGGAATTGGTACATATGATTAACGAATAAAAAAAACTCCAATTTCATAGGTAAAGACCCAATAGGATAAACATAAAAGAAATCAACAGCTCTCGGAAGATTTAAAATGTTGCAGTCCTACCTAAGTAACAGGCAACCTTCAACCGCAAATTATAACTTGTCAACTTAACGACCACCTTTCCCATCTCTCTCGCCTTAGAGAAACTGGTAAACAGAGGTTTTCTCGAGGAGAGATTCAATAAATGTCTCAGTAAAGTCTCTCCTGCGATGGCCAATATTCCATGACTACTGAGTGATAATCACCTTCATCCCAAACCCAATGGGTTTCCCAATTTGGAAAAGCGGAGGGGTGGATTCGCGATCGAGAGAATTGGTTACATATTACAATACCCGAAGTCGAAATACCTTATTATTCACAATACCTTGACCCAGTACACCTTACTGTACAATTCCGCAATTTGAAATACTAATAATTATTATGTCAGATTTTAAAATACCGAATATTTAAATTTCAAATTTTCAATTACCCTTAAATTACAAAACCAAAATTAGAATACAATGGGTACGTTTAAAGGTCAAATGATAATGGATAAATCATTAATTATCAACTATTTTAACTTAAGAGTAAAAATTATTTTTGTTTACAAATATGTCAACTCTAGGGGTCGTGTACCCCCTATCTGTAGCGAGCAAGCGAAGCGAGCGAGCAATATGGGTCGGAGCTCCCCGACACTGTTGGTTAGGTTCAGAGGGTTATGGCGCTCCCGCCTTAACCTTCGATGTTAGGTTGACATATTTGTAATATTTTCAAACTCACGTACATCGGGAAATTAATGTAGTGTACTTCGATATCTTGAACTTTCGATGTTACTTTCGTAGATATATTGATGATTGATTGTCACTCTTACTTTTTTATTTTCCTCTGGAATTTTAGGGTCAAGTCTTTTATGGTTGAATATGTTAGGGTTAAGTATTTAGTACATTTCATTTTCGAGCTCTGGTTATTCGGCCGTAAGGCATTTTAAATATAAGGTATTTTGGGCTTATGCATTTTAAGTAAAGTCATTGTGTTTTGCGAAGCAAGCATGGACATAGACCGCTCGGTGATATTCAGCCTAATTATACAATATAATATAATTGTAACCCAAACTTATTTAAAAGAGCAACCCTTGAGTTTCTTGCTCGTTCTTCTCTGGGGAGTCTGCTTTGCGAATGAGCAATAATGTCAATAATTTTAATATTAAGATAAAAAATGTGACGTTTTCAAGTGATAATCTTTATCCTACGAAATAAATATTTTTTGACTTTGACTTTGACATTATAATATGTAACCAGAGAATTACCTTATCTTAGATTTTCTTGGATCTGTATGTAATACACACACTTACAAACTATATAGGTATAGGTACACGTACGATTACCTACACTCATAAACAATCATTTAAACACAAATCGCAAACACAAAGATTCACACTCTCCAACATAGCACGTTCTTTTTAACACGCTTTTATTATCTTCACTTGCAATTAACAATGCAATCAAATTGAAAGTTAATTTAAACTTACTTCTAATTGTCGTATTGAAATGAAACTTTGTATGTATATGTAATTCTGATGACAATATCATAATTTGGTATCTTGGAGCTGATGGAGCCAGGAGGTGGATGATGAAACTCTTCTACTAGTATACCCCTTGAGTTAGGCCTCATATGATTCGTTTTGACGAGTCCAATCCAATATTGGTGTCGTGGATCTGATGATCTCAATCTCAAGAACGGTTTATTAATACGGGCCCTAGACTCCAAATAATAGGTGGGGGGTCATGTCCACACATCAAGATAATCGAAGTATAGTATTAACTGATTAATATAAGTTACTACATGTTATATAACAACGATCCAATGTCAAGTCGCTCGATAGTTGGCAACAAAACTACTTTCACTGATTAAGATTTATCGGCAATAATTTAAAGAGACAGATCTGTTGAGTTCTTATAAAATACCTAATTAATTCTAGTTTAATTTCCTGTTGCATAGAACGGATACGTTGAAATAAGTTTTATTTATTCCACCTGTCAAAATAAACAAATAGTCAAATCAATGTAGTTTTTGTTGTATTCAATGACATTTTTTGACTCTACGATATCTCTGGACCTGTGTTGCTTGAGCTGAAAAGATAAATAATTATTAGATAATTTATTTGCATAAAATGTAGGTATGTAGGTTATACCGGGTGAATTTTAATTCTTGTAATTCCTGTTTACTGGGGCTCCACTCTCCACTCAAAATCACCAGGAGCCATAGCCGAATTCAACCGAATATTGTTGGAATTCCATACTAAAGCTGGTTTCAGAATGGTTTATATTGTACGGGTAATCGATTTTTTTTATTGAATTCGACTATATGGTTCCTTAGGGAAAGTTGTTCGTAGTCAAGAGTAGCGTCACCAGTTAATGGGAATAATATGAACTCAAAAACACCCTGTATAATAATTGTTAGATCCTATACATTTTGTATTATATTTTTTTAAAGAATAATTTTTGGTTCGTCGTAATTAAATATTCTTTATTGCACCAAAAAATTACATATAACAGAGTACAAACAATAGGTCATATACAAAGGTGGACTTATATTTTTAAGAGATCTCTTCCATCCAACCTGAGCATTGAAGTAGGAAACAGAGTGGGGTTTAGCAGCAATTGTGTGCAAATGAAAATAATACAACGAATAATAAATAAAAATATATAAATAAATATTTTAGACATACCAATCATCTAGCACCAAACTAAGCAAAGCTTGTGCTATGGATACTAGATAACGGATAAACATACATAAATATTTATATGAACATCCCTGACTCGGGAATAAATGTTCGTATTCTTCACACAAACATTTACCCCTCGCGGGATTCGAACCCGCAACCGTTGGTTTCGCTGACAGGGTCACTATCCACTACACCAACCGGTCGTCAGAATCCGAATAATAAAACAAATAAAAAGAAAAGATAACCAAATATAAACTTACATTAAAATAATACATACACCTACCTACTGCGATAAATACATAACATAAAATATAATATATTATAAACCTACATACACATAATAATATCATGAAAAATGGAAAAGGTAATGATCTTTTATCCTTTCCTTAATTAAATTCAATTGCATGAAGGGCTGTCCTGAATTAATTTTGGCAGTTTATTCCACATCATAGCTGTAATGAATCTACAGTCATTTAAAAAAAAAACTCCTTATGCCAACTACTTCTATTTCACTTACCTAATATGCCCTATTTTTTTCCTTGCGCTTTATAAAAGAATATATACAATCTTCCTTTTCACAAAACTGAAACTTATTAAGATATTATAAGTCAACAATGTTGGGTAGTGACCCGCCACGGCCTCTGAGTCGTTTCGTCTCTCAAGCACAGCTTACTTGTGGTTCCGTGTCATGTCTGGTCTGTGACCTAATAATACACTCAGTGAAGGTTTCTTTATATCTCTCCAGTTAAGAACCTAAACGATCTGAACCTGAAATAGGCAAAATCAAAATCAAAATAAAAAAATGCTTTATTTTGTAGGTACACAGGGTACCCTTAAAATAGTCAGATATTACATTTTTAAAGCTACTGCTTGTTCAAAAGGCAATTTTCCCCTGAGAAGAACAAGCAAGAAACTCGAGAGGTCTTTAAAAAAAAAGGTTTTTATATTACAAAATTATTAATTATTATTTTATGTTATAATATTTCATTATTAATTGTGTTAAGTCAATACTTCTAAAATACGTATTTTGTTGTTTATGATAAACCGCATAATATCTAGAATCCAACGATAACTCGTGCGTGGGCATGAACTATGAAATTTAAACCCTATGATAAAGTAAAAGAACGATGATGTGTGTGAGGCCCCAACCTAGTATTTTTTTTATGCTCAACGGGTTGGTACTTGACCTCAAACGCACCTGATGTTAAGTGAAGATGAGGTCGAATGTGAAAGCGTACTGACCCGGAAACCTCAACACAATTGGGGGACTGGCTATCTTATCTCTGACAACCGGAACACAACAATGCTATTAACATTGCTGCTTGGCGGCAGATTTGGATAAGATGGTGGTAGCTATCCAGGCGGGCATTTAAAATGCCCTACCACCAACCAAACCGAGTACTTAAACATGTACCCCGCTGGGGATCGAACCCGCGACCTCCGAATCGTAAACCCAATGTTGTTTACATTGAGCCACGGAGGCGGTTAAAAATATAGAGTTAAAAATAAGGTTAAAAATATATAGAGATAATATTCAAAATATAGGATAAGAGTCTACTCAAGTAGGTATCAATAATGCAAGCCATACTTAATCCCAAGTTACACAAATATTAATGAATTATATGAGGCCTTAAATAAATAATTTGTGTAGTAACTAAAATACGGATCACTCACTTCCTGAGTCCCGACTCGCACTTAGCTTTTTAATTTAATTAACGATATTTTATACATGTAAGATATAATCTAATTGCTCTTATAAAACACTAAAACCAGCATTGAACAGGTTTTATAAAAGATTTCTAGTTTATGCCAGTAAAACGACATACTATGAAGGTCTTCGACCACAGCGCATGTAAACATAAACCGGAGAAAGGGATCATGCACTGGAAAGGCTATGCGTAGGCTAACCAGTTCTCTGCTTATGGTAACAAGCTAAAAGGAAATTATATACGTTCTCTTTGCACTACATATTTCAATCGATACAGGGTGAAATCATAATTGTATGACAAGAACTCTAAAGGTCAAATTGTATAATATATTGAGTAGTAGGCAAACAATCACGCAATATAAAAATAATAAAATCCCATCTAAAGCATTTCATGTGAAATGTGTAGCCAAGACGTCGATAACTCTACTTCTTGATCACAGGAAGGTATAATAATGCTTGGACCCATAGAATATTACTGCCTTGGACCATTAGCCGAAGGAATTGCAAGTTATCAAAATTGCACAAAGTATGAATGTGGAGATATATACCTGAGCGTGAGGAAATGTGTCTTAAAGGGGTGAATACGGAGATGACGACTGATACGAGGAGAGTGGAAGAGGAAGACATGTAGTCCAGGGAAAATACGGTAAAAAATTTGCTTAGATAGACATAATTCAGAACCGACTTATATAATTGCTATCTTATAGAGGTATATTAGAGATGTAATTTTGAATAATTAAGCTTAAAAAAAAACAAGCGCTTAGTCTAGATTTTTTTAGAGAACCCTATTTTTAATTTGTATCTTAATAACAATAAATACTAACTGATATTTAATTAGGTAGATTTTTGTTAAACACAGTTAACTTATTGATGGATAAAAAACTAAGCATGTTATAGTTAGGCATTCATGTTTTAGCTGAAAATGTCGTCGAGCTGCATTGCTTAAATAATAAAAATGAGAACTAATATTTTGTAACGATAATTTCCCTAAATGTTTTGAATTTAAAGAAATATCCATCAATTGAGCATTTTTTTTTCCACGGAACGGTTGCCGTTAAGTTAGTCTTAAAGTTTAGTTAAAGGTCATCAAGGGAAGCATCTTGGTCACAGGACCAAGATGTAGGGTTATACATGGCGCTTGGCTGTACATAAGATTTGGTAACATTATACTATAAGCGATATTGATTACTAAATTGACAATTACATGTAATAATAAAATACAATCACACCTTTTGTTTTATTATTTACAAAAAAATTAAGACAAACAGCTTAAAGTTCCAGTAAAATACAAAATATAACATGAACAATTATTATCAGCATCGAATACATTACCCTCTCTTTGGTTTCACAGTAGTCGAATAATAAATCCAGTGTAATCGAATTTAAACGGACCTAATGTATGTACGAGTATAACGAATAAGTAGGTATTGTTCTCACCGTCCAAATTTTGGAATTTGAAGGGTGCTAAATGGAAACACTACAGATTAGTTCTATATCTCACGGTTACTTTAATTAGTATGCAAATTAATTAACAAATTGAGGTTACTCAGTTATATTAGGTGTTATATTATCTACCCACGATTTCTTGCAGTAACTACCGAATTGGGTTTACTCATAAAGCATAAGATGGTTGGTGCGAAATCAATTGGCAAGGTCAATGCTAGAGAGCGATGCAAATTACGCCATGAGACACTGAGACAGAGGCTACACACACCTTCAGTAGTGGACTTAATAGTACCTATATATAAGCTGTTGAGTGTGACGGGATTGAATAAAAAATAACTTCAGGTCATTGACAGTACATAATTGACAGTGATACATTAGCTTATATAATTAATCAAATTGCATCTTCGACGACTAGTAATAGGCATTCGATAATGTTAGCTGTACATATTTAATTAGCCATTTCTTTCAATTTCATTCATATAATAATTAGTAATAGGTACTTTATGTACGTGTTTGATTTTATTTAACTTTCGCTTGAAATGTGTTTGACCTATCACAGACTTTTGCAAGTTGCACTACCAGTTTTACAGGTAGGAAATTAGGAGTACCCCAGGGCTCCTACTTTCACCCAGGCGTTAAATGCTTTACATTTGATATTTTTATAACTTGATTCGTAATACTAATAATTATCTAGAATTAAATGCCATTTACTTTCTCTTTAATGCCATAAATCTTCCAGCTTTATTTCACTATGTAAAATTAGATGAAATTAGTGAACTCCAAAATAATCATATTCATATATTTATTGCATTACGAATACACATGTCTTTATCCTGTCTACTTATAAATATTCGAATTTCAAGTGTTATATTTTTTTAAACATAAAATCTAATTTAAAGATTAAAATACTTTCTGGTAGGAAATCACTGTCTTGTCAATTGCTTTTTCATTTCATTGAAGTCGTTAGTTGCGAAGAGAATTTAGTGTGGTGGTTTTTAGAGTTTGGCACATCAAAATGAAAAAGGGAATTGTTATAGGATTATTAATATCGAATGCCAATCTGCTGCCTCAAACTAAAAAAATCAAGGCTCCAGTGCAGCACAATAAGAAATACAGTCTGACAGATACTTCCCGGGCCCTACAAGTATGGCACAAATTCATTAATTTTAAATCCCGTGTGGTATAATAAACTATTACAAGACAAATCATAAGTAATTAAAGCTTTTTGTCTGTTTAAAAAGGTTGTCAACGGTTATATTAGGTACGAAACCCGCAAGGCTCGTGTCCCACTCGACCGCCCTTTTTATGTTTTAAAAAGCTTCCTTTCTCCGCAAAATTGCACCGCTCACCTTCAAAATGCTTTGTGAGGTAGCACCACGTCCGACAACTTTACGTTACAAATCATTATAATAAACCAAATACTCGTAGTTTCTTAGTGTATATAACATCAAACAAGCAACTTACTTATTCTAAAGTTTAATCCGTCCATATTTCATTTCTAAAAGATTGTTAATGCGATAAAACAACCGTAGCCACAGGAAGGCTTCAGTTTTATTTAATGATCAGTTTAATTAAGCGACTGCCGGCCGTTGTGAATGTAGAAATATATCAACTAGTTCTGAATGTTGCTCCATCTGTATCAAGGCGAAGTCTAGACAGTAGACCAGTTTGATTTCGTTTAAAGGAACTTTATGTAAAATTATAACTCGCTATTATATAACAGTAGATTCTAGTTCTAGACTAAAATAAGTTTCGTCAAATTAGTTAGGTTAGCTTTTTTCCAAATACCAAATGTCATTTCACTAAGCTAAGACTAATTTTAGTCTAGTTTGCGTACATTCGAAATTCGAACCAACACCAACGTTTCTGATAGACATATTTGATCCTCATTACAATACAATACAATACAAATACTCTTTATTGCGCAAAATAATTTACAATAATTTTTGATGATAACATTAATTACTCTATCGATAAAAATATTGCTGATTTTTTCCCCTCTTTTCTCGATTCGATTGACAAAGCTTGAATGCAGTTTTTCTGACTCTCTGACCAATTTATCACGTTCATAAGTGCATATTGTATTGTCTACATGAATAAATGATTTTCATTTCATTTCATTTCAATCGTCTGAGGATCAAAATCAACTGGTTTCATAATTTCTTTACCTGCCATAATTTCAGACTTCTCCTTTACTTATACTTCGTAATTAATCACCTCGTATTTGACTATGCTATAGCTACTTACTTGACTATCTTGATTAACGATTACATATGTCGCCATTTGCTATGCAAGGCAACTCTACTTAGAAAGGAAGACTAATAGCTACGTGCAAACTCCAGCTATAGCTAAATGGACTTTCTTTTCGAAATGTCAATTTTTACGGTGTCCGCTAGAGAAGCGCATGAGAATCTGTAATAATAGGCAAGAACACTACATTGCAAAACATACGGACAGACGGAGTGAAAGCAAACTGCGGTTGTTTGAGAAATGGACTCATTTGTGAGTCGAATGCGTACCAGTGCACAAAAGGCACTGCCATCAACACCTGATTGATGTTTAAGTTACATGCGGGTTATTGTTTGCATGTTACGTCACAGATTATCCATAGGCAATTGGTATTTCATTCAATTGAAAAGGGGCTTTTTGGCGGGCACTCGGCGAGTGACGTGGCATTTTTGTTTTTATTTCTTGAAATTCGTACAATCTGAGTTATGAAGATTAATAACGGCTCAATATTGTACGGCAAAAGTCAGTGTTAGTGTACAAGTAAAGTGTGTGACGAAGCTTTCGGGTTCCCACAAGAAGCCGCCAAAATTTTCAGTAAGCATTCTGTCACTTCACTGAAGAATTACTACAGAAGGAATACTAGAAGCCTAGGCTCTATGGGCTCAAATTTTTAACTTGGTTTGTTGTTTGTTTTCCCCGAATAGTATAGAATAGAACCAGAAGAATAGGATTTTTAAAGTGCAAAGCATAGTTAAATTCGTTTTGATCGCCAGAGTGTCATAGAACACATTTTATTGTAGAAAATCCAACATGGTATCTGCAAAATACAAATGCTGTCGGGATATTTTGAATTATAATGGGTTAATTAAGATTAACAATTATAACCAAACCCGCCGCGCAAATTGTTACATAATTGTTTAACACCCAAACGCTGATGTTTGGGACATCTCTGACCGGGGTGGTCATTGGGACAAAGGTCGTGACTTTATGTATGTAACATTAAAGATTAATGCTTGAAACAACGTCCATGCTCACCATTCGAAATATTATAGAAATGCACACGTGACAGAGATGAGCCCATCGCCGTTGAAGCGTGCCTATAAATGTTTTTTGATATAAAGTCCTTTAGTCGCCTTTACAACACCCATATTGTACTAAAATATAAGTATAGTGATATGATGAAATCCTAAGAGGTTTGAAGATAATTGTATGAAGCGTAATGCTTTTTTTTAACCAATAAGAATCAAATAGTGATAGAAATACAAACAGAAAATAAAAGGAGACCAAACATTAATCATTTCGGATAACATTATAAATTTATAATTGAAGATGATTCGTGTGTATTTTTACCATTCCATTTTCCATACCTCAAAGATAAAAACGAAAATTAGAAAGGAGACTTCACAGAGGGATATATTTTATTTTTAATTTGTTAGGCATTATGAAATTTCAAAAGAATTAAGAAAAATAACACGATTTCTATTAGAATCGGCAACATAATCCATGTTTTTTGTGAAATTATGATGATTATTTATAAGAATAAGATTGTTTTTCGAGTACTCGTGTTTCACGATAAAACGACAATTAGGATTTCACGATCCTGCGACGATATATTCCATAATACGCAGCGAATCATGTGTCGTTTGTTAGACTGTTTCTATTATGGCAGGTAAAAAGCCTAAAGTCTGGCAAAAAAAAAATTAAATATACACACAACGCCGCCGTCTAGATCCACACTAAGCAACTAGGTTTGTGTTAGGTTAGCTGTGGACCTAGAAGGCACAACACCAATAGTTCATATTAGTTTTTAATATTATAATAATAGTAATAACAATCGAATTCGGAAAGTTCCGTTAAAGACTTCAGAGATCTCACGAGTGAGCGGTTTCACTTTCGTATGCGATTCACTACACGCATGCGTCAGTGTGCCGCTGGCATGCTAATAGAGTCGCGTTGTGTGATTCGGATACTGGGGCGAGTCAGCTGATCGTTGTGTGGTACAGTCAGAGACATTATAACACTGTCCACACACATTGATGTCTTCTGATCAATGTACAGAGATGCCACAGTGAAAATGAAAGTAATTTTTGTCATTATCCTTACAATAAGTAACGGCAAAACAGCTAAGTCAAAGGAGTTACGATTTTAACAAGGTGTGTATAGCTAAACAGTGATAAAAGATATAAATAAAAATAAAAGCAA
This sequence comes from Oegoconia quadripuncta, assembly GCA_949316235.1. Taxonomy (NCBI): domain Eukaryota; kingdom Metazoa; phylum Arthropoda; class Insecta; order Lepidoptera; family Autostichidae; genus Oegoconia; species Oegoconia quadripuncta. The sequence continues at coordinate 13,541,204 of OX438760.1, forward strand.
ATTATTAAAATAAGAAGACAAAAAGCCCGACTGCATTTGACAATAAATCGTGGCGACAAAAATAGAGGCTGACAACGGCTGTCAAATTTATTTCTCTTAAATATTACAGAGGCTAAAAACCTTCCACAATTATGACGAATCCAACGACACGTCATTTATTAAGATTCGTCAAATCGTTCAGGCGACAGGATAAGGCAAAGGAATGGACATACAAATATACAGTCGAAAAACATTACCCTTGGCGCGGTCGGGTAATAAATAAACTTTTTGTTTAGTGTCAGCTGTATACTTACAAGTATGCAGTTATATCATAGGATTTGGGAGACATTCAAACTTGCCTTTAAGTAAATTCAAAACTACCATAAAACAGGAAGTACCTATGTGTTTTTGCACACAGCTAATACAAAATTTCTGACTATTTAAATAATAAGTATAACTATTCATTGACCTGAACCGTTCGGCGATATTTAGTCTAATTACCTATATCCGAGCAGCGTGGGGTTTTTTAATTAACCTCGTCCAAAAAATCATCTCATTTAATTAAACGTCAATAAAGAACAAACAACTAAACACTTTCACATTTTTATAATATTTAGTACGGCTTCGCCTGCGTGGAATAACTTTATCACGGAAATTTCTTTATCCCGCAGGAACTACTCACTTTATCGGGATAAAAAATATACTACGTCTTAATCCAAGTTATGTTACCAAATATCATTAAAATTTGTTAAGCCATTACGCCGTGATTGAGCAAGAAACAAACAAACATCCAAACGTTCACATTTATAATATTAGTTAGATTCATCCATCATCTCATATACTTTCAATGCGACCGATTGGAAGCGGCCTGCATCCATCGACTTCCGGCGACCTTCATCAGGTCATAAGTAACTCAACATGTAATTTTCTATTACATATTGCGACTGACTGTACACACTTAAAATAAAGTGTAATAAACTTTAGAGGCCTTGCTTATTATATCCGCATGATTTACATACTACCTGTTTACTTAATTTAGATGCTTTATCATTCACTAGGCGGTGTAGGAAGACATAAAACTATGTAGGAAGATTTGGGGATGGGATGGACGGACCGACAGGAATAATTTATAAAATTCGTATACATTGCACGGATGTGTGCAATCGCCGACTGACCCGACTGTAAAAACTGACGCAAGATATTGGCTGCAACTACACACCAAAACAAATATAGGCAAACTGCAGGAAATGTAAAGAAAAATGCATGTCTAGTCTTTGTTTTGTAAATGTAAGTAAAATAATTATTATTATTTACGTTGTAAAGTTAGACAATTTAAAAAGATGTGTCGTTATGGAGTTTCTTGTACACTTCTTTTCCCTAGACCCGAGACTTATGACGCGACATGGCTTCTTAGCCTACCTAGTTAGGGTTGCCATAACTTCTAGAAGTCAATACGGGACGTTTTCTTTTCTGATGCCTAAAACTCGAACCTAAGACATTCAATACATACACGCGGCTTTTGATCTATGTTTTATTATATTTAACTAATTTTGCGCGCATGTGCACGTAGTATGAGTTTTCTAAGAGATGGGTATTGATCTGATGAGATTATCTCCACAGAAGTGTCTATCGCGCTCACCACCTCTCTGTTCTATTTCCGTATTGTGTCGAAATGCGGGAAATATAGTAATACGGGACGGGATGGTCAAATACGGTGACAGTTCCGTATATATGGGATGTATGGCAACCCTATACCTAGTTAAAAAAAAACATGTTGACTTTATACCTAAATGATGTTTTTCATCTTACATTGAGGAATAAACTTTTGACTTGGCAACATCAACTTTTCGACGAATTCGCGCCAAAAAGCTCTTCCCGCAAATTAGGTTAATTTGTCAAACGTCATGAATAATTCTAAATGTGCTTCGCATAAATCCAGTCGATTCGATGTTAGTAGACAATCGCTGTTTGGTAACTTCGGCAGCACGTGAGAGTCATAGCAATACTGGACACTTATTCAGGCAAATTAGGCTATTAAATTTAATATTGTATTCAGTCATGCGGTGTGCAACCAACACGAAACATTTAAAGCTCGTCACATACAGTGAGTGAATATAATAACATGTATTATGGTGAAAACCAAATTGTGTAATTTCAAAAAAAAACATATGTGCTGCTGATAGATATAGAAATCACTGTATATATTTTTAATCGAACTTTCGAACTCCTCTACAAAAAAAAACAGTTTGTGATTTTGAATGCAGATTTTTAATTTTTTTTTTTATGCACGACGGGTTCGTACTTGACCTCAATCACACCTGATGTTAAGTGAAGATGAGGTCGAAGGTGGAAGCGTACTGACCCGGAAAACCCAACACATTTGGGGGACTGGCTATCTTATCTCTGACAACCGGATATCAAATCGATCTGCATTCTTGTATATTTACTCTAAATAAACATGAAGTTTTTCGGAATTAATCGTTTTAGATTTCACGCAATATATTTTGTCTTTATCCAATTTGCTGAACATGAAAGAGAGCCAATATCTTACGTTAAATTTTAGTATAAGTTTTGATGAGATGATTATTTGGCATAATTTGAAGGAAACTGTTATATACTTCGTATACCTCTCTCTGTATATACTATTTAACTCACATAATCGCCTCCTATAATAGAACCAAATAAAATACTATCTTCGCCGTGTGTGAAGTGCTTTATAATACAGTGAAGTTGCACCTTTACATGCATTGTTTTCTGTCACTGATATCGCAATAGTGCTGTTTTGAATGTTTCTCACATTTTTCAGTGCAGCTTTGAAGGTCAGAAAGAGATTTGCTTATACGAAATCACTATAGGTCACCACACAATACATTATACTTGGGAAAATTTATTAAGGATGTACCAAATAGGTATACTAAAAAGTTGCACTTTTGGGGATGATTTTCAACAAATTTGTTTTTTTTTTAAACAATATTTGATACAATTACAATACTCTTGGTTCTAATGATCGAAATGTCTGTTTCAAAGAAACATAATTTCATTTCTTTGTTACTATAGAAAAGATGACATAATTTAGTTTTAATACTGCATCGGCGGTTTTATGTTCGACAGCGCTGTTTGTATGTGTCATTAATCGCACAAAAAGGCGGCCGTATCAATCTTCAATTATTATATTACTCGGGCTTGCCCTACTCTGAAACCCTACGCTAGGCACGCCACTGCCCGTCATACACACACATCGAGATCGGTTGCCCCCGTGAGCCGTTTAGTAAATTTGGATAAAAGTATTCAATGATTAATTATTTAAATCAGTAATAAATTACACATTTTATATAGTACCTACACTTAATGTCTTGCTTTTCGCATTTCCTTTTCAAAATTGTGTTTCTGTCGGAACACAGTCCTGTCGGAGCCTGTCCTTTCGGTACTTGGTTTTACAATCGGGGTATACCTAATCACGTCGGCTGACTTATTACCAACACGTAATAATGCGTTATATAAAACTAAGGCAAGTATAGCCTCGTGTCCTGAATTCACTCATTGGAATGCATGCGATGTTTAGCTCGGTGCACCCCATAGGCTGTTTACGAAACAATTGTTTTCATTTAAATAACTAAATGGCAATGAAGTCAAAATTTCTGTCATATCACGTTTCGAAATATAAAAAAGACGGTCAAGTGTGAACAGGACTCGTGCCACTTGTATAAAGAAATTGCTGTTGGTAGATTGCCGTTTGTGGCACATGTGGAACATGGAATTTGTACGAACTAAAACATGCGAATATAATTTAGAGACCTATATTTCGCCTATTTGGTGAAATTTAAATATTTCTAACAAAACCATGCCGGCACATCGAACGTAACAATGAAGAGAACGTAACGATTGTGGTCAAACGCGTACCCAGTTAATCATAAAAAAAGAGGAAATTAAAAAATGTAGCAGTGTTGCCACCTATTAACAAAAACTAGTTATCAATAACTGTTATTCATTGAGTTTTTATTTAAAGTAACAAATACGAATACCATATTCATGATATGAATGTTTATTGTATTGAAAAGGAATCCAATTGTGATGTTCGTTGGACGGTTCACCTCCGGTGATAGCGAGCACTCGAATTTTCACTGTATGACTGAGCTTTCCTGTTCCCACAAGAAGGCAGTCACCTTACGGAAAATGAAAAATATGTATCTAACTAATCTACCTTCTAATATTATAAATGCGAAGGTTTGGTTGTTCGTTTGTTTATTTATTTGTTTGTTTTTTGCTCAATCACGACGTAATGGCTGAATTTGGTGAAATTTGGTATATAGGTAGATTATATCTTGGATTAAGACATAGGATACTTTTTATCCCGATAAAGTGAGTACCTAGATAAACAAATTTCCTCGATAAAGTTATTCCACGCAGGCGAAGCCGCGGGTGAAAAGCTAGTAATATAGCACCACAAGTATCTACATAATTTTACTTGATCTGTTAATTATCGAGTTAAATTCGAAACTGCTTGTTAATGAATGGAAGCAGCAACTCGTGAATATTGTGACCTAGTTCAAGTTAATTACTAACTAGCGAGCTATAACTACTTAGTTAAGGGGGCCTCATTGGATAAATTAAGACTTCTTTATAAATATAGAAAGAATCTTAAAAATCGCTTTGACGTGCACTCGAGAAGTTTATTTATATAAGAAGGTTTGATGGGGGTTATTTAAAAAAAAATCACGATAATTAAAACAAGTGGCCGTTTATATCATTATTTTATATCATTATAGCTTTATTACGGTTATTTTCGAAAATTTCAAATTAAGTATGTTTATTTTGCTTTTTGCCTTCTCGGGTGCAGGTCCGAGCGATTTTTATGTTTTTTTTCTGTATTTAAAAAGAAATCTTAACCTATCCAATGTTTTATCTGAGGTTCCGTGGAAGGGTCACAGGGATCCGTGTTCAATCCGAAAATTTACGAAAACTTTCATAGATAACAGTAATCATCAATCAACATCAATCAGACGACCTGTTTGGTGTAATGGTTAGCAACTCTGACCACTATACCAAAAGGTTGCGGGTTCGAATCCCGCTAGGGGCATATGTTTGTGTGATGAATACGGACATGTGTACCCGAGTTATGGATGTTTTCATTTATAATAAGTATTTATTTACAAAAAAAAATGTATTTATGTATTATATCAACCATCTGGTATCCACAACACAAGCATATAGTTGCTTACTGTGGAACTAGATGGCGCTGTGTGTATGTCTAAGGATATTTAGTAGTATTATTATTATTATTATTATTATTATTATTATTATTATTTTTATTATTATTTATCATAACCGATTCTTCAAGCAAACTGGATGCAGCTCCAGATAATTTTCCTAATTTTAGTGCTATTATAAATATTTGAAATAGATTATTTTACTTCAATAAAAAAAAGTGTAAATTAATATTTGAAAAAATTTCATTGCGCACATTAAATACGCAGTTACAGATTATCATGTCTAAAATTAAAAAAATCAAACTACAAGGTACAACTCTTGTTACTTTCAATTTGGGGAAAACAAGTATGATCAATTAGAGTTCCGTGGCCAAAAAAAAATAGGAACTACTTCCTTGAGAGCTGAAAATTAGTGTTTTGCTCAATGAGCAATCTAATACACTGAGCTTTGACCCATTTGTAGTGTGGGTGTGTGTGTGTGTGTGTGTGTGTTACAAAATTAAGTTTTTTTTAAAATCTTTATTTGATTTAGAGACTTGAGTCCTTCTAGACATGACAGTCCCCCATCATACCCTGACCAAGATTCACTGCTGAGAAGATACAAACATATTATATAATAATCAGTATTGATCCACTATTGATCCAGGTTTACCCAAAATTGATTGAGCCAAACCTACAGCGTATTGACTCAGCTTTAATTGTCTCATCAGTGTATCTCTTTCATTTCGGTTTCTAGCACATTTAACAAAATTAAGTTGATGTTGTTGATTTGATACCTTATCTGTGTATCAATATGCATAGGCTAAATGTATGTGTGTGACTGTGGAAACAAATTTATCTATCAAAGTTAAACCCATTCCTAGTGAAATTGCAGTATAGATAAGTACTAATAAAATTGCCAACCAGAGTCACCAATATGTGCCTCTAAAGTAGGAAGCCTGTGAGAACCAACCAAGGGAGGTTACACGCTTGCCTACAACCAACTTTTTCACTTAGAACATGAATGATCTGTGATATAACACCGTCTTATGTGGAACATCGCAATGACAAAATTGTTTAATAAAAAAACTTGTAATATACAATACCTAACGACCTCTGTAACATATTTCCCACCAGAGGCGATAAATAACGAACTGTTTTGATCACTATGAGACGAGTGCTATACTTTCTCAGCAATCTGATGGGAGTGTTGCATCATTGTACCAAACTATTGTGGGAGAATATAACACTGGTATAGTTTCCAATAGAAACCTACAATGAAGTAGGTCACGGGTAATATCAATTGGGTGTTTGGGTCTGTGATTGAGAGATTTTTTTATGCACGTCGGGTTCTTACTTGACCTCAATCACACCTGATGTTAAGTGAAGATGAGGTCGAAGGTGGAAGCGTATATACTGACCCGGAAACCCCAACACAATTGGGGGACTGGCAATCATGCTATTAACATTGCTGCTTGGCGGCAGATTTAGATAAGATGGTGGTAGCTAGCCAGGCGGACATTTTAAAATGCCTTACCACCAACCAAACCGAGTACTCAAACATGTACCCTGCTGGGGATCGAATCCGCGACCTCCGAATCGTAAACCCAATGGTGGGTCTTGGGCGTTGAAACCAGGCATGTGCGTATACTGGGCAGCCGAAATTTTAGTTTTAAGTAAATTACTTATATTTGTCCCTGTTTATCCCTGTTTACTCCTCATTACGAATAACTTTCCAGTAGGAACCATGACCGAATTGAGCTGAAAATTGTTGTACTTCCATACTAAAAGTGGTTTCAGAATGGTTTACTTGTTTGTTTGGATAACCGAAAAGTTTTTGATCGAATTCGACTATGGTTCCTCGGGGAAAGTTGATCGTAATCAAGAGTGGCGTCACTAATTAATAGAAATTACGCACGAATTCAAATTCACCATGTATAGGTATATTTGTTTATCCTGCGGGAACTACTCACTTTATCGCTTTAAAAAGTTTGTTTTTTTTTTTAATATATATGAGAGGGCGGCAAACGAGCATGCGGGTCACCTGATGGAAAGCAATCGCCGCCGCCCATGGACACCCGCAACACCGAAAGTATATTTTGTCCAATTCCAGGGCATATTCTATTTTTTTTTTTAATGATTGACTGGATTCATGTTTGACCACAATCTCACCTGATGGAAAGGTGACGATGTGGTCGAAGATGAAGCACGCGATCCCAGTAAATGCCTATTCACTCCGCTCTTGAAGATCCCAAGGTTGTAGGATTCAGGAAAGACTGACGCCGGAAGGGAATTCCATACCTTGGCTGTTCGGATGATGAATGAAGAATCGAACTTCTTCTATTCCCTGGAATTGGACAAAAGGACATCTATTTATCCGAATTCGTTACCCGTTTCACAGTGATTGAACAACATACCTACAAACATCCAAACTTTCTCATAATAAGTACTTATTACTTGGCTTCTAACACTGACGGAGTGTTTTATTTTCTTTTGTGGTCATATATCCCCTCAACAGTCTAATAGATATGCACTGCTCACCACAGACCTCTTCCAAGGCACTAAAAAGGGCAAAGATTTATCCAAATCGTCACGTTGGGCAATTGAATTGGCGATCGCATTAGATTTATTAAGAGCTTCACGTCAATGTTGATGCAGCTATCCAACATGGTTTATGCTGTTATTCTCACGATCCCTTAGTCGTTAAGAGGATTTATTCCGTCCAGTGGCGCCCTCATTGGGATAAATTAAGATATCTTTAAAATATAAATAAATATATAAATATCTTTGCACATACACACAGCGCCATCTAGTTCCACACTAAGCAACTAGGCTTAAATTATAGATACCAGATGTTTAATAAACTACACAAATACATTTTGTAAATATTGTAATTTTTTATACATATAATTACATATATAAATGAAAAACATCCATAACTCGGGAACACAATTGTCTGTATTCATCATACAAACATATGCCCCAAGCGGGATTCGATATCCTTTTTCAGACACCAGATTCTCACACATATTCAACTCATCAATGATTGAAATTGTTAAACTCTAATTATTGTACTTTAAACTTCCCAAACAAAAAATTATGTACGTACCTAAGTTATGTGTTATTATAGGTAATAAACAAATTGAATTGAATATTCTCCTCTACCGGGAACCAAATGCCAATTCACAAATGTCCATTGTATTAGTCGTACATGTGTTCCGACCTATGGATATACCATAATCGTCTCAATATGCCACGATTTTTGCACTAGCCGTGTATCATTAGCATGATCTACAATTCGCTCACGAAAATCGTGTAGCATAGTGGAAAGCATGCCAAAGCCAATGTCATGAACATTCGAAATGGCATAGTCATGGCATTTCTGATGCGGCTTTGAAGAGCAAACAGTCATTTTTGTGTTTATCACTCTTTAGTGGCGTTATTGTATGATAGATAAATATCGTTCTATATTACCACAGAATTAACTAACGTAATATTACATAGAATTACAGTCACAAATATATAATGGAATTTAAATATAAACTAGAACAAATGTAAAAAATGGGACCGCAAGGCCAGGTACCCAAAACGCTGGCAGCGTTTTCCTCTGGATGCAGATACTTGCCGTTGAGCGAGGAAACAGCCAGCTCTCGGGTCACCAGTAACATCGGCTAAGCGCTCTGATGAAATAGGGGTATATGTTTGTGTGATGAATACGGACATGTGTAGTCGAGTTATGGTTGTTTTTATTTATAAGTATTTATTTACAAAAAAAAATGTATTTATGTAGTATAACAACCATCTGGTATCCACAACACAAGTCTATAGTTACTTAATGTGGAACTAGATGGCGCTGTGTGTATGTCTAAGGATATTTATTTATTTATTAAAGAAAAATTGAAGAGCGCCCGGTCCCCAACCTAAGGTTTCGAGTCCGAAAGCAAGAAGAATATTTTCAGAGCCGATGTCCCAAATTTATTAATTTTGATGCAGTATATAATATAATAATAATAATAAATATCCTTAGACATACACACAGCGCCATCTAGTTCCACAGTAAGGAACTATAGGCTTGTAATATATATATCTACAGTTTATATTTTATCACAGTCAACTTAGAAGGCCTAACAGGTGTTCCGTTTTGGTCGTCGGAACGGAACGTCTGTAAGGTGGTCGGCCCAACATAATTATTATTATACCTACTCTTACAAAAAACAAGCTTCATTCATAATTGTGCGATATGCGGCTATATATGATATTTGTACAGAAAAGCTTTAAAAAATATGTAAAAACCAGACTACTGTTATAAATATCTCCATATAAAAAATCAAAAACAAGATGAAATAACTCAGTTCATTTAGGCCGGAGTCCGGAGGCCTCTATGCGGTTCCTCGTACGTAATTTTTTTTTTTGAGAACTAGATTCAGGACACTCCCCTGCCGTCATACAACATTCATCACATAAAATTGCGTTCGATCACTAACATTTTCCCGTATAGCTCGTTTGCGTTCAATCGCTTTTGGTAGCATGTAAGCGCCCTAGAAGTAATTCAAATTCAATATATAGGTACACAAGGGTGTTTTCGTATTAAAAATAAGGCCCTTTACATTCTGCCTTTTGAGCATGCAAAATTTAACCAATTATATCTAATTATAACTACCTATTCTTAATTAATTATGCAATTTTAAATAACCCAACTTACAAGGAATGTTTCAAAATTGGAGGTAAGGATAAGGGCATAAAGTAAACGTCTAATGGATAGACGTATCGAGTAACCATAATTTACTTCTAGGTCGCTTACGTGGTACCAAAAGCGACTGAACGAACAAGCGAACTAAACAGCAAATTATGAACGATCGATCGCAAACACCTTATGTGTATGACTGCTGCGATTCGTGCAATTCGGATTGGTGTCATCACAAACAGCCTTACACGTCCACGGGTCGAATCCCGCTAGGGGTAAATGTTTGTGTGATGAACACGAACATTTATTCCATAACGATCCACAGCACAGGCTTTGCCTAGTTTGGAGCTAGATAATTGATGATGCGTCCAAAATATTTATTTATTCTACAATAGAAAAGGTATATCACATGATAAATAAAGGAACATGCGTATACTTACATATAAAACTTTCCTTTGCTTGGTGTTAATAGTATAATTGATGATTATGGATTACTTTGTTACGGTATAGTTTTGTAAGTTAGTAACTAATTTACTGATCACTGATCAATCACAGAATTCAGTAACTGTGCATCTGTCAACAAAACAACGAAGAAATCGTTTGAAAGGCAGGCGAAACTGCGGTCAGCCACAAGTGTTGCATTACCATTCATTACAAGTCGTTAACCCGCAGTTTGCCCATGCGTTGATCTTACATTCTTGCATTGTGTCTTGTCTTGTTATGATATCTTTGGCTTCTAGACACAGCGTCGGTCTTTCGATACATAGATGGATAATTATGGTAATTAGTGATTACAATACAATAGCCCGATGTCCTTCATATAGACGATATTTTTGTTTGGAACTTGTTTTAATTGTTGTTACCGTGTTTCGCTTTAGATTTTGATAAGGGCTGAAAAAATTCTGACAGACGTTTTAATGCTTAATTATCTAAGATAACGTGCGTAAAGTTTTATTTATCTTATAGGTACATTCATAAAAGGAGAGTTTATTAGTAAATCGGCCTTATCTAGTATAGTATTAATCCCAATATTATAAATGCGACAGTTTATGTGTGTGTATGTTTGTTACCTCTTCACGCCTATACCGCTAGACGGATTTGGATTTAAATTTGTTTGGTAGACAGATTAGGACCTGGATTAACATATAGGCAAATTTTTTTTGCTGGACCGATTTCGATGAAATCTTCCACGCGGACGAAGTCGCGGGCGGAAAGCTAGTATGAATTATAAATGCGAAAGTTTGGATGTTTGTTTGTTTGTTGCTCGGATGAATGGATTGCTGAATGAAATTTGGAGGAACATATCGTGAGGAAACCTGCATGCCTGAGAAATAAAAACTCAAAGGCATGTGAAGTCCCCAAGCCGCATTGGGCCAGCGTGGTGGCCTATGGCCCCATACTCCCTCATTATATGAGGGAAGTTCTATATCCCTGCAGTGGGATGTTTACGGGCTGATGATGATGATATCCTGGATTAAAACATAGGATATTTCTGTATCCCGATAAAATGAGTAGTTCCCACGGGATAAACAAATTATACCACGCAAGTTGCGAACAGAAAGCTATTTGAGCATAATTACTTTGATAAAGATTTATTTATGTAGGTATAGAGGACTCCATTACTACTATTGATGACGACCTGTTTGGTGTAGTGGTTAAAAATTCTGACTGCTATACCAATTGGTCGCGGGTTCGAACCCCACTAAGGGCATATGTTTGTATGATGAATACAGACATGTGTTCCCGAGTTATGGATGTTTTTCATTTATTTGTGTATTTATTTCCAAAAAAAAAATGTGTTTGTGTAGTATAACAACCATCTGGTATCCATAATACAAGCCTAGTTGCTTAGTGTGGAACTAGATGGCGCTGTATGTATCTGCAAAGATATTTATTATTTATATTTATTATTATTATTTATTCAAATTTATACATCAGCTCGATGTACCTACATACATACTATCGGTCCTTTAAATAAGTAACATTAACACGTTTACGATAATTTCGTTAAAACGAGTGACTACAGCGAGGTAGGCAATGCAAAAGGAAATTATTCGAAATGGTTAATTTAACTTCATAGGTAATTATTTCCGATAAAGCATTGTAGCAAGAAATCGGTTTGATAATGGTCATAACTCACAACGTAGCTATAATTTCTCTAGCTAACCGTTTTTACCCGACTATGGCGTAGACAATAGGAGGGTAATGTACTCACTGTGTATGTATGTTAATTTACCAACTACAGCCTAATCGCCTTAGCCGCTTTGTAGTCCAGTCAAGATATGCAAATTTTGGCGTCTAACTTCCTATAATCTTAAAGGCCCTGATTTCTTCGACATACCTATCAGTGATATTGTAAAACATATTTTCTAACGGATCAGGAGTTTGTTTTAGGTATAGTGTAGGTATTTAGTTATAAAACCTACAACGCGTTTTACCATATTTTACAATATTAAAAAGTTACCACTGTGCACTTCATTGCGTTGTACACACACCAACTGCAGCACACACATTTAATACTTTTTATACCTATATTTTGCTTGTACTTTTATATATTCTGTTTTAATTGCAACTGTACTGTAGTCTAAATTATGTGTATTAATTACTTATAAATATTATTTAATGTATGCGTGTGGCTGGAGAAATAAATAAACGTTTATCTATCTATCTATCTATCTTGTAGAAAATGCTAAAATCTTCTAAAACTATTTCCTGAAAAATTAATCAATAGCTACATATATTTTCTAAAAATAGTTTATTGAATCGTGGTATTTGCGCTCGGTGAAATTTTTCATAATTGTCAAGAAGTTATTGCTCGATTTTTTGAAAATAGTTACAGGGGTTCTATTCTCCGACGCAATGTAATTCACAGTGGTAATTTTAATCATATATAGTCTATGTTTTATTACTAAATATGTATATTATAATTTATAACTAAAGCAAGCTACAGATTTGTTAGAATTTTTTTTTATTCTATCACTGACAGGTACTCTATCCATGTGCAAAAAATCACGGCCTTTAAAATTATAGGTAATTAAAAGTGTATCCTTACTGGACTAATGAGGTATCGTGAGATTCGTGTTATATCATCCAGGTAGACTATACGGACAAAGGCCTCCACCCGTGACGAAGCCATCGCTTGCTAGTGGTCGTGTATACCACTAGTGAAGTCAGTCCCTTTCGGAGCACTATGGGGATTTCTCTAAAAGTGGACTTCTCAAAATGGGGATATCTCATAATGTTTAGGTCGCAAAAAGGGGATTTCTCAAAATGGGGACTTAGCTACATAGGCACGTGTACACTTTGCAACCGAACAATGGCGGTCAATCCATTCCAAAAGGTCGGACGAAATGCTAATACAGGATTAGCAGCAGCATCCTGTATTAAGACTCCCGACCAACAGCGATCGTCAACCCGCTTGCCAAGCTCGGCGATCATGGAAGCAACCCCCCATAAATATGGACAAAAATATAGTGTTAACAGCTAATATCTTTGAAACAACTTGCCCGATTTTCATTAAACATTGCTGAGGACCTGTATTCTCGTTTAGTCTAAAGATTAAAATATAAAAAATCCCCACTCAAATTAGACCATGTCTTACTGAGATATACGCCCGGATAAAGACTGGACACACACATACACAAACTGTGTGTATACGCCGTCAAACACATAACACCCGTCTTTTTTCGTCGAGGGTTATAATTATTAAAGTGAAACGTGGAAACTCGATCATGTGCGTTGTTACAGCGCGGCGTAGCATATCGCTTACACTGTGACGAACGCATTACCGAAGTCAAGATAATCCCTTCCTGTAATCAAAGAAGAGCCGTGAGGAATCAAACCAACAACGGGCGAAAGCACTGACTCGATAACTCCAATTGGTCATTGTTGTAATTTTATGTAAGACATAATCGCGTGGAAATAATCGCATTGCGGATTGCTTGGCAAATTATTCAATGGAACTTTTGACTGTCCGATGGTGTTGCTAATTTGAAATGACCGTAATTCTATTTTATTACCTGCCATTATTCGATTACGTAAATACTAACCTCTGACCTAAGCGGTTGCGATTTTCTCGCGTACCATTATATGCTGTTTGTTTTTTTTTTCGCGTAATAATTTTAGAGGCAGCGATGATTAACGATGTTATCTGCAATAAGGAAATGTCGTTACAACAATTTATAGTTATGCTGTATCTGACGACCGATTGGTGTAGTGGATAGTGACCCTATCAGCGAAACCAACGGTTGCGGGTTCGAATCCCGCGAGGGGTAAATGTTTGTGTGATGAATACGAACATTTATTCCCGAGTCTTGGATGTTTATATAAATATTTATGTATGTTTATCCGTTATCTAGTATCCATAGCACAAGCTTTGCTTAGTTTGGGACTAGATGATTGGTGTAAGTGTCCGAAATATTATATTATTATTATTATTATTATATTATTATGTGTCGTAGGCAGATTGTTAAGTTGGCTATTCCATTTAATGCATAGACAGATCGTTATTTTTGGCAGACATTTGCGGCGTTATAAGAAACTGCGCTGCCCAGAAGGGCTCCTCGCTAGTATCCAAATAAACCTAACACAACGTACCAACATTTTTTTAAAGTGGACATGTCCGGCATACTTACATCATCAGCCTTTGACAGATCCACAAACACAACCTGGCAACACTGACGAGAAATAGGAAAACAGGAACGGGGGGTCTACAGCCTACTCAGATCTATAGCGATACATCTGTGAGCGATACCAATATAACGATAAATAATGCAGTCTTTGTGTTATGATATGACAAGGACGCACGCAAATTACAATTCCCAAATCAATTGAATTAGGCGGTTTGAATTTTTTTTTATGCACAACGGGTTTGTACTTGTTAAGTGAATCACACCTGATGTTAAGTGAAGATGAAGTCGAAGGTGGAAGCGTACTGACCCGGAAACCCCAACACATTTGGGGGACTGGCTATCAACCGGAACACAACAATGCTATTAAATATTGCTGCTTGGCGGCTAATTGGTGGTAGCTAGCCAGGCGGATATTTAAAATGCCCTACCGCCAAACAAACCGAGTACTTAAATATGTACTCGATCGAATCTATTTCTATTGGTTATCCCATTAATAATTTGCATTTTCCAATTTTTTATCGCTTCTTTCTTTAGTGACATACCCACACAGGCAGAAAGGCAGTGCCTACCCTAACAAATTGAAGGCTTTCCTCAAAATGCATTGTAAAAACAGCTGATTCATACTATGTGAACAGAAAAATATTCTAAACAGTTGCGAAGATTGTTATAGGAGTAACTAATTATTTTGTAGTTGTAGTTTTTCTCAATTAGCAGAGGTGTGACTTATCTAAGATACAAGTATCTGAAATACAGATACAAGATGCAAGATACGTATTTTCATTTTGTATCTAAAATACTTTTTAAAAAATCATTTTGTATCTTGTATTTAAATATATTTTGTTTGGTATCTTAGTATTTTATAAATACTTTTTCTGATAAAATACTTTTAGTAATATATTAGTAGAAATATATAAAATAAATGCGTAAAATTGAGCATGTCATTATTAGTCCAACATCACATTGGTAGATGGCGACTCTTTCTTTGCACTGCACTGGCCTGTATCTATACAAGATGTGGCAAATGCACAAGTCGTGCGAGCCAAACAATTAAAAAAAAAAAAACTGAAATGTAATTTCATTTGAGAAGATGACCGCCTTTTTGTATACAGTGTGGAAAGATAAGTCGGGCCCTGGAGGGAAACTACCTTAAATCCTTAAGCTGGCTCATTTTACTTAAAGGAGACATTCCTTTATTTTTAAAAAGAAACAAAACTGCATTCAAGGATTTTCTAAAACTCGCTTGCCTCGCCCGGGACTCGACCCAACTAAAATTAAAAAACAAACACTCCCTATTTTATTATACTAATCGATAGTATTATTATTCAGGATAAAATTTCTCTAACAAACATTTGGTCTTAAAAATAAAAATGATCGTTAAATCTAACATTAACTTTATTTTAATATCAATTTGTTACACTACTGTTACTTTGTTTTTCTAAATGGTGGTTGTCTTTCTGGATACCTCTCGCGATATCACTGCAGAGCTAAATCGTAGCTCTTGTTGCGAACAAAGTAAGCTACTAATAAATCGAATTGTTCTTGATACGCCATTATTACACAATTACGTAAGGGAAGCAATACTGAATAAAATCTGTTGATAAAAATATTCAAAAATTCGTTCGAATTTTAAATTTCTGTCCCGCATTGCAAACAAAGTCAAACGTTCCATTTTTAAACTTCTCCACTTACCGCTTCGGATCATGTAAGAACGACATGTGCATAGAGGTATTACTACCATTAAACGACTTTCTTATCGAAGATTTCAACAAGGTACTTAGCGATAAATTAGCAAGCGTGTACTTCATACGAAGTCTTCCAAGAATCATCTCTCCAACATTCAAATGTTGGAGAGATGAGAGAACTGTTATGTGTCTTTTACTTATTGAAAGTGAACAGTAAGTACGAGATGTTCACTTTCCAGAGTAAGACCAAATGTTTGTTAGAGAAATTTTATCCTTAATAATAATACTATCGATTAGTAGAATAAAATCGGGAGTGTTTGTTTTTTTAATTTTAGTTGGTTCGAGTCCCGGGCGAGGCAAGCGAGTTTTAGACAATCTTTGAATGACGTTTTGTTTCTTTTTACAAATAAAGGAATGTCTCCTTTAAGTAAAATGAGCCAGCTTAAGGATTTAAGGTAGTTTCCCTCCAGGGCCCGACTTATCTTTCCACACTGTATATTACATTACATTAAGTTATTTACGAATAATTCGTAAATAACTTAATGTTAAGTTATTTACGAATAAATCGTGTTATGTTATGTAACGTGTGTGTTATGTTATCGTGTTATGCTCGTGTTATGTCAATTAAGAAAAATAAACTTAGAATTCATTAAAATAAAATCTTGTTTGCTTACAAAAGTATTTGTATCTTAAGAAGTATTTAGAAGATACGTATTTGGTATTTAGTATTTCAGATACTATTCTCGAAAGTATTTTGTATCTGGTATCTGAAATACTTTATTTAAAAGTATCTTGCATTTTGTATTGCAGATACTTTGTACAGGGTATTTTGTACATCTCTGTCAATTAGTAGCACATTTTATCATTCTGCCTACGTTTGAGAAAACGCTGTGCACGCCACTGACTGCATGCCTATAGTCTATTCAAAGTCCACTGCCAAAAATGTACTTACATGTACACGCGGCCGCATGACGACCACTATAACACTTCCAAAATAAGACGGTCTCGAAGTGTTCACATTTCCGACAGCGGCTAGCCTAGCTGGTTGGTAGTGTCATCGTGACGTCGACTGAACCTATCGAGTAAGATCTCAAATGAAAGTGCAGTGCCAAAAACGCCGTAACTTCATCCGTTTCACAAAATGAGGGCGTACTTTGGACACTTCGCGCATCCCTCGCCTTTAAGCCACGAGTGTGGCCTTACAATAATCAACCGATGTTCAACCTCCGTGGTTCAATGCAAACATCGGTTTACATAACGAAAGTCACGGCTAATTGAACTACGGAAGATTTGATTCCCGGTAGTTAGTAATCGGTTTTAAATGTCCATCTGACTAGCTACCATCTTATCTAAATCTGATATGTATGTATCTTATTGCACGATTTCACCAAATACAAAACAAAAACCCTATCGACTATTTCTCATAAACAACACAAAGGTGTTTTCGGCTTCGTTTCCATGAAGAATGTGTACAAAGAATGAGAAAGAATGTTTAATGTAACACCTGTTTCTACAGGTCAAGGTGATTGTTTTTTTTTAAATAGAACTGGAGCGATATTTTGCGTAACCATACGATACGTATCTGCAAAGCTATAGTTACTGCTATCGATCCAACTAAAAATAGTATGAACACGTTAGGTTGTAAGAAGGATTGATCCACTTAACCTATGACGAAGTGAACGAAATTTTATAATAAGGTATTCTGTTAATGAGTATCTTAGCGATAGAAATAAGTAACACATACCTATATGTACTCAGTTATCTGACATTTCTATAATTACGAAAACCGTGACATGATGTATTATTATTGATTATCTAGTACTGTTATCGGGGTTTATTGTTTGTTTTTTTAACTGTTTTAGGTACATAAACAGTTAAAAATGCCTGCTGGTTCGATTCCCGCTAGGAGAAACTTTGTATGCCGCACTTCGGTGTGCCATCTCCTGTAATATTTCGTATATTAAAACGTCGTCGTTGGGTTTGATTCCGGCTTTGAGGTAAATCTTGTTAAATTGAGTGTAGGGAAGTAATAAAACATTTTCTTTATCTTTCCAGGTATTATGGTGCTTTACGGTGCTGGCTGCCGCGTGTCACGGAGTGAGCGGCCACGGGAGGCTGATCGAGCCTCCTTCTAGAGCCTCCGCCTGGAGGTTCGGCTTCGACACACCCCACAACTACAACGATCACGAACTCTACTGCGGCGGATTCTCCAGACAGTGGAATAAAAACGACGGCAAATGTGGAGTGTGTGGCGACGCGTGGGACACCCCCCCGCCCAGGCCGCACGAGATCGGAGGACGCTTCGGCAAAGGTGTCATCGTCCGAAGATATGCTCCAAAGGACGCCGTCACAATCAAAGTGGAACTCACAGCCAACCACAACGGTTACTTCGAGTTCAGAGTTTGTGATGAAGCGAAGACGACGACCCAGGATTGCTTAGATAAAAACGTTCTAACAATTGACGGCAGGGACGGAACGAAGTTCTACCCGCGAGACGGTAATAAAGTTTACGAGATGAAATACCGACTGCCTGAAGATCTGGAGTGTGCCCACTGTGTAATGCAGTGGAGGTACATAGCTGGTAACAATTGGGGCACATGTGAGAATGGAACTGGTGCGGTTGGGTGTGGTCCTCAAGAAGAATTTAGAGCGTGTGCGGATATCGCTATAGGGGAGCGATTCGCGACGACAACGAGACGACCACGTCCCAATTACGTTCCTCCAAGCAGACGACCAACTGTGCCGACTCCCGAGGAGTCCTCTGGCAGTGCCTGGTACGGTGTTGTCGTCGCCGTCGTCGCTCTAATCGTAGCTGTCGCGGTACTCGCTGGCATATACCTCTACTATTACAGAGGCGGCATGAGAATCAAGAGCCTATTAAAATCCAAAGCTGCTCCTCCCGCCCCCGTTCCCCCTCCGAGACACAAAAGATCATCTCTATCCAGAGAGTTACCCCCCGAGCTGTCGCCGCCGAAAATGATGCCAGAATCTGGCTTCGAGACAGTAGACCTGAGGGCGAAGTGATTGTAATAGTTAATATTTCTACTCCACTGCCTTTTAGTGATAAAATGTGTGATTGATTGTGTGTAGTGTACCCAGTGTCGATAGATCTGATTATTTAGTTCTAAGAGCTTATGTTAAGGAGAACTTTGTAAATTATATTTATGTTTTTAAATTAAATGTTAAAATTGAATTGTTTTCTTTGATTTAGGAAATTAACCTTATTGCATAGCAACGAAGAAGACTCCACGCAACCCCCGGCCTATCTATCGGCTATCGGCTAAGTCAGATTGAGATTTTTTAGCTTGAAAATTTTTTTTATGCACAACGGGTTAGTACTTCACCTCAATCACAGCTGATGTTAAGTGAAGATGTGGTCGAAGGTGGATGCGTATTGACCCGGAAACCCCAACATATTTGGGGGACTGGATATCTTATCTCTGACAACCGGAACACATGGCGGCAGATTTCGATAAGATAGTGGTGGCTAGCCAGGCGGACATTTAAAATGATCTACCACCAACCAAACTCTACTTACACATGTACCCCGCTGGGGATCAAACCCGCGACCTTCGATTCGTAAACCCAATGTTGTTTACATTGAGCCGTGGAGGCGGTTATTTATTATTTAATTAATTAATAAAATTATTAAAAATTACGAATATCTGAAAAAGTAAGTATTTTAAGACTATATGTTATACCACTTTTTTACACCAATTAAGCTGTAAAATCGTTAGTTGAAGTCTGTCGCATATCTCGTTCCCACGGTGTATAAAATTATAGTCTCTAAATATTATAAAACACAGTCGCTATCCATATATCTCTATTCGTGCGCTTAGTTGTTCGAAACTATATGAAACGGATTTTTATACTTTTTTTATTTTCGCTATCATTTAGAGTATTTCATCCGGAAGGTTGGTATGTATGTAATGCATGTACGCATATTATATCTTAATAATTGCACCCTTGCGAAGCCGGAGCGGGTAACTAGTAATATTGTATATATTATTATGTAAGTCTGTCTGTCTGGCTTTCACGCCTTAACTGCTGAACCGATCATATTACTGAAAGAGGTAGGAAAAGGACATACTTTTCATCCTAAAAAGTCTATGACAAAGTAATTCCATGCGGGCGATGTCGCGAACAGGAAGCTACTATTATATAAAATTAAACATTTAGCAAAACCCAGAGACAATCGTCTTACATAGATAAACAAACAGCTGCTTAAAGTTAATTATATATGACTGACTTGATTTCCATCGATGACGAAATTGATGACGAAACAAATTACTTTTTGTTGGAAAATGAATTCTATTCTATTAAAGAGTATTATGGATATGACATTTTCATAACGTCCTGACATGCTTTCTTTAACTTGCACTCTGCTCTTATTTGACATAGGTGAGGCATACCAATAATCTCACGGCATGGTATAAATTTTATTTTGTTTTGTTTCATTTTGATTGTTCAAAAATATTATGACGTTCACATAACAATATTAATTCTGTGACAAATTAATAATGTTTTTATATTTTTCTCATGTTTGACATAGACGTAACAATGGTAACAATTCTTGTATCTAACGACATACCTATTGAAAATATAGTAACAGGTTTTATTTTTATCTTATTTTATTCATTTCGAGATTCAACAATATTTTAACATTATATTTATATTAAATAGACTAGATGTAGGTATGTATAAAGTTATTGTTTTAAGTTTGACAATCACTTTTATTTTAGAAATCATTAATTTATGGAACTGTATGTATGACATGATATTGTAAAGTGAACTAAATAAATCTAATCTAATCGTCAAATATCCAATTAAAAATACGGTTCAACAGTTATTTCGTGCTACAATGCAACAGACAGACATATAAAGACAAAGGCTTTAAAGTTAACACGTCTTTAAATTACGGCAATATAATTTTAATTAATTAGTAAGGTAATATTTTTCTATAAAAGCGAACCGGAAATCGAACCGGCTTAACTGAAAAAAGAAAACCTCTTTTTTATTTAGTTAGTTAAAACTGGGTGGTCGGATTAGAAATTAAAAAATCTGTGGGCGAACAAAAGCCGTTGACATAGCCCAGCGGATTAACAAGTTGAAGAGGCAGTGGGCAGGGCACATAGCTCGAAGAACTGATGGTCGGTGAGGCATTAAAGATCCTGAGTAAGACCAGGCATCAGCAAGCACAGCTTAGGACATCCTTCACAAGGTGGACAGACAACCTAATAAAGGTCGCAGGAAATTCTGGATGCACGCCGCTTCTAACCGGTCGCTCGGGATTCAAATGGGGGAGGCTTAAGCTGAAACGATGATGAATCTAAATTCTGACTAATATTATAAATGCGAAAGTTTGGATATTTGTTTGTTGCTCTATCACGGCGAAACGGCGGATTTAGACGAAAGGAATATGGTAGAATATATCGTGAGGAAACCTGCATGCTTGAAAAATAAAAATTCAAAGGCATGTGAAGTCCGCAACCTGCATTGGGCCAGCGTAGTGGACTATGGCCCATACTCCCTCATTATATTAGGGGAGGGAGGTAGGCCCTCCCTCCCTGCAGCTGGTGATGATATCCTGGATTAAAACATAGGATATTTCATATCCAGATAAATTGATTATTCCCGCGGATTAAACAAATTAAACATATCCGCGATAAAGTTATACCACGTAGGTGAAGCCGCGGGCGCAAATCTGTAGTAATAAATTATATCAAAGAAGTAAACCATAGATTATCCATTTTTCAAGATAGCAATAGAAATACTGAAATGTCATGATATGGCAGGGCGGGCACTGTCACTACTACAGTGTTTCCACTTAAGGGATATAAATCCCATTTAAAGGATTTTCAATTGAAAAGAGGCTTGATAGAATAAGGTCCGTATTATAAACTATTCACAAGATTGAGATGACTTTAAGTTGACGCTTGAGAATCTGTTGCATACCAGTATCAAAAAGAGACAGAGACGCGTTTCTCAATCTCAAGATCGATTTACTACGGCTTTATGATACCATCGAAATATTCCAAAAAACTGTATTATTTATTCGAACCGGCTTAACCGATTTTCATCACACATGGATCAGTACCTACTTCCGAATGTATTCTGAAATATAAAAATATTGAAATTTTTGAAAACTAACAAAGACCATCGAAATGCACCAAAAAAACTATGTTAGTAGCCAAATATCTTCGAAAAAGTTTAACCGATTTTCATCAAACATGGCTAAGAACCTGTCTTTAATATAAAATCAGCTGTTCCTCATTAATTTATGTTTGTAAGCGAAGTTACGCAATGTCTGCCGCGGACACGAGTTAGATCGATAACTACAGGGGTGGCTTAAAAATCTTAAGCCCGTATCGCTCATGCGTAGATCTGCGCTTGAGCATGGTTAGAAAGAGATGCCGCTATACAACATAAATAAAGCTGTATCTTGTTAACTGTCCTCAAGCGGAGATCTCTGCCTGAGTAACATTTTGTAATGCGGGCCTTACACTTTTAACTGTCCTCAAGCGGAGATCTCTGCTGTAATATCGCGGAGATGCTGTAATACTTACTGCCCGAGTCCTGAACTTATATTAGCTATTTGGCCGGTTTATTTTTAATTTTCATAAAGGGATTTTTTATACTATTGCAGAGATTTTTCATTTTGCTAAGTGGTAACACTGACTTTGTGACAGTTCGATACTAAATTACTAATCATAGACAAAATCACAAAACAAACGTGCTGGTAAAAAGCCAAAAAAGTCCGGAAAGCCCTTTTATTTTCGGAAAAAAGCCTTTTATAAATGAAAAATGGCGGTGCGACCACAGCAGATGCAGGACGGCGGTATTGTGGAGCGTCGTTTGCGACCAATATATGGTAAATACTATACTATGCTCAGTTCGTGATTTTTGAACAACCTCCTCGAAGAAAACTTCTTTCAACATGGTAATTACTAAGATTTCTGATTTTTCCAGACTGGTTAGACAATGGGAACAATAAGAAGGCTTTGCAGGAGGCGGAGAAAGTTCTTAAAAAGAGTCCTTCGCTTCAAGCTGCCCGAGCGCTGAAGGCTCTGGCGCTTTTTAGGTTAGGAAAAAGCCCGGAGGCGCATGCCGTCCTGGACGCCTTGGCTGAGGAGAAGCCGAGCGATGACACCACGCTGCAAGCGATGACGATATGCTACCGAGAATCTCAGCAGTGTAAGTGGAATCTTCTTTTTTTATAAACTACAGGTACTTAGATGTGTTCGCAAACTGCCACTCAATAACTTTGTAAATTCTTCTATGAACCCTTTTGAATTATTGACATCATAGCCATCTTTTAGTTTACTGCACCTATACAGTATCAAAAATATACTCCAATTACAATTTTATTCATTTTTATGTGGATTTGTGGTTGATTCTGTGTGACAAGAGGAAAGTATCTATGAAAAAAGGAGTTTTATTAATTAAATATCTGCTAGGGGCACGGTAAGTACATTTCTTCTTTAAACAAATTTATAATGTGTGAACATCGTAGCACAATAAAGTTAAATAAAATAAACATACTTTGTAATTCCTTACCTCTTTAGCTTATCAAGAAATTAAAAAAATGTAGATAATAATCTCAATTCCTGGAGTTGATATGGTTGACTTAGATACACTGTGATAAGTACAAGAGGTCTTATCATTGATCTGTTCAAGATCTCTATGACTGGAATTGACACTTGAGTTTCCATTGTTTCTAATCAAGTGTAATTTCTTCTCAATATATTTCTTTTTCATATGACGATGGTACATCTTTGAGAACAGTAGTTATAGCTTGTGATGCCTTTCAAAACTATAATTTGACAATTGCTGAGTCCTCAAAGATAATCCAGTGATTTGATACAATATCGTAGTCTGATGTTATGAACAGTGGCAACTGGTGTCTCCAAAGCTAGGTGGTGCACTGTACTAACTTGTTGCATAGGTATCCTACAACATTTTTACAGAAATTCATAATTTATTCTGATTATTCACAATTATGTATACCAATTCATGAAGGAAACAAATGAATATGTCAATGACAACTGCAACGGGCCGGGTCATGCATGCGAGCAAGATCAGGCTAGGCTCCCATACGCTAGAAATATTTCGGCCTACACAAATCCTCAGTAAAACTCACTACTTACTACGCCATGTAGGACAAAGGCTGGTGTGAGATCTCCTCTAAGACTCTTAGTAAATACGTATAATGAACATTTTTTAGATTTCGACATATTTTCATTATCATATTACAGATTTAGGAGTTCTGTTATTGGAGAGTTATTGCACGGGTAATATTTATATTGTTTGGTTTGTGTAGCAGCACATTGTAACATTGTAATGATATGGATGTATTTATTATAAACTTCATAACTTGTAAGTTCTGTGAAATACTGTGTTACTTACCTTGTGGATAGTGTTGTGGGACTGTGTATATACTTAATACCTACAGAAACTGTTAATAATGTAACTATGTACACTGTTGTTAACTGTCACAAATAAATTTAAAAAAGAAAATAAAAAAGAAAAAGATTTTTGTTAGGTCCTTCATACAATTTCTACTAGACTACTTGTGTCTTACGCGCCAGGCAGTTTACTTCTTATTTCATAGAAACTGTATAGGGACTCCGCGAACCGCAAGGGACATATTAGTTCGAGCGAAAATAAGTTTAGTAGTGTAGTAGAAATGAAGACTAGTTACCTACCTTGATTTTACGTCGTAATTAAGTGCTTGACGGATCATAAGAATATTATTTGTTAAGTTTTTTTTTTTGTAGGTATGAGTAGGTAGGTGGGTTTAGATCTAGTAGTGCAGTGTACGAGTGCACTTAACTGGCAGCCGCGACTGGTTATGAATACTCTTCAAATGGCAAATTCAAAAGCATCACAATTAGTTTCAAATGTAAACAAATAGCCTTCTTCATGCGGCTCCACTAGCACTGAATCAGTTTATTTATTTATTTCAAATTTCAATATGAACTCCTTTAATTATTATCAATCCAAAACATATTTCGTTTCTATGACATGTAGTATGGTATTATAACATGGTCAAGGAACGAATATACAAATATCTTTGTAAATTTTTGTTTACCTTTAATAATATTAGTATCACAGGTCATTCAGGTGTAGGAGCCAGTGTCTTATTGTTAAATTTATTCAAGCCTTTTGTGATTTTTATTTAGTTTTAGGGACAGTGATAAATAATATACATGTCAACTACTACTACATTTAATACCTACGTATTTTAACTTAATTTTTAAAATGGGAAACATGTTAGAACTGATGTTGTTTACTTTTTTGAGTCACTTGACCAATATATATTTTTTAAAGAATTCATCTTAAGAAACAGAAACCCTGTTAAACAATTTATACCATGTAACAATTATCGGTGATAGGTCTCCGCATCGTGTGGATCACTCTGTCGCTTTAATTAATGTATCTATTGTTATGTGAAGTTTTACTACACAAGTTATGCCAACTTCAAAAGTACCTTTATTTTTACATTTCCAAAATACATACTGATTTTGGCACTTCAGAGAGTACATCTCCTAATATGCGCTGTCTATTACATAGATGATAATTAAATTAATGGTGAATGGATGACCTTATAAAAGTTACAAGTAATTGTTGGATGCAGGCCGCTTCCAAACGGTCGCTCTGGAAATCTATAGGGGAGGCCTATGTTCAGCAGTGAACATCCTGTGACTGATATGATGATAAATATCTGCACTCTGTACACGCTCCTACAAAAGATGCCACGGGTCATCTGGTTTGTCAAAAATTCATGGCCTGTTTCCAGTGCATAAGGTGTGCGCATTGTACGAGGCAGCGGTGAAGGCTGAGCCAACGAGTGAGGAGCTCCACTCACATCTGTTCATGTCGTATGTCCGTGTGGGCGACTTTCGCTCACAGCAACGTTCTGCGATGGCGCTCTACAAGTTTGCACCCAAGAACCCATACTACTTCTGGGCTGTTATGAGCATTGTTTTGCAGGTAAAAAGCAGGATTCAGGTGTTCACGAATTTGTTAATATTTTGGGTTCTAGGAAATTGAATGGTACCTTTGGTTTTACATCTAAAAAAACTTATTGTAGTAAGTTTCTGAATGGAAAAATAGTTTACGTGTAGCATAAAACTAGTTTTCACCATCTGAGGTATGAAATAAATATAAATAGATAATCAGACAGAGAGTTTCACTGGAGAATAGTATAACTTTATATTGTTGAAAGAATTTTCGTAATTGGATCAGTCGATTATCTCTTACGAGTGTAAAAACAAGTCACCTCTTGGTAATACTAGCGTGGAATAGAATTGAATATCATATTATTTTTAATTTCTCATAGGCCAAAACATCTGAAGACAGTACGAAAAAAGGCATCCTTCTCTCTTTGGCTCAGAGAATGGTTGACAACTTCATAACTGAAAACAAAATGGAGGCAGAACAAGAAGCGCGCTTATACATCATGATTTTGGAACTCCAGGAGAAATGGGAAGACATTTTAAAGTTCATTGAAGGACCTTTATATGCTCAATTGGTACCAGGATCAATCGGTCCAGCCTGTATTCCTTACTTAAAGAAAATGGGACACTGGAGCCGTTTAAACTTGCTCTGTAAAGATTTATTAATAGACAATCAAGATCGTTGGGATTACTATTTGCCTTACCTCGATTCTGTTTTTGAATTGATGAGAGAAAATAAAGAGACTAATGACGAAAACTCAGTGGATGACACAGCCGAGAAATGTCACGAATTTATCTGTCACTTAGTGGAAAGTGTGACGTTGGGGCGGACGTTACGTGGGCCGTATCTCGCGAGGCTGGAGTTGTGGAAACGGTTGTTGGCACAAGGAGATCCCACATCGTTACTTGGCAGTGGAGTGGCATTGTGTTTGCAGTATTTGAGGATATTTGCCAATAAGCCATGCGCTGTTCCGGACTTGAGGCCGTACCTGACAATGATCCCGCAATCTGAGAGGGAGGAGCACTGTAAGGAGTTCTTGACGTGTTTGGACTTTAATGAAAATAGTGAACCAGATACGGTGAGAATAATAACATTTTTTGAATTGTTTGATCCGATTTTGTTTTAGATAGGTAATTAATTTATATGTAGGCAACAAAAGTCAGAATTTCGGACTTATCCCGTCTATTTTTTTTATATATTACTACCTTTCCGTCTGCGGCTTGCGTTCCAAACTTTCGCATTTATAATATTAGTTAGATCTCTCATTACGTTCAGGCGTTAGGCGACATAGATGCGTGTTCAATATAATTTTATAGTATCTCTTATCTTTAGATGGACGACATCCAGCGTCACATATCATGTATGGCGGCGTGGCGACTGACCGCGCCCCCCTTCAGCGCGGCAGAGAGTCTCTCCCTGGCGACCACCCTCCGCCGCCACTATCTCCGCTGCCTCGCCAACGACCTCGTCACAGCCACCCTTACGGAGTTCTGCGCCGCTGACGGCTACGGGGTGTTGGCTGCTCATCATTACTTTTATGCTGGTTAGTAGTTGAATAATGCAACTTTGAAAAGAAAGCCTGACGAAAAATGTCAATATAATGTATGTCAATAATGTGCGTTTCAATTTGGGTGCGGTATTTTGAAATGTTAAGATTTCAAGGTACAGAGGCTTCCTTGAGATTCTAGCTCATCCAAAGTCGAATGCTGCCCAGAGTCTATTTGCGGGGCGACCTTCCACTGTCACTAAAGCGCAAACTCATGGACGTGTGCATTCTCCCGATCCTCACCTATGGCGCTCAGCCTTGGTCTTTGACAGAAGCCCAAAGGTCCAACCTCAAGGTATGCCAACGAGCCATGGAGCGCAGTGTACTAAATGTAATGCTGACCGATCGCGTCCGAAACACTACACTTCGCTCTAAGACCCTTGTTGCTGACATAGCCACAACGGCCGCCAAGCTGAAGTGGGACTGGGCGGGTCGTGTTTGTCGCATGCCAGACGACATGTGGGCCAAAATCGCCACCACCTGGAGCCCGCCATTAGAAAGAAGGCGTCGCGACAGACCGAAAAGGAGATGGCGGGATGAGTTGGATAAGTTCCTAATCAACTGATATAACATGGAAACCATTTATTCCAGCATTGGAGCAACAGAGCTGCGCGCCCGTGATCGAGGCTCTCTGCCTGCTGGAGTTGGTGCTACACCATTCGCCCTCCAACTTCCACGTCAAGCTGTTGCTAGTGACGCTCTACCACCAGTTAGGTGAGTTGGAACCCAAAGATGTGAAATAAATAAGATGTGAAATAATCACTTCGTTCTCTACTTTAGTGTAGTGGCCGTATTAAGTTAATAATATTAAATAAATAAATAATAATAATAAAAAATAAATAATACTAATAAATAAATAATAATAATAATCAACTATAGGCTTGTGTTGTGGATACCAGAAGGTTGATATACTACATAAATCCTTTTTTTTTGTAAATGCATACTTATTATAAATGAAAACAGGGTTCACATGTCCGTATTCATCACACAAACATATGCCTCTAGCGGAATTCGAACCCGCGCCTGTTGGTATAGTGGTCAAAGTTTCTAACCACTACACCAAACAGATGAGGGTATACTTTTAGCTGCAGCTGACTGTACAAAGCAAAAGTTTTACTTCTTTCGTCAATTTGAAAAAGATGTACACATGTAACTGTTGCTCGACTTTGCCTTGTGTCATACATACCGCATTGGCTCCATTGAATATCAGTGCTTTAGCATTGCACTTCCTGCTGAAGCACGAGCTAGTGGACACCACTTCACATCCGTTCATTCGTTTCGCCATGATTGAACAACAAACAAACATCCAAACTTTTGCATTTATAATATTAGATAGGTATTGACGTCAAACAAATTTTGTAGCATTTGAAATAAAACTTTCCTCTTAATATTTAGTATGGTTACAGGCAACGCCCTGGCCGCGGACAGCATCTACCAGCGGCTGGAAGTGAAGCACATCCAGTTGCTGTCTCTCGGCTGGATCCACGCGGCGCGGCTGGCGCCCGCCTGCGCCCCCAGCAGGGCGCTGCAGCTGTTGGCCGACACCAGGGCCTTCCACTCGCACCATGGGAAGGACGTGAGTAGTATACCGACATCTTGCCAACAATCAACAACTATCTCGAAATCGTGTGTAGGGTGTGTAGCGACTTCACACATACTGCATACCGCTTTCATTATGACATCAAACATTAATTTTAATTTCGCTGATTTTTTAAATTCCTTTTTCTATTTTATTCAGGAAGCAGATAGTCAAAAAATATATCTAATATTTTAAAGTTATAATGAACAATACAGCTATTTATTAAGTAATCCCCTTCAAGACTGTGTAGTAATATACAAACAAATTCACGACCTTTAGTAGTCAGAGATATCCCAAATTAAAGATTAATAAATAAATTTAAAAAATATTTCGGACACTTGGGTCCATAATTTTTACTCGACGCAGATGCAGGGTCATGTTTTTCAATTGTATGTATGTTTGTTTGTCCATTCCTTTGGCGCAGCCTGTATCCTAAACGGCTTGATCAATTTCGAATTGCATGGTGTCGTTGGATTCGTCTTGGTACCTGGAGTGTCATGGGATACATTTTATGGTAAAAAAATCCAACATGGCGTCCGCAAAATACAAAATATGCTGTGTGGTTTTTTTGGTTTTTAAATACTTAAATAGTTATGGTTAGTAATAATTTAAAACCTTAATAAACTATGTTAGTAGCGAACATTATTTTACATTAAACATATCGGCCCTTGATTCCATGTGGATAGAGTTTAAGTGTCTGTATATAGGACTGGGAATTTATCCGTCAATGTTTTTAAAATGCTGTTAATATATTATTTTATTTATTAGACTTTATTCTTAAATCGATTACATGGTCTTAATTGAACAAACAGACGACTAGTCAGATAGGATCCACACCCGCGTTTTACTAAGATGAGGATTTTCTCTTCACAGAGCGTGGACCACCTGACGTACGCGTACAAGTACGGCACATTCGAGAAGCTGGTGGAGCTGTACGCGTGGAGCTCGCGGCTGGAGGCGTGCGCGTGGTGTGCGCTGGCGGCGCGCGAGCGGGCGCTGCTGGCGCTGCTGGCCGGCCCCCCCGCCCCCCTGCACGCGCCCCCCCGCCTGCCCGCCGCCCCCACGTCAGTACCCTCCCCTGCAGCTCCCGCCGCGTGCAGCGGGCGCTGCTGGCCGGCCCCCCCGCCCCCCTGCACGCGCCCCCCCGCCTGCCCGCCGCCCCCACGTCAGTACCCTCCCCTGCAGCTCCCGCCGCGTGCAGCGGGCGCTGCTGGCCGGCCCCCCCGCCCCCCTGCACGCGCCCCCCCGCCTGCCCGCCGCCCCCACGTCAGTACCCTCCCCTGCAGCTCCCGCCGCGTGCAGCGGGCGCTGCTGGCCGGCCCCCCCGCCCCCCTGCACGCGCCCCCCCGCCTGCCCGCCGCCCCCACGTCAGTACCCTCCCCTGCAGCTCCCGCCGCGTGCAGCGGGCGCTGCTGGCCGGCCCCCCCGCCCCCCTGCACGCGCCCCCCCGCCTGCCCGCCGCCCCCACGTCAGTACCCTCCCCTGCAGCTCCCGCCGCGTGCAGCGGGCGCTGCTGGCCGGCCCCCCCGCCCCCCTGCACGCGCCCCCCCGCCTGCCCGCCGCCCCCACGTCAGTACCCTCCCCTGCAGCTCCCGCCGCGTGCAGCGGGCGCTGCTGGCCGGCCCCCCCGCCCCCCTGCACGCGCCCCCCCGCCTGCCCGCCGCCCCCACGTCAGTACCCTCCCCTGCAGCTCCCGCCGCGTGCAGCGGGCGCTGCTGGCCGGCCCCCCCGCCCCCCTGCACGCGCCCCCCCGCCTGCCCGCCGCCTCCACGTCAGTACCCTCCCCTGCAGCTCCCGCCGCGTGCAGCGGGCGCTGCTGGCCGGCCCCCCCGCCCCCCTGCACGCGCCCCCCCGCCTGCCCGCCGCCCCCACGTCAGTACCCTCCCCTGCAGCTCCCGCCGCGTGCAGCGGGCGCTGCTGGCCGGCCCCCCCCGCCCCCCTGCACGCGCCCCCCCGCCTGCCCGCCGCCCCCACGTCAGTACCCTCCCCTGCAGCTCCCGCCGCGTGCAGCGGGCGCTGCTGGCCGGCCCCCCCCGCCCCCCTGCACGCGCCCCCCCGCCTGCCCGCCGCCCCCACGTCAGTACCCTCCCCTGCAGCTCCCGCCGCGTGCAGCGGGCGCTGCTGGCCGGCCCCCCCCGCCCCCCTGCACGCGCCCCCCCGCCTGCCCGCCGCCCCCACGTCAGTACCCTCCCCTGCAGCTCCCGCCGCGTGCAGCGGGCGCTGCTGGCCGGCCCCCCCGCCCCCCTGCACGCGCCCCCCCGCCTGCCCGCCGCCCCCACGTCAGTACCCTCCCCTGCAGCTCCCGCCGCGTGCAGCGGGCGCTGCTGGCCGGCCCCCCCCGCCCCCCTGCACGCGCCCCCCCGCCTGCCCGCCGCCCCCACGTCAGTACCCTCCCCTGCAGCTCCCGCCGCGTGCAGCGGGCGCTGCTGGCCGGCCCCCCCCGCCCCCCTGCACGCGCCCCCCCGCCTGCCCGCCGCCCCCACGTCAGTACCCTCCCCTGCAGCTCCCGCCGCGTGCAGCGGGCGCTGCTGGCCGGCCCCCCCGCCCCCCTGCACGCGCCCCCCCGCCTGCCCGCCGCCCCCACGTCAGTACCCTCCCCAGCAGCTCCCGCCGCGTGCAGCGGGCGCTGCTGGCGCTGCTGGCCGGGCCCCCCGCCCCCGGATTCAGCAATACGTGACGCCAGAATGTTCACTTAAAATATTGAATAACTTACAGTGACACATTTTTTTCCTTTGGGTACTATTTAACACTATTTCCGCACAGTTTTTTTACATTGTCAAAACTCCACTGTGTGTATTCTAGCATCACGCGCGTCCTTCGACAAATCTCAACAAACTATGATGATTTCACTGTAGATGGCTTGCAAATATCCTACTGGCAGCATTTGAGAGCCATAGTAACAACCTAACTCCTTTCATTCTTTTTCAAATAATCCTCTTGACCTTAATTATTTTCATGTTTCCAGGGACAATCGCGATCTAAACGCAATAGTGAACTGGGAGCCTCCGCAATTCCAGGACCCCGATGTGAAATCCAGGACCTTCGAACAGGATATGGCTTACCTTCGTCTCAAAGACGGGCTGGTCTCCGCAATAGCTCTTTGCATAGAGTCCGCTGACCATCGACCTCTAGAAGAGAAGAACAAACATTACGAGGAGTTGAAGACCTGCATAGAAGCGTTCGGTAGTGCGATGGAGAAATGTAAAGAGATATATAGTGAAAGAGAAAAGATTAGTATAAATGCACCGTTCCCGTCTAGAATTATTAGTGAGTATGAATATTTTTACTGACTATATCGTTTCGGCACATAAAAAAGAATAGAACCAATCCATCTTCCCGTGGGTGTCGTAAAAGGCGACTAACGTACTTTCCACCAAAAATCATCAGGTTTTAACGACGATAGGGTCGATGGATGTATTTTATTTTATTTTCTTGGAAAATCAACAGCTGTTTTACAAATTATCACTTAAACTAAGAAACTGAAAGCCAATTAGAGGGTTCCACTGATAGAACCTACTTAAACTTAAAAAAAAATAAAAAACTATACATTGCAATCAGAGAACTGTTGGAAACATTGGATATCCTTGCATCGCCAATCCAAAAAACAACCGGGTCACAGCAGTATTAGGTTACTTTCTTGCCAAAAAAAAACGTCTATGTATGGGCAAAGTACTTAGAGCGTGCAGACCCGAAAAAGTAGAACATCTTCCATACTAGCGTCGAATCAGGAAGGTTTAGCGCGAGACGAGTGTAGGGATGTCGACATCGCATCTACGAACAAATACCTATCTTTGTTGTTCGTAGCTTCGCATACCTACATCAAATCTATAAGACACGTAAACTTCTGTGACTTTTTAATACCTTTTATTTTAAAAGACGACCTGTTTGGTGTAGTGGTTAGAAACTCTCACCACTATACCAAATGATCGCGGGTTCGAATCCCGCTAGGGGCATATGTTTGTGTGGTGAATATGGACATGTGTAACCGAGTTATTGATGTTTTCATTTATAATAAGTATTTATTTACAAAAAAAAATGAATTTATGTAGTATATCAACCATCTGGTATCCACAACACAAGCCTATAGTTGCTTACTGTGGAACTAGATGGCGCTGTGTGTATGTCCAATATATGTATGTAGCATCATAAAGATTTTAGGAATCAACGCATCTGGGGCACTTGTGTTACAAACTGGGTAGTGTAGTCATAGTTAATTACATAAAAAAAGACTTGAGTAGTTTTCATAAAAACTTAAAGGAACACAATGATGCGATATTTTCTATATTAATATACATATTATTACTAATGTAATAAAACTTGGTGGGTTCTAGTTGTCGAGAATAAAATAGATCTAAATTTAGAAGTTATTTTAGGGATTATTTTATTACTTTTATGTTTTCTCTAATATTACAGTAAAATTAAAAATGTATCAAATCCCCGACAATAATACAATAGAAATACGCTTTATTTCTGTCGTCCAGGCAGACTAGACCAAAAACTCGAAACGGCTGAACCGATTTTCATCAAACGTAACTAAGAACCTCTTCCCTCCTTTAGTCTTAAATATAAAAATAAACCGCCCTCAAATAGACCACGAATTACTGAATCATGTCTGGACAAAGATTGGACATATACACCTAACGCTGTAAAACACATTACACCCGTCGTTTTTCGTCGGGGGTTCAAAATAAAAGGGTTACATCACTGCATTCACGATACCCTATCCAACTATTACTAAAGTACAGAATATATTGCATTACCCTTTTGATGTGGTCAATAATGATTAGTATGAAAACTAGTTACTCTTCAGGCTTGTCCTCTGTAAAATACCGCGAATTAGATTAACATTGTAATCAATTTCTATTTTAACAATTCCATTTTATGGGCTTAAAAAAATACGTAGTAATGTACAATTTATGCCCAAATATTAAAAAAAATTAAACTTCGTATTTTTTCATCGTCGTCGGTGGCTCAGTGGTTAAGACGCGGTCTCCCAATTTGGGAGGTCGGGGTTCGATTCCCAGGCAGGCCATGTACTTACCAACGAGTTTTTAAATTTAATTACTTATGTGCATTTATCCGACTGCTAAACGGTGGAGGAAACAGTGAGGAAACCTGCATGCTTGAGAAATTAAAAGGCATGTGAAGTCCCCAACCCGCATTGTGCCAGTGTAGTGGACAACGGCCCATACTCCCTCATATACGAGGGAAGGCCTATATTTCTGCAGTGGGATGTTTACGGGCTGACATTATTGCAATTTTTATCGGAACGGTATGAAAATATAATCTTTAATTTTTTTTATAAATTATGTGGTTTTCTTACTTTTTGATTCATAATTAATTCTGCTTCAGTTTTTATAAATAAAATCTTTTTCGGGATTAATTTCCACCGAGTTCTCAGCCCATGCACTCAAGGTGCCTTAAGTTCTTCGACACCGTGTGTGACAACCTCGACCTTGACTGATTGCAGCGTTTGTGAATTCCCCGGTGCCGTACCGGGAGCTGTACACGTCGGCGCTGCACCTGGTGGCCGAGCTGTCGGTGGGGCGCACGGCGGCCGCGCAGGCGCAGTGCGCACGCGCCGCCGCGCTGCTGGCCGCCCTCCCCTCCGCCCTCCCCTCCGCCCTCCCCTCCGCCCTCCCCGCCGCCTCCGCCTGGGAGCTGCGGCCCGCGCTCGACGCTCTCTCACACTATCTGGAGGTAGGTTGCCGCTCAGTCAGAAACTATTAGGATTTGTGCATGATAAACAAACAAAATGTAGTTAGAGAAAGAAAAAAGGAATTTTTTTTAACATCGAAGATAATATTATTAGAACAAACAAAATATTCTTTATTGTACAACAATAAGAACAATAGAATAATGAAAGTCGAGTCGTTTAGAGTAATTCTCATTAAACATTGAATCACGTTAGTCTCCGTGAAATAAGCTATTTACTTCTTTGGCTGAAAACGAGCGTCTTAACCGCTATGCCACCAAATTATTTAATTAACATTTAATTTAACAAAGACCATTCTTGTTGCAGTTCATCGGAATAATCACCTTCCTTCTCGGTGTCTGCAACGAACTAGTCACACCAGCAAACACCAAGAAGTCCAGACGGAAGACAAACCAGTCACCCGATGAGATCAAAACGAACGAACTACTCAGCAAACTTAACGAGACTGTCCAAGACTCTATTACCTCCCTCTCAGACACTTTCGATAGTTTGCCCAAATACGATTTCCCAACTACCCTCGAAAATGACTTCTCAAAGTTAAACATAAGTGAACAATACCAAAGCGTCGGACAGAAGTTAATGAACGGACATAATGACATGGTGAATGACGTTAAGAATATATTAAAGAAGAAGTCGAAATACTTGAAGAGTTTATTGCAGTGAAGTGGCCTTCGTTTTAGCTGGGTGCTGTTTAGTGCTTGACGTATTGAATACATATCTTGTAAATAGGCTCATGTTTAAGACTTGTGAATTGTCTGGAAGCCTAGTGCGGGGTTGTCTTTGGCAGGATATAAGATCATACTATGTTACATTGTTATCATTGACCATAGACAAAGTGGACTTGCCCCAAGTCGCTAATTTTTAAGCATGCAGCAAGCAAAAATGACATACACGTGGCAGTGTGGTTAAATCCACTCATTAAAAATTATTCAGTTATTCAAACAGTTTACACCGAGTTTTGGCCCAATGAAAACAACTTTGATTTACAAAATGGGAGGTTGCGGTTCCAGTGATTTTGTTCTTAATTTTAAGAATTCAATTTTGACGATAGATGGTGCTCATATAACGTTTCTGTCTTCGTCATAAAAAATTTGGTATATATATTTTCTGTTGCACAATATGTAATAATTAATTTTCTCAAATTCACAAAGCACAGAAAAGCGAACAAAACTCCCAGGACTCAATAACTGATAAAAAGTCGACTTTAAAACTAACAATATTTCTTTTTTTTATGGAATGACCGTTTCCATTTTGACAGCTATGGGTTGTCAATGCCATCTATCGAAATATTTGGAACTATCTTTTTTTAAAGCTATCTGGTTTAGCACTTGGTTTGGTTAGCACTGTTGTATCCGGCTGTTTTAGATAAGATAGCCGCACTCTATAAAAGATATTTATATGTAAGTGCATAGCCAGCTCTATAATTTCGAAGTTCCTTGTGGATGATCCACCTTCGGCTCCATATACATTTACCATTAGGTTTGACGTCAAGTGCTAACCGATGTGCGCAAAAATAAGCCGATTTGACTAATACCACTGGTACCGTAAGATTTTGGAGTACTTTCTGGGTGCGGCCTCCATTTTAATACAGCGTTCGTCAGAAAGAGGATAGTAAGTCGAAAAAATTTGCAACTTTTCCATACAGTCGGTACAGCTGCTTAGGTATGAGAAGTACAATATTTTATTTAGAAATAATTACCTTGAACCGGGATATTGTGTTACCTAAGAAGCCCTTTCTGATTAACCTTGTATACACTCCATTCAACTTCGCACCAGGCTCCATGGACTTAGTGATACATGTGATAATATAATATGGTCGAGAGAACACTTGTCTATTACGGAATACATCGTGATTTTAAATAATATGCTACTTCCTCTAGCTTTGTAAGTAGAAGTGAGACTGAAAACTCTTGAACTTAGTTGAATTATGTTATTGTAGACACGATGACTCCTGCGCCGTACTATGTAAACATTGCATTCGATCGCTAAATAGGTACCATGTAAGCGCCTTAGAAGTAAATTATGGTAATTCGATAAGTCTGTCCGTTAGACATTCAAAGTCAAAGTTAATAATGCTTTATTTTGTAGGTACACAGAGTACACTTAAAATAGTCAATTTAACATTTTTTAAGCTACTGCTTCAGGCCAGGAATAGACGTTCGATTGTCTGATCAGGGGTTTTATTACAGTCCGATTCGATCAGGGGTTCTATTACATAATTTCATCGTTCTCGTCATCGGGTAAGTTCTGACATGTGATTGGTTGACTCATAGCTCGATCGGTAATTTGACGGTTTTTCATTGGTCAACGAAATTGATAACGATTCCGATAAGTTACGTATTCTAAGGGCAGATTATCTGATCGTATTCCCTCAATACACGTCCGCTTCTTCCGTCAGACTTTTTCTGAACTCAGTCGTTCTCGAGCTATTATCCCGAGTACTTGCATGCGGAGCAGAAAGAAAAAATGTGCGATGAATTACTGTTAATTATTGCAAAAAAAATTAAAATATTTGCTCGTGAAGACGCGAAAAAAAAACGAGAATAAAATCTCGGTGCTGTTTCCGATTCGGTCCGATTCGACTATCGGATCGGACGTGTGTTGACTGTTCAAACAAAACTATGGCACCAACGCCTTCCAATGGTCTGATCAGAGTATCGGAAGGAGAAATCTGACGTATATCCCCCCAGCCTTATCCCCTTAGCTTTCTAGGGCGCTTACGCGGTACTAAATTTATTTACCAAACGGTAAATTGTTAGCGACTGAACGTAAAATTTTTACGTTGTTCAAAGCTGTGATCTGCTTAGAGTAGCAGTCTTGACATACCTACTTTTGTTTTTCTTACAAGATTTTCAATAATTTTAGAAGTCGCATAAACATAACTACGGTCATAAGGTCGAAATTGGCTTGTAAGTAAAATAATAGTATATGTCACTGGAACTAGCGATGGACTGATTCATGCATGTTCAATATCGAACTCTATTGATATGTGAGGGAGATATTATTTTAGCGAAACCTGCTTGAGTCAGTATACCCGGCTGTATAAATTGAGTTATGAGAAATACAGCGATAGATAGACAAGCAATAACTCAAGCGTATCTGATTTCAATAATAGACATATGTAATTCTTGGTGTAACACAGGAGACAATGTTGTCCTGAGTTATTTGTATGAAAAACCCTGATTGTCTTCTGGTAATGATGAATTTGGTATGTTTTCTTACTAACCACTAATTTGAGAATAATTGTGACTGTTCTAAAACTAAAGGGGGTGTTTTTTTCGGCAGATATGGGGAACACAACATTATAATTAGTAATGATGCCAACTCTAAGAAATACTCTATACAATGTATTATATTTTCTTCTATTATGAGAGCTCCGATATGAATTGTGCCGATGTGAACTATTGTATAATAATGATATACCGACTTATACGGTTCCGATAGCGTCTATTGCGCATCTTCTATTTATGAAACACGGCATGTGTTTCCTATTGTAGGACATTCGACCTTCTTCACGAGGTTTCAGTAAAAATTATTTTACCTTTGTTATTTCTATCTCGTTCGCCTAAGTGAGCTTATTCCGTCCAGTGGCGCGCTCATTGGATGAATTAAGAGTTCTTTTTTAAATACAGAATAAATAAAATCACTGACCTGCACTCGAGAAGCCTAAAAGCTAAGTATACCTAAATAGCTTTAATTACGGTTATTTTCAAGAATTTCAAATTATTGATAAAAATGGCCACTTTTTTTGTAATCGTGAATTCTGGAGAATAACCACCATCAAACCTTTTAGGCTTTTCGAATGCAGGTCAGAGCTATTTTACTTATTCTGTATTTAAAAAGGAATCTTAATTTAGCCACTGGACGGATTAAACACTCTTTCCTTTTGTTAGAAAGAGGCGACGAACCTATAGTCAAGGTCCTATCTTCATGTAGTTATTGAGAAGTATGGCTTCCACCTTTATTCATGGAGTGTACCTGGGAAGTGGCAAAGACAACAAGAGCGATATTTGCGTGATTTCGAATATGCATGCGAAAATTAATAGGATGTTTACTCATTTGTTTTCGAATCCCAATAATAGTAAATTCGACAGTTGTGAGTTAGTTTGACTTCCGTTCCGTCTTATGACACTTACCTGATTTTTGTTGTCAGTCAAGTTGTACACAATAATTTATTCGTAATCAAGGGCGGATCCAGCGTTCGAATCAGGAGGGGTCACTTGTGGAGTGACAGGCTCCAAAATAATAATAATAAATTTAATAACTAGCAAAAGACTACAGGGATACACACAACTGCGTATAGTAAAATTTTATTCCTGAATAATATTCTTACCACAAAAACTTTAAATTCGTGTTGAGTATGTTAACAGTTACCCCGATTTGTGCGTAATTGATATAATAATTGACTAAGGCCCGTGTTACAGAATGCTACTCAAGAAGCGATCTCTGCTTGAGGGTAGTTAAAAAGGGACAGCTTTATTTAACTTGTATAGCGGCATCTCTTTCTAACTATGCTCAAGCACAGATCTACACTTGAACAACATTCTGAAATACGGGCCTAAGAGAGTACGGTAATACAACATCTATTGTAATTCAAAACTTGGTCAACTCCCGATAGAATTCGGAGATAAATTAATTACTAGTCATCGTATCTGCTGTAGAGACCCTTCATTAATCTAAGTTATCTAAAACGCTTGTCTTTAAGAGGGTTTATCCCGTAAACCGATTTTTTTCGAAATGAATAAACCGATTCTAATGAAACTGTATAAGTATAAATCACGTATAAATCAGTATCTAAGAAGTTGGTAGGGAATATTTTCGAAAAAGAGTGCAACTACTAAATGCAATATATTCTTTTAACTTCGATATTTTGAAAATGTTTTCCACTAATTTTGTAAATCTATGTATCCTGCTTATACGTATAAAATTTCATTAGAATCGGTCTATACGTTTCGAAAAATTTGGATTTGAAATGAAGTTTATATGGATGCGGTGTGGGATAGACCCTCTTAAGGTTACCGTCCACCGACTATATGCTTTGTTAGGAGAGTCAAGATGTAAATGACAATTATGTTTACATGAATAGATAATTGATCCATGTGCTGTCTGAAGCTATAATAGTCCTAAGTTTGAGGCTCTCCATACTGACACCCATGTCCTGTATACAGGCAAAGTGTGGGATAAGAAGCGGTCGGTGGAGATAAAAAAATGCCTGCCATGTTGAGGACAGCAACTTTTTTTTTTTTATTTTGCTTAGGACCGAAATCCAACGGAACAAATCTCTCTAATAAACTAGCTGATATTAAAGCCAT
The DNA here is from genome assembly GCA_949316235.1 of Oegoconia quadripuncta. Lineage (NCBI taxonomy): Eukaryota > Metazoa > Arthropoda > Insecta > Lepidoptera > Autostichidae > Oegoconia > Oegoconia quadripuncta. The sequence continues at coordinate 13,581,479 of OX438760.1, forward strand.
GCTCCAATATTTATGGTGGAGACATTGGGCCCGTGGTCTTCTGACACGAAACAATTTGTAAAGGATTTATGTTAGACTGGTCCACTCCTCTGGAGATGTGAGAGCTGGTGCCTACTTAGCTCAGCAGCTGAGCTTATGCATTCAGCGGGCATTGCCCTATTGAGCGCTAGCGTACTAGGTACTATGCCTCACGGAAGCAAGTTGGACGGCGTATTTTTTCTATAAGATATAGGTATTTTTAATTTGTTGTTTCATTTTCAATTCTTGTGCAATCAAATGTCGCATGAGATTACTATTCAATACTTGCCTTAATGGGATAACACTATGAAATGATAACATATTTACCTACAATATTTAACGATTGTAGGTTATCTGAGCAGCACAAAACTGTTTCAATTTCGGAATCTAAGGCCCGTATTAATAAACCAACCTCAATATAATCAAGCTCCGCGCTAATTTATAAACCAATCTTGAGATCTACTCAGCTGAGATCACTTCTCAAGTATTCGCCTCAGCGGCGAATGAATGATAGTCTTAAGATTCGTTAATTAATACGCGCAACTCTCAAGTGAGTACTCACGTATTCACGTGCTTTTCAGGTCTCAAGTTAGGTTTATTAATCAACACGTTTACTTGAGACAGATCACAAGACTGTTCTCAATCTTGAGAATGGTTTATTAATACGGGCCTAAGTGAACTACAGTTTGTTATTCTAGGGCTATTTTTATAAGAACGAAATTATTTACTTGAATGGCAACACCGTCGAATGTCATTTCATGAGGTGTCCCCTTAATTACAAAGTTGTTCGATAAAATCTAAATCGTTTGAACTGGGATTGGATGGGCACTTATGGACCCAATTGTACCCAGGTATTTCCTCTCCACCGACCACCTGTACCGATCCCGATACCGAGTATCGCTCACTCACATGAACTATCATCAAATGCGCCTCTTGCCTTCGTCTCGCTCAATTTACACGTTACATTGTTTAGTTTCACTATAGTCCGCATAATGTTGTCTCTCCCTCCACCGCCACTCAGGTAGTGTAGTGTACCCAGCTTAAAACTTTCGTCATATCCGTATGCATGTGTAACTTTCAGTTTCAATTGTTAAGTGAAGTGTGACAGATACACTGACATTAAAATTATACAGGGACCGTGAAACGAAACGTAACATGTACCGTAAATATTGAAGACACAAGAAATATTCAAAATAAGAAAATCTGCAACCATGCATTTTTAACTCGTGCAATCATTCTTCGCTAGGCCATGTCAGGATGAGCGCTCATTTTGTCACGGCGCGGCGTTTATATCTTCTAAACAGCCAATCGGCAAATTTTGATATCTTTTGGTGATGGAGGCCGTGCATTGGCACGTGATTTCAATATGAGCCATATGAATCAACAATAAAACGTCTCTTGTGTCTGGTGACGTGTCCTGGAATTTGTTAAACTGCTATGTTTCTTGGTATTACATATTAATTCTGTGGTTTTACTTAACATGACAATCGATTGGTGTATGGATTGAGGTGAATGCAAAGCGAGGTAGAGATTTTTTACACATGATTTTCACTTTAAGGCCATTCGGTTGTCATGTTAAGTAATACCAAGGAACAGAGTCGTACTGAAGTTACCAGTTTAACACATTCCAGGACACATCACCAGATACAAGGGAAGTTTTATTGTTATTATGCCTAAGGCGTGATTCGTACGGCTCATATTGGCACGGCCTCCATCACCAACTGGAAAACAAACTTTATGGATAATTAGTCGACATTTTTCACAAGATATCAAAATGAGCGCTCATCCTGGCATGACCTAGCGAAGAACGATTGCTCGAGTTAAAAATGCATGGTCGCAGATTTTTTCTTATTTCGACAAAGACTGCATATCTATATGAAATCTCATTTTCTTTTAGTAACATTTCCTATTTTTAATATTTACGGTATCCGGATCCCTTCTTTCGTTCAAACGAGTTTTACAAAGAGGTACTTTTTTATTCGACTGAGCTAGGAGGTGGGTAGTGTTTTACTTTCATAATAATTATCAGCTCTAAAGGCAGGTGCACATCGTATTTCATCAACAGCCTTACACGTCTCGACTGTTGAGGCATAGCCTCCTCTCACTGAGAGGGTATGGACCACAATGCCCCACGCGGGCCCAGTGCAGATTGGTGAATATCTGTCTAGACTGTGGTTTTTTCTTGTATGTAGTAGTGTTTCTAAGTCGCTCCTACTGTATATAATAAGGTCTAACAAAATTAACCCGACAACGTTGCAGAGTGTATGTATAGGATGTACCTATTACGAAATAAATAAAACATTAAAGTTAATAGATATTATTCAAAAAATGAAATTTAGAAATGCAAATTTTGTGAGTTGGACATTAATGGTCGCGCGCTCTAAGTACTTTGTTTGCCACAACACACGTACACGTGCCGCGGTATCTTTGAAGACGCCGAAAGGCGACCACTCGCCGCTCGCCGCCAGCACTTGCCCCGGCGCCGCCGCGCCGCGATAGCTGTGATTGGTTGTGCCCTGTTACCCGCCACCCCCCTTTGACGTCATCCATATCAATGGAACGTTTCCTGTTTTTTCTCATTGATAAAACAAGGTACAATCGAAATTAAGTAAGTCTGTTAATGCGTATTTTCATTTTCACTTACATTTAATTATTTTACTCGGAAACAAAATTTTTAAGTCTAGTTTTTTTAATGAATATATTATTTTATTGTCATGTACGTGCAATTGCCAAAGTTTGTCGGGTTAATTTTGTTAGACCCTATATATAGCACATTAAACCCGGGGCAGAGCAACTTGTTCCGTCGTTGCCTAATGTTTGTGTATTACATATACAATACAAGGTCCTAATTTGTTAGCTCCGAATCATTGAACACCTGATTGTGTAGATCCAAATGCGTGACGCTAGAATTAGAATTAAAAACACGTGACTCCATAATGCTCACTTAGAATATTGAATAACTAGTGTCACAATTTTTTTCCTTTACACACAAATCAGCACAGTTCGAAAGTATCGATGAGGGATTCAAATTATAGGCGGTTCGGGTTTTTGTTGTTATTTTTTGGTTTAAATTGTTATTTGGGATACTTTGAACCCAAACAATCACGTGGGTCATTGGATTGAGACTAATAAGAAATTAGGATCTTACACCGGTGAGTTTTTTACCGTAAGGAAAAAATAGGTAGGTAGGTTGTTTCTTTTTTTTTTTCTAACCATCCAGGCCGGAGATTTGTAGCGACTGGCAGGATTCGTATCATGCGAAATGTATTTGGATATTTCATCGCAAGTTTTTTTTTTTTTTTTTTTTTTTGTAATTGTGTGGAATAAGCTCAAGTTCGGCCGCACGTGGAGTATTGTTCTCACCTATGGGCTGGGGCACCTCAGTACCAGCTTCTTCCTTTTGACCGCGTTCAACGTCGCGCAGTCCGAATTGTAGGCCAAGAGAGTCTCACTGACCGACTGGATCCCCTGGCGTTGCGAAGAGACGTCGCGTCCCTCTGCATTTTCTATCGCATATTTCATGGGGAGTGTTCTGAAGAACTGTTCGAGCTAATACCCGCTGCTCAATTTAACCGATACACTTCTCGGAGAAAATTAAATTTCCATCCACATCACCTGGATGAGTGGAAGTCTACCACTGTACGTTTCTCAAGAAACTTCTTACCACGTACGACCACCCTGTGGAACGGACTTCCGGCAGCGGTATTCCCGAACGAGTACGACATTGGAACCTTCAAGAAACGAGCCTACACCTTCCTCAAAGGCCGGCAACGCATCTGTGACACTTGTGGTGTTGCGGGTGTCCATGGGCGGCGGTGATTGCTTTCCATCAGGTGACCCGCATGCTCGTTTGCCGCCCTCTCATATTAAAAAAAAAAAAAAAAAAAACAACGCTTTATTGGATGATGGTTTTGAAAAAAAAAATTACCTGTGCCAATACCTTCTATTTCACTTACCTAATATGCCCTATTTTTATCCTTACGGTAAAAACTCGCCGGTATATAAAATTACTCGTAGGAGTAGGCATAGACAGTCTGTGTAATAATTTGTAAGATATTTAATATTTGAACATTGAAGTCGGTGATATTATTTATTGCGTACGGATATGAAAACTGGTGCTCAAACTTAGTGCTAGAATTGTCTACTTGATTAATCGTTGAAATATTATTACTATAACGTCCTCTGCCTAATAAGCTAATAACTTAGTGTAACAGGTTGTACGTCGTATTGTTTTTTTGTACCTAAGAGTGGTGACGATTTTGTATTTAATTATAATTATTTATACAGTTGCACATTATTTCATTACATTTATACAAACCCATCTAGACCTTTAAGTTCTATCCTCAAATTTCCGGGTCAGTGCTATCCGAGCTTGGGGGTTACCATGTTCTCTTATTTGCATTCAAATGCCGCTTAGTTTATGTGAGATAGAAAATAGTACAAGGCATAACTGCATCTTAGTCTAACAGTAAACAGAAGTCATGTCCCATAAAGAGACAATGCGCAGTGTAAGGCTTTTCTATCAGATAGTCGGATTCGACTATCGCAAGGCGTTAGAGCCATTATTTTCTATGAACATTCAATACTCGTCCGATCCGATAGTAATAAATAACAGTAATTCGTTGATAATTTTTTCTTTCTGCTCCGCGTGCAAGTACTCGGGATAATAGCTCGAGAACGACTGAGTTCAGAAAAAGTCTGACGTAACAATCGGATGTGTATCGAGTGAATACGGATGTATATTCCCAGCCTAAGGGTCGGTTCAGTCTAAACGGAAAAATCTTTCGCACACTTTTTTGAATGGAAAGGCATGATATCTGCTTAGAATTTTATACTTAAAGTTAATACGTTTACAGTTCTATATTCAACGACATCAGAGAAGTACACGAAAAACATTATTCTTATTTTTCCGTTCGGTACAGGTGGCGGCACCTAGCAATGGTGTCGATTCGGTTGTACACCAACTAAACTAAAACCAGTTTTAAAGTAGTACTGGTGTCGATTCGGTTGTACACCAACTAAACTAAAACCAGTTTTAAAGTAGTACTGGTGTCGATTCGGATGTATACCAACTAAACTAAAACCAGTTTTGGAGAGGTGCCGTCGAATCGTACTGTTCCAGGGAGAATGAGACAGTACTATTCTAAAACTGGTTTTAGTTTAGTTGGTGTACATCCGAATCGACACCACTGTCTCTTGCTCCCTGGAACAGTAGGATGCGACGGCACCGCTCCAAAACTGCTTTTAGTTTAGTTGGTGTACATCCGAAACGACACCATTATCTATGGTTTTTACGCCATCCATCCAATGTCCAATCAATTGGTGACGATAATGAAATAAACAATACCTGGTTGAAACCTTCATTGAAATAGAAAATCTAGACTTGTAAATAAAATCTCCAAAAACTTTATAATTAATTTTATTTACAACACAAATATTGCAGCAATATGAAATTCTCGGATGTACAAAAATACTTTGACATAGTAGCACACATACCGACATCTCAACAGGATTACAGTCTGACTAAACGGAATGTGATGGATCCAATGATAAAACTATCAAATTATGCAAAGAACATATTATTTCTAAAAAAAAATCGTCGAAAAAATCTAGCGGAAAGTAATAACAAAGATATAATAAAATTATAGTTTAACCTAGACAAATAACATCAAATTAAAATTTTCCACTCAAAATTAAACATATCACACAACACCCAAAACAATTATTATTTACCATTTATTTTTTAAAAAGGTAAACTTTGAAGTTGAGCGAACGGTTTGTGAAAGACGTATGACAGAACTTACACAGTGCAATTTATTGCAAACCACGCCTTGTTTTTTTTAATCTTTATTTTATTTAGGGATTTTTGTCCTACGGGACATGTCAATCCCATTGTGAACTAGCGAATATTGTTTGTTTATATATATATCGTTCAGACAACTCTACCACTCTTACTTCAAAGTTCGCATTCTAAATACTAAATGAAGGAAAATAATAAAATTAGGACATTAAAACATTATGCACCAATACAGACTTACAAACTAAATCATAGCCTAAATTCGAAAATCATAGTGAGGGTTATGCTAACGAATAACAGGGTAAACCCACTGAAGTCAACAAATATGCTCGATAATTTCTCTCTGCCATAGAATTAACATTTTGTAAATATTGCATAACTTAGTTAAAATTAAGCCATCAAAAGGGAGTCATTTTAGTTGAATAGCTGCTTATGTCACTCAAATAACTAAGGATTTGCAATCTGTAAACACATAATTTACAGCAAGCTTTTCAGAAAAAGAATATGGTGTCATGCATGACATATGTAAGGGGTAGGAGACACTCCGAAAGCCGGAGATCTCTGGTAACAGGTTTGCCCCCAATAATGTTAATGTCATAAAAGTTCATGTCTCAGCACATGTACCACGTAAAAATGTTTGCGTGTGTTCGCTAATAACTTGCCGTTTAGCTCTCTTGTGTTCGATCGCTAAATCTGGGAACACATAAGCGCCTTAGAAGTAAGGCTAAAGGGACAATCAACCAATGGATATAAGTATCGAGCTACTTCCTTCTAGGGCGATTACGTGGTACGAAATTTCGCCTAACGGCAAATTTTTACATATTACAGATGCTGGTAGGGTCACGGCTATCTCCCAAATATCCGTTTCTTTACAATAGGCTGACGGCAATATGAATAACAAACCGAGGCAAAGCAGCACGTGATAACATTTTTATATATTTAAGTTACTTATTATAGGTGATAGGAAAATAGGCAGTGATTTCTAAGGACCTTATGTGAAATATAAATGTATTTAAAAAAATACAGCTCTCTGTCACGTCACAATTATTGTACGTATTAGGTGAAAGGAAGACTATGCTAAATGAGGAATGTTTCTCGTAAATACTGATTTAGATTTTTGTGAAAAATAATTTTTCTTTTTCATTTCTATTTTTTTTTGTGTTACCGTCGTCGATAGCATTTGCACTAAAACCGACTGCGTTTATATTTTCTTGCTCTGTAGCAAGGGGCACAGATTTGTCCACCAATCATACTCAAATACATATATACACAGGGCAAAACCTTCCCTCTAAAAATACATCCTCTGTAACGTTTTATTATCATGTCGACCTGTGCTTCTTCAGGGCCAACAACTTTCCTTAAAATAAAATGTGAAAGAGGGTAGATGACCATACATTCAATCTTCCACTTCTATAAATGGAAAAATTACATGTGTTCTAAGAATCAAAACCTGTAGTGTAATTTTTTTAATACAGTGATGTCGATCGTGATGCGACTTCTCTAAACTAAAACCAGTTTTAAAGTAGTTCTGTCGCTTTCCTCCTGGAATAATAAGACGTGATAGTGCCAGTCTAAAACTTAGTTTAGTTTTAGAAATATTAGAATCAACACCAATATCTGTATACAGTATAAAATCACCATACAATTTGGTTGTAAGGATAAGAAACATAAATTTACCAGTGAATTTACTTCACTTCTTTACATTCAAGGGAATTCAATAATGAATGCGTTATTTGACAACCCCAAAGACATACTATAAATAATATTTATCTAGTTGTACTGTCACAGTAGAAAGTATTTAATTGATTTGTCTTTTATGTTAGGTTTTTATATACATTTTATCGTTATTAGATATGTAATATATATTATAAACCATATCACACCATATTATGATATAGTATTGCATGTTACAATATTTTTGATTGTTTCCTTACAAATCTAGTTTTACTACAAAAATCAATCAAATAATATAAACAAGATAAGTTATCCTTTACATGAAACTAAATTGAACAGGTTTATTTATAATTATTTCAAGCAAACTCGCACATAATACTCTCTTTCCTACTATCTAATCTAGTTATATACAATACTGCTATTGTTTATTAGTTTTTTTTATTATAATTATTATTATTTTGAACACGTCTTGGCTCCTAACAATTTGAGCACTTAAAAAGCACACAGAAGAAATACTTTTTCGATGCCAATCAACAAGTAGCCAGTGCTCAAGCATTCCTGTTCACTCTTATTACAAAGCATAAAATTTTATACTTAAGACAAGTGAAATAATAGTAATTTTGACATGCTTGGATGTCAAAAGGTTCGTTTCACACTCACGAAATTGGCAACATTTAAGAGCTGGTGAGAATCAAATTCGAGAACATACATAAGTATGTAATTATTAAATAATAGGTAGTTCAAGCGTGTAGTGTTAGCGGTAAAATAGTGGCACGTGGCTCACAATGGCGCGATCTTTTCGATTACTAATTAAATAGCAACAAAATCATCAAGACAAACCACTTTGGTAGTGGGGTGTTATTTCATTTCGTTCTTAGAATCATGATAGGGCAATTGCGTAATTAAAAAAAAAATTATGCCAAGCTTCGCAGGGAGGGTTGGCCACACTGCATCAACAACTGCTACAGTTTCACCACGGCGCGCATTGAACGTTGTACATTGCGCGTTGAGACTCCGGTGAACGCTTAGATGGTGCATACAAACGTAATACCAAAATCATTTGTAATTCCTCTAATATTAGAAATGCGAAAGTTTCGATCATGCCTAAACAGATTTGGAACTTTTTATCTCGAAACATCAAATAAATCCCACGGCACGATAAAGTGATTTCACGCGGCTTTTACACATATTTCTATTATAATTGCAGCCTGTGGCGGCTGGTGTCTCCGAGAATAGGCGGTACACCGTACTAATTTGTTGCATATTAGATATTACTATTTTCCCATTTAAAATTTTTCATACCCCTCTCACACCCCCTTTAAATATTGAGAAGACTAATTGTAAGGAGAAGAAAGTCCTATCTGTGGAAACAATTTGGTCTATGATCTATCTACAATTACTTTAATATAGTGTTTTATAATGTACTGTAAGTTTCCCAAATAAAAAATTGAAAATTGAAATTGAAAGTTTTGCTAAGGGGGTACCCTATGAAATGAAAATCAATAGTACTGCCACTCAACTAAACAATATATCTCATAAACAAAGCCTTAACAGGGAACAACAAGAATATCACGCTGTATTTGATTTAGAACCCGTTGTAATTAAAAGATCGAGGCACTGGCAGAATTATCAGTGTTGTAAGCGCGTTCAGCGTTTGCAGCGTTAGCTGAGCCAGCAAGCCCTTTCACTGCTATAATTATATTGTGCATTATTCCTGTATAATAATAATTACATTTATGGTTCTGTACATTGTAATGTGGCACTGAATAAAAAGTTTCTATGTCTATATGTTTTAAAGTATAGCAAATAGTTTTGTATTGCTGAGATTATCCACAATCATTATTAACAGTTGTAGGTTAAATCTCCTTTTTTGAAGTCGCTAATTAAACCTTATCCGAATAGATACACACTAAAACGGAAATATGTTACAATTACAAATGATTTTGGTATTATATTTGTATGGGAAAAAAAGGTCTCGCTGTGTACACATTACCGATAGCGCCGCTCGGCCAATACGTATTACGACTCTCAAGTCTGATTATTATAGTACAAAAATATGAATTTATCTATCCATTTCGAATTAATGACTTCAGAGTCGTTCAATACCGGCCTTATAATCCTAGACTTGTCTGCAAGTGAAATAAATCCTCTAAGGCCCGTAATTCAGAATGCTGCTCAAGCATTGATCTGCGTTTGACCATAGAAAGAGCTGCCGCTTTACAAATTACATAAAGCTGTGCCTTTTAAACTGTCTTCAAGCGGAGATCTCTGCTTGAGTATCACATTTCACTCCAACCTTACTGTAGCGGGCTGGAGACGACGCATTAGAAATGTAGGCGGCAGAAATCTAGAGTTTCATCAGCATACACAAAGATTTACTCAAGTCATCAAGTCTTTGGCGTTACATGATTGGTTTATTTCTGTAATTGGAGAAAAAAATATCAAAAAACGACTTGAATCAGGAATTTACATTTTACAAACAAACGGAACCGTTTAAAGCCTCTTAGGCCCGTATTTCTGAATGATGCTCAAGCATAGATCTGTGCTAAACACGTTACATAAAGCTATCCCTTTATAACTGTCCTCAAGCGGAGATATCTGCTTATAACATTCTGTAATATGGGCCTAAGTTTTCTATTTACTTGCTTTCAGATGTTTCGTGCAATTTGCAGATAAATAGCGTAATCACTGCGGCCAACATTCCCAAGAGGTATTTTATTGTATATAGCCAAACACAAATCTTAGTTTACTTTTAACTTCTTGGTAAAGCATGAACTAGCTACGTATGTCAATGTCACACTATAGAGACCACAGCCTTACCATATCAATGCCTCGGGCACTACCACATCACAACCACTGAACACTTCACACAGTCACAGATTCGTAGTCAATAGATCGCAGCACTAGCAATGTTCACTAATCATTGGCAGTCTTATCTTAAACACACCTCATAGGGTGTTGAACAGGTCCCGGGCGTTATTCTTTGAATATCGCTTGTAGGAGCAGTCGCTGAATCAGCTGCCACTGAAAAGAAGAAAAAAAATCTTACTGAAAGAGTCTTTAGCCAAATGATTTTAAGGTGGCGGAAAATTTAACTGTTTGTGTGTTGTGGCAAAGTATTTAGAGCGCGCGGCCATTAAGGTCCAACTCACAAAATTTACATTTGTAAATTTAATTTTTTGAATAAAATCTGTTAACTTTAATGTTTTATTTTTTTCGTAATAGGTACATCCTGTACACACACTCTGCGACGTTTGTCGGGTTAATTTTGTTAGACCTTATATAGGATATCCTGAGGAAACGGAAACGGTAACAGTGGCGGTACCTTCACACAAGCTCAGAAGCCTTCAAACTTCATCGATTTATATTTAAAATTTTGCCTTACATGAAACTCTACTTGTTAACTCTATGTATTTCCTCTCTAATCACTCCGTCACTCACCTTCTATTGGCCATGGCACGTCGGCGCGCCGACTGCCGCTGATGTTCGAACTCGAAGTCCTCCTCAGTGAGGTTCAGCCGCTGCATGTGGTACATGAGGTACTCCTCGCCCAGCACACTCTCCGGCGGGTGACGGAGAGCCTCCAGGGTCTCGCAGAGCCCAGACGCGCGCTTGCGGACCTTGGCTGAGCCGAGGGCGCCTGCTAGGATCACTAGCGCTGCTTTGAACAGGACCTGTGGAGGTTTAATGTCATGGTATAAGAATTGAGGAAGCAGCTCTACTGGTGGAAAGATTAGTCACATCGGTAACCGCTTAACCTAACCTTAAAATAAGGTTGACCTCACCTATATGGGTCACAGATGCGTTGTCACCAGAGTTGCCAACTTTTTTTTTAGAATAGGTAAAATATATCTTTTTTTATGCACCAGCACTTGACCTCAATCACATCTAATGTTAAGTGAAGATGAGGCTGAAGGTGGAAGCGTACAGACCCGGAAACCCCATCCTATTTGGGGGACTGGCTATCTTATCTCTTATAACCGGAACACAACAATGCAATTAACATAGCTGTTTAGGGGCAGATCTTAGATAAAATGGTGGCAGCTAGCCAGGCGGACAATTAAAATGCCTTACCACCAACGAAACCGAGTACTAAATATGTACCTCGCTGGGGATCGAACCAGCGACCTCCGATTAACAACCCTGTGTTGTTTACATTGAGCCACGGGGGCGGTAAATTGGCATTCGAGAAATGATGTCATGTATCTTACGTTGAAATAAATGGTTGAAGTTTCTCCTGCCACACTAACCTTGACTCCCTCGCAGAGGAAGCAGTCCCACACTCGCAGCAGGCTGTCCCAGGGCAGCGTGCGGGTGAGGGCGCAGAGGAACCACTCGGTGGCGTACAGCACGGGCTCCACTTTATGTTTAACGAGGTGCCGATGGACGGCGGGCGCTGTGCGACGCAGTAAGGCGTGGAGTATGTCCCCGTCTCGCTGGAGGACCTGGAAACCATATTAAAACTTTTGTCACAGCGTAACAAGAATAAATATTTCGGACACTTACACCACTTATTTGGTCCAAAACTAAGCAAAGCTTGTACCTCTTCTTCTTAGGGAGTGGATGGCAAAAACATCAAATTCTTGAGGACCAGAATGTGGCCACGCGTACATCATTGGTGTCGATTCGGATGTACACCAACTAAACTAAACTTAAACCAGTTTTAAAGTAAGTCTCTTTGTCCCTGGAACAGTACGATGCGACGGCACCACTCCAAAACTGGTTTTAGTTTAGTTGGTCTACATCCGAATCGACACCATTGTCTGTGCCATCGTAGAGGCCCTATAGCGTACAAGTGTCGGGACACGTAGCCCAGGATAGAAGATGCCTCACAGTTTGTGGTGTATCACCGCACAAGCACCGATTGTCGTCCGTGGGTTACAACTACACTTGGACATGTTCTCTCGGCATCTGCACACTCCGGTGCGCAGTCTATTAAATGACTTCCATACGGGCCACTTCAGCCCTTAAATTATGTAACTTCATCGGTGTCGTCATCGATTACGTTGACCAATGAGAAACCATTAAATTGCCGAATGAGCGATGAGCCAACCAATCACATATCTAAACTCCATCCAAATCCATGACTCTGTAATAAATATTCGTATTCATCACATAATTATTTACCCCTAGCGGGAATCGAAGCCGCAACCGTTGAAGTTGCAGGCGGGGTCACTACTCACTACACCAATCGGTCGCCGACTTCATAGACCAGAAGTCGCTGACAGCTATTGACAGTTGTCAAGTTTCACATTACCAAAGTAATAACCATACGGGAGAGACGCCGATGGCCCCGCCCACTTAAATCTATACTATACTAATATTACAAAAACCTAAGACCGTGAAACCCATGTGAAAGCAATAAATTGATTGATTGATTGATTGAAATCACCCCTCTTACCTCGAGAATTGACTAACTATAAGGAAAAATAAGGCATGCTTGTTCGGCGTGCTGTATTGTTAAACTATGCTATTGTTTAATAGTAATCAAGACCCTGTCACTTACGCACGCACATTCTTAAGCACCACCGGTTTCCTCAATGTTAATTAGGTAAAAAGACAAGTTTACTTTCATATGTACTTGTTATTGGTAATTAATTATAGCTCAGGTAAAATTATTTTGTACATTATCTGCCTAAAGAATGTAGGTTCAAATTTCAAGTTTGTTGCTGAGCCAGATTTTCTAATTATAGGACATGAGGTCGGATCGTCTAACTAAAAGCTATAGCGATAGCAATGCACCCTCCGTCCGTCATTGTCACTGTGTTACGATATTTGTTTATTTGTTTTTGTTTATTTATTTTCAAAAAAAAATAATTACAAGTAACAGTCTAATTACTAAAGTACTTAAAAATTCTAATGCTTGGACTCTGATCCGCGAACTAGGTCAAACCTGTATCTTGAGGATCAGTTCCTTCCTTATGCACATAGGTAGTAGTACTACTACTGTAATACTCGTATAATATACATAGACTGTGTCGGTTTTACCATATATGAGAAAGACGGACAAACCGTCCGGCTTCCCATGGTCCTATCAACCATCTTGGTTATACGGGCCAAATCGATGAGGTGTGTCCGGTACTTGGTAGCTCTTTCCCGGTGTCACACTTCTTGACTCTCGACAATTTTTTTAAGTTCTCTGTCCTTGGACAAAAAGGTGACGGTGCATTGACGTCATAAACGATTATGAATCCCAGAGCACGGTCTGAAACGGCTTCCCCTAGTGAGGGGGGGCGGGGCGGGGACCTGGAGCCGTTTATGCGTTCCCAGGTCCTCCCTACTGCCGAGGAAGGTCGCCGCGGGGTTTTAGTGGGTATCCCTCCCGGTAGGGAGGGGAGTCCCACATAACCGTCTCGCCGTCCCCCGGCGAGCGGTATGCGCAACGCATTTCCCCGCGTAAAAAAAAGGCGGTCTGATTATATGGAAAAAGGACTCCCCCTCTTTTGCCGCGACGTCATGGCCTGCCCGTTGCTACTTCTCAGATATACATCGGTCTTCCTCATTTCGGATTATATCTATTGCGACATCAATTAGTTCTTCGATGACTCTTTTTATCAATATTGAGTAACGCATTACTGTGAATTATTATTCAACTGTACCTATTCAACTACACACGGTGAAATTTTCTTCGTGTAATTCCTGTTAACTGGTGATTCCACTTCCACTAGCAACCATAACCATCGGCCGAAAATTGTTGAACTTCCGTTGAAAAGGTGGTTTCAGAATGGTATTTATATATTCTTTCTTTATTGCACATAAAAAAAAACATGTTGACAATCAGTCGGAAATATTGTACAAAGGTGAGCTTATCTCTAATAGAGATCTCTTCCAGCCAACCTCAGTGGTGGTTAGAGCATTGTGCGGGACGGTGAAGAAAAGGTGCAGTTCGAAAATTTTTTGGTCAAATTCGTCTATGGTTCCTAGTGGAAAGTTGTTCGTAATAAGGAGTGGAGTCACTAGTATACAGGAATTTCACGAATTAAATTTCATCCTGTATAGAGAATTGTTCTTCTAGACATTTGTGGTACAGATACACATACAACTCTATTATAAGTTGTAACAGTTGTACTTAATTTATGTTTTTATTTTTATTACTGTGAAATAAGGCTACATTGTGTAAGAATAACACCAAGCAGAATGATTGTTGCGTCGAATATTTTTGTATGTGATTCTGTAATATGCAAATAAACGCTTTATCTATCTATCTACATGGTACAAGTAAAGGAAAAGTTAAATGCCGTGTAGTATCAGGAAGTATAAGATAGCCAGTCCCCCAAATGAGATGGGGTTTCCGGGTCAGTACGCTACCACCTTCGGCCTCATTTTCACTTAAAATTAGATGTGATTGAGGTCAACTGCTAACCCGTTGTGGATAAAAAAAAAAGTCAAAGAATAGGCGGAATGTAGAGAAGTGTGGAAAGGACTCCACCGACAAGAGCCTTAAATTGAGGAGAGAATTGTATAGAGATTTACGGTCGATTTTTTGATGATTCATATATTTGACTACTCTGGTCGTCAATAGAATTTCTAAGCTGACGTACAAGTCGTTAGGTCAAGGATAAATTAAGTGTTACATAAATACTAGTACTGTACGTGCAACTCGATGCCGTCATCGGACGTGACGATACGTCTATTGTAATGGAACCGCAAAAGGAAATCGGTTTTGCGTTTAATCGTTACCTCGTCATTCGATATACCTATAGGAACGTTATTGCGAAGCGTACCCAATGCGTTATCTTGCACAGGCACCGCCCACAGTGCAAACAAATTGTTTTTATAACTATTATAAGAGTAATCCACAGATTTCCAGCCACTATAGTAGCCCATTGAAAATGGCTTAGATGAATGAATTAGATGAACGCTCGAGGAAAACATAATATCATCCAGGTATACGAAGGAACATACTGACATACATATCATTGTTGTTCTGCAGAAGCGTGCTATTCGTGCCACTGATAAATTGGAACCTAGAGTGTGTCTTAGAGATAAGTTTAAGGAAATTAATATCTTAACAATGACTTCTCAATACATTTATGAGAATTTGTTATATGCAAAAAAAATATAACCTTATTCGCTAAAAATAGTGATAGGCACAATGTTAATACAAGGAATAAGTACCAGTTATCTGTTTATGTTAGCCGACTTCACAAAGTTAGTAAATCCTTCAAAGGGCAATGTATACGCATTTATAATAAGGTTCCAGTAGACATTCAAAATTTGCCTTTAAATAAATTTAAAGCAATCATAAAACAGAAATTATTAACAAAAGGCTATTATAAAATCACTGACTATTTGAATGATAAGCAAGTACGACCAAGAAACTCTAGGGTTGCTCTTTTAAACAGATTATGGGTTGCGATTTGATAATTATATGAATAATAGTCTTATTATAACCCATAATCTGTTTAAAAGAGCAACCCTAGAGTTTCTTGGTCGTACTTCTCTGGGGAGTCAGCTTTATGAATGAGCAGTAAATTTAAATGTAATATGACGTTTTCAAGTGATAATTTTATCCTATGAAATAAAATATTTTGATTTGATTTGAATTGAATTAGATGAACCCTCGAGGAAAACGTAATATCATCCAGTTATTCGAAGGAACAGTGTTAAATAGATTTCGACATATTTTCATTATCATACCACAGATTTAGGAGTTCTGTTATTGGAGAGTTATTACACGGGTAATATTTATATTGTTTGGTTTGTGTAGCAGCACATTGTAACATTGTAATGATACGGATGTACTTATTGTAAACTTCATAACTTGTAAGTCTTGTGAAATACTGTATTACTTACCTTGTGGATAGTGTCGTGGACTGTGTATATACTTAATACCTACAGAAAATGTTAATAATGTAACTATGTACACTGTTGTTAACTGTCCCAAATAAATAAAATAAAATAAAAATAAAATAAATAAATATTAAATATCTTCGAAACGCTGAACCGATTTTCATCAAACAGCTCGTGTCCCTTAGTTTATTCATAAATATAAAAATCTGCACTCAATCAGACCACGCATTATTGGGATCAATCCGGACAAAGACACATGTACACACAACGCCGTCACGGACATAACACCCGTAGTGTTTACAGTATACATAATAATAAAACTTTTAACAAAGAGAACAGACTCCACTGCACAGCCACTACGAAGATTTTTATATAGTAGAAATAATAATAATTACGACAATGAACGTAGACAATACCTGATTGTGAGATACGAGTGTTTTAATAAAGTTATATTGGTTTTTTTTTTTGGTTAAAATTTTTTTTTATTTTTGCGTGCTTGCCAATCTCCCTAATCATTTTTGTGCGATGGCGACCCTTTTCGCTCCTACAGGTTAGGTTGGCAGTTGGTATATCTATTTGACCTGATGATCTTCGATTTGTCATATTTATTGGTAATCACACTGACTTTCTCTACACTTTTTCCATACAAACTTTGACGACCTGTTTTTTGAAATTGAATATGGACATGTGCACCTGAGTTATGGATGTTTTCATTTATAATAAGTGTTTATTTCCCAAAAAAATATATTTATGTAGAATATCAACCATCTGGTATCCACAACACAAGCCTATAGTTGCTTACTGTGGAACTAGATGGCGCTGTGTGTATGTCTAAGGATATTTATTTACAAACTGAAACTGCATCGTCTGCATCTACTCGTAGTTTCCTGGTGCAAAAATTATACAATCGTCTAAATATGTAATGCAACTTGACCATGCCAATGAATTTGACGGTATCCCCTTTCATTTACAAAAAGAATCACGCGAATCAACCGCCAAATCTCAGAGATATCGGTGTACATATATCAAAAAATATCGGAGATAACGGTGTATATACATAAAAGATATCGGAGATATCTGTGTCCATACATAAAAATATCGGAGATATCGGTGTACATACATAAAAAATAGCGGAGATATCGGTGTACAATATATACATAAAAAAAAGTTAATGCTTTCTTAAATTAATTTCACTATGTACTTATAACGAGCTGTAAGTTTTCCAAACGATTAAAATAAAAAATAAAGTAATTTATATACGTATTAATAAACAGACAAACTAGGATAGCCACTTTGTTTTATGCTATTTAGAGACTACAGATGATAATGTTTAACTTATTAGACTCACCTCAAGTCCAGGGTTGTAGTACCCGCTGAGGTACTTATCGCTGATGCTAACAAGGCACCAGAACGCCTGCACGGAAGGCATGTGCATGAGCAGGAACGCGGCCACCGGCGCCTGCGCCTGGAAGTAGCCCACTTTCGGGTTGAGGACCGAGTACGCCTTCAGGACAGAGAAGAGCTCTTGTTGACTGGAACGTGAGATATTTTGAACGATTATAGATACACTTTAGTTAACTATTGATAAGATAAGACGTTTCTTTACTAAAAAGGACCACACATGACTATATATTTGTTGTAACATCCACACTAGGCTAGGTCTGTATCGTGGATGTCAAGATTTCCATACTTCAAACTTCAAGCATTTATTTCAACGTAAGATATATGATTGATATCATTGTTGAATGTCAAATTATATCTACTGGAAATAATTTATTGCATTTATTGGTGTAGTGGATAGTGACCCTATCAGCGAAACCAACGGTTGCGGGTTCGAATCCCGCGTTAAAGAGTATTTGTATTGTATTGTTTTGTTATGACGTACATGTTGCTGGAATCCTCATTTTCATACGCAGAGTTTGCTTTACCTATGACTATTCAGCGCTGCGCCGTTTCATAGAGACATCTAAATAACTTCGTTGTTTTTGAAGAAGTATTTATGATACTTGTAGATTTCGGTGGCACCTATTTATGGACCGTTTTTATGATACTAGTACATTTCGGTGGCACCTATTTATACACAGTTTTTATGATACTGGTACATTTCGGTGGCACCTATTTAAGCACAGTTTTTATGATACTGGTACGTTTCGGTGGCATCTATTTATACACAGTTTTTAATATACTGGTACATTTCGGTGGCACCTATTTATGCACACTTTTTAATATACTGGTACGTTTCGGTGGCACCTATTTATGCACAGTTTTTATGATACTGGCACATTTCGGTGGCACCTATTGATGCACAGTTTTTTGGGATACTAATTATAGTCATAGGTAAAGCAGTCTCTGCGTATGAGAATGAAGATCCCAGCAACCCAGTGACGACAGAGTGCTCACTTAAAATATTGAATAACTCTTAAACTACAGTGCCACATTTTTTTTCCTTTGCGCATTAATTAGAACTATTTCAGCACAGGTTTTTGACATAGTCAAAATAACTGAATTCCACTGTGTGCATTCTAGCATCACGCACGTGTGATGTACAAAGTCGAAAATATCCGAGCTTCTCTCTCGGCTTCAGCTCAACCTATTGTGCAAAAAAAAAACTAACCCGAGCCCCTCCTCCCTGATAAACATCTCGTGGTATGGAAACTGCCTGTGCAGGTCCTTCCTGATGTCGTCCATGCACTTGGGGTCACCAGGCGCTTGGAGCAGCGCCTCATACTCGTTAGGGTGACGAGCCAGCAGGAGCTGACCGCCGCAGAGGTACAGCCATGCTTTTGGACGGACTGATGCTGGAATACCTGGATGGAGAAGATTGTGTTGGAGTATTTTGTTGAACGCGTTATGATAAGATAAAGCCGAAGGTGGAAGCGCGTTCACCCGAATCCGTCAGCTTGTTGTTTAGGAACTGGCTATCTTAAGTCAAACAGTCGGAGTTGAATGCTATCAACATGCTGGTAGCCGGGCAGGCGGACATTTAAAAATGCCCTACCACCAATCAAACTGAGTAGTAAACATGTACACCGCTGGAAATAAAACCGTAATAATTATGTTGTTTACAATATAGACGATGGTCCCGTGAAATGTATCTCAAGCGCTTCACCAAAATATGGGAGCACGATGCAAGTATAATCTTGAAAACAAAACAGAACCATCGAAGATGTAAAATTATTATTGCCACCACCTCTGTCTTGCGCAAAAATATTAATTATCTATACCTTTTCAAGTAATTTTAAACATGCTGGTAGCCGGGCAGGCGAACATTTAAAAATGCCCTACCACCAACCAAACTGAGTAGTAAACGTACACCGCTGGAAATAAAACCGTAATAATTATCTTGTTTACAATATAGACGATGGTCCCGTGAAATGTATCTCAAGCGCTTCACCAAAATATGGGAGCACGATGCAAGTATAATCTTGAAAACAAAACAGAACCATCGAAGATGTAAAATTATTATTGCCACCTCTGTCTTGCGCAAAAATATTAATTATCTATACCTTTTCAAGTAATTTTAAGAGATCATGAATGAATATGGTTCTGTAATACAGGCCTTACTATACCGTGAGGGATAAAATACCATCGCCACTGTTCATACAACAGTAGAAGTCTTTGACGTAAGGTTATTCTATCAATGGTTCAACCACAATTAAAGTGACGTCAGAATTTACGGAGTACGAGGGAACAGTTATAAATTGTCTGGGTTATCAAATTATGTATTTATTAATACCTAAGTGTAGCGACACACATGCGGAAGGTACGGCATCGAGAATTCGGCTGAACACGCTCGTAGTGTTTTTAAGTCACCTATTACACACCAGCCGAAATTACGCGGCGTACAGCGTAGTCCCGAACTTTTCGTCTAGCGACTGTTTCCGGGAAAACGTCTTCGATGTATTTTGTATAGCAAGAGACACATCATGCGACCGTGTTCGGCAAGCGTAGTTGAACGTTGAGCGTGCGCTTTCAAAGCGAAGAGCGGCAACGACTGTACAGCAATCACTAACCTCTCTCTTTCAGTTGCAAGTGTCTTTCGTCTCTTTTAATGACCACACCGATACAGAAGATGACGTCGCCACGTATTTTCCGTCGAGTAATGCGCTGAACTGGACGCCGCGCGCCACGTAGTTGCGTGTTCGGTGCGTTTGGTGTGTCATGCCAATCGAATACTACGACCGATAATTCAGTCGCCGAAGTGTCGGCGCAGTGCCATCCGCAGATGTGTCCCTACACTAATAGTACGTATTTTGTTTGGAAACAAGCGTCACGATATTTGTCCCAAATCGGGTAGTCAGAGGTATCAAATAGTCCCAACTCAAGTTAGGTCGCATTGACATGTAATCTAACTAATATTATAAATAAACATAGTCTGGAATAAAATATAGGATATAATTTATCGCGACAAAACGAAATTCAAAAAAAGATTTATTTCGTAGGATAAAATTATCACATGAAAACGTCACATTTTTTTTATTTAAAATTAAAATTATTAACATTATTGCTCATTCATAAAGCTGCCTCCCCATAGAGACGAACGAGCAAGAAAGTCTAGGGTTGCTCTTTATTATGTATATCACTATCTTTAATAAAATAAAAAGTGGAGCAAGTGCGTGAGTTTGTGTATTTCACTGTTTACAACGGATGGAAAGTGTGAGAAGGACATCGAACGATCGATCGAAATCAGGTGAATGGAGCACTTCATGCCTTTATCCAACACTGTTTACGGGAATGAACCGAAGAATGAAATCAGGAATAGTGTAATTAGGAAGTTAAGCAGTGTGAATGAAGACGTAGTGACAAAGATTGAAAAAGGTATGCTGAGATGGTTTGGAAATGTGGAGAGGATGAATGAAAAAAGACTTACGAAAGAGATATACGAGCGAATATGGAAGGTAGTGTTGGTAGGGGAAGACCACGGCGAACGTACCATGATCAAATGGACGTGTTAAAGAAAGGCCAAGTCAAGAGAACCCTATATAGTACGAGTTATGTATGAACAACCTTATGAGAGTGAATGAAGCAAAAGAGGTGTGTTAGGATTGTAACAAGTGGAAGTCTGTGCTGCCTACCCCTACGGGAAACAGGCGTGACATTATGTATGTATGTACCATTTTTCTTTAACGATTCTACATTTTTTTTACAAACATTAAGTATTCGTAAAAATATTATATTGATTTTTTTCCTTAAACTTATTCCTAAGAGATTCTACGCAGGCGAAGCCGGAGGCGGAAAGCTAGCCTACAATAAATTGGCCGCGAGAAATGTCCGACAGTCCGATAGCAAATTTAAGTAATGATTTATGATCGCTACATTGTTTACACTCCCATTTTGCTATCGGTCAGATTGTCGGACATATTATGTCGCAGCTGATTCATTGCTGGTTAACGCGATCTTACGGAACCCCGTTTAACAAGAGTACCAGAATATAAGTTTAACGAGTATAATATACCTTTTCATAACATTCTTGAAAATTTTATAAAATAATATGTCCAAAAATTATTTTGCTCATTTAAGAAAAATTGTGATAAATAGTGATTGACAATTAGGAAGAATGTTTGTATTACAGTACATTTTTGAAAATCTAAATATGTAAAAAAAATATTTCATTCAAAGCATCATTTAGGAAAAATAGTGTACATGATGTCAATACAAAAAATAAAGATAAACTTGCAGGTCACATAAGTCACCTACGCAAAGTCAGTAATACATTCAAAGGGTTATGATTTTCAATAAGCTTCCCGTTGATATACAAAATCAGCCTTTCAATAAATTTAAAGATACCTTAAAACAGAAACTATAAAATATCAGACTATTTAGATGATATTCATCCCTAGACAAAACCGTTCGTTTGCATGCCAGGCTATTTCACACTAATAATGAAATATAAAAACGGCCAAGTGCGTGTCGGGTTTTTTGTTGTCCGTTATATTGTATTACTTAAAAAAACGTTAAATCTGACTATTTTAAGTGTACCCTGTGTACAAAATAAAGCATTTTTGACTATTGACTCACCCTTTCGACACCGTTCGCGCACTTTCTTGTAGTTCTTGCTCATGAACGCCTCCCAGTTGTCGAGCATGCGCAGCCACTTCTGTTCCCGCTTGAGGATCGTGCTGGGCGACACAGTCCGCTTGCTGCAACAAATGTGGAGCCAATTAGTATCAATTATCGCGGGAAACACTGTTATATTGCGGAATCTGGAGGCAACCTGATAAACAACAATTACCGGACTTCGACTAGAGTGTTATGGTATGTAATATCCAAGCCCCGTGGCTTTTTGACGGGAATTCAGCGGATGACGTTCCATTTTTGGTTTTATTTCTTCTTATATGTGCATTTTGAGTTTTGAAGTTTACTAACAGCAGGATATTATATTGTACGGCAAAAGTCAGTGATGGCGTACAAGGGAAAGGAAGAAAAATGCGTTGGTTACGAAGCTTTCGGGTTCCCACAAGAAGCCAAAAATCTTTCGTAAAGCATTCTGCCATTTTACTTGACCGTGACTGGACGCTGTATATGCGAAGTATATGACTGACTGAGTTTTGATTGAGACTGACTTCACTAAACTGGAGAAATAAGAGAAATAAGACATGGTTATATGGACTTAGATTCCCTTCTCCGAAAGAAGTTAAAACGATAAAAAAAAAAACAAAAAATAAAGGTCCGTCTGATCAATTATCACTTTTGAGTCACTTTAGGCCCGTGTTACAGAATGTTACTCAAGCAGAGATCTCCGCTTGAGCATAGTTAAAAAGGAACAGCTTTATGTAACTTGTATATTGGCATCTCTTTCTGACTATGCTCAAGCGCATATCTACGCTTGAGCAACATTGTGAAATACGGGCCTTAGTATGTTGCTTTGACCATTATTTATGCTTCACAGATTCATTCGACGTCAGTTACTTACTATACAACATAACCTTCCACTTGCGACTTTGTCCACGTGGCTAAATAGTGATACACAAATATGCAAACAAGCAACTTGAACTTGAACATACAAATATGCAAACAAGCAACTTTACCTCTTATAGTTGGACATTGTGGAAATTGGACATGTCATTAATTAGACATCTCGCTAAATACACATTGTGAAACTAAATAGAGTGAAAGTTGTTCGCATATTTTGATCAAATTGAAACTGGCAAGTCAGTGTATGATTTAATATAATGTTCAGAAACTGAAATTTTATGTTGCTCTCAATTCTCACATAGACCTTCTCAGCCTATCGTCTATAAATAACAAATATCGCTCCCCTCACGCTAACGCTCTGTAGGAGGGACATTAGCGTTTTGACGTCTGTGGTGTGGGGACATTCTAAGTGACGGTAACAAAGTCGTTAGTTTGACGGCCACTGCCACACGTGGTTTTAGCACGCAAGAAGTGAATGAAATGGGGCTATTTTTTATTTGTTATCACGGCTAAGTACTTAGCCTAAAGTTCTTATTGTTTTACAAAAAGAATATGTCGCAAACCTTATAAAAATATAGATTTTTTAACAGTCTCCTGAGGGTGATTGCTGAGAGAATGGACTGCCCTATTCTCGCTCACTGGACTGAGTGTTTTATTTTATAATGTATGGACGCCAAAGTCCGAAATAAATGTTTTCTTTCTTTCTTTATAGTCAAATTATTGTTTTTTTAGGGTTCTGTACATCATAGTAATCACTTCCCACAAACAAGAGGAGATAGATAGAATTGAAGGGAGCTAATAACACCGAGCTACCCGAATGTCTTAGGTTGTGATACAGGCTATAATCATTGTAGTCTATGGCAGAGAAGCTTCCAACGATACTTCAATGACGACCGATTGGTGTAGTGGACAGTGACTCTGTCTGCGAAACTAATGGTTGCGGGTTCGAATCCCACGAGGGCTAAATGTTTGTTTGATGAATACGAACATTTATTCCCGAGTCATGGATGTTTATATAAATACAATGTATAGTTATCCATAATACAAACTTTTACAGACATACAGATATAGGCTTCAAAGTTATACACCCCTCTTTTTGTGTTGGATCGCAGGGCAATTAGCACTTGTAAAATGCCTGACCCTCTTTACTTTGTGTTGCATACTCTGATTTACCAAACTGATACAAGATTGTATACAGTCTGATTCATAAATCAGACATAACCAACCAATACAAATCGTAGGTGAAAGTGGTTGCGAACCGTTGTAGATTAAAAACCCTATCAATATTGATATTCTGCCGACGGCACTGACGTCTGTTACATGTTGTATCAGCCTCGGTTTGATAACATGATAAAGAAAGTCATTCAACTTTTGTTTAGTGAACGAACAATACTGGTGGCGTGCGAAGCAGGCAGGTCTGTAGACGAGTTTAGGTAGCAGGTGGTTCGCGACTGTCTCGATGATTATTCAGATGGTGCCAAGGCTTGCTTACCTGCAGTTCCTCGAGCTGACGTTCCGTAGGCCAGGTCTTCGATACTTGATTAGCGATGATTAGCGTTACAAGATCGACCGACGTGGACGAGCGAAATTTCTAATCTGTCGGTTTGGCAGGCATAGAGCTAACTCTACGGGTGACAACCCGTGGGATTGCCCAATAGACAAACCAAGGCTATTATTCTGAGATAGTCACGACGCTTGTAAATATAATCTTTTATTGAAATACTTAAACCTAAAAATAATAGAAACAAACAGTCTGTAATTTAATTAATAATAATTCTGTGCCGAGTGACAAAATTTAAATCACAAAGAATAACATACATAGGTATGTAAACACTGGTGCCTGAACTAGTTATTCCTCTAGGTATATTTCAGGCGTAAAAGAGAAAATAAATAAATATTTCGGACACTTACACCAATTATCTAGTCCCAAACTAAGCAAAGCTTGTACTATGGACACTAGATAACCACGAACAGCATATAAATAATATAAATCTACAGTTTCATGAATAACTTATGTTAACATTAATAAAATTATATATAAATGAAGCTATTTAATAACTATCAACCTGATTTTTATTTCAATACAACTAATAACTTCTCTGTATCTTCGGCTTTCTAGAGAATTTTCTTACTTATAATAGCTAAGGGAGAATAAGCTTAATTTTGCATTTAATCTATTACATATTCCACATTAGAATTTATTATTTTGTTTATGTGGGTATCGATTAAGAAACTATTTCACATGGTGTAGAAATTCAATAGTAAGATTTCTGTACAATTTTTTTTTCCAGTTTTTTTTAGGAAGTTGGTTTTGGACTTTTTTTTAAATTTACTTTATCTAACACGTTTTAGTTATTATGAGGTAGATTCCGCAATCTAGGCATTTCATTGGTATAGACAATGTCGTGGAGATTATTAAGCAACTTTCGGTGATTTGCGTCGCGCAATCGGATAAATGGTATTTAGTTACACCCACAATATTGAGACGAATTGATTGACGTAAGAATCATAAAAATCGGCCAACCATTTCGTGTCTACAATGTACCTATATAGATTGATAACTATTACCCTTCCTTTGGATCGCGCAATCGGGTAAATACTATGTTAGTGATCACAGGTTTCGAAAACACGATTTCTTGAAATTTTCTCGATAGAAAAAATATACTACAAAATAGACGACTATAAAACTTTATGTAGAATGACAAATCTTTATGTGTAATATTTTTGAAAATAATATTCGCAATAAAAAAGAAAGACCTATTTTTTTGCGGGCGCGAGAACTGACGATAATATACACAAGATTTGTCATTCTGTAGAATCACAACGTCATGGAAATACTTTATGGATAAAGTATTTCAGTAGCAGGATAGACCTCCCAATTCCTCCTAATTAATCGGGAATACCCCAAAACTAAAACAGTCAAAGTTAAAATTTTAAAAGACAAGCGACAAATGATAAACACGTCGATACCTAATCCTCTAATCAAAACTTAACATAATTTTACATTATCTATCTTAATCTAGTAGTCATAAATAAAATATGAAATCAAAGTGGTAAATGCGGTATATTTTTGATTAGTACCGTCCATTCTTCATACTTTCGACGATCTATATAGCGTTTCTACTGTCATCTGTTTTCCGCACACAATGGTGTCGATTCGGATGTACACCAATTAAACTAAACTAAAACCAGTTTTGGAGTGGTGCCGTCGCATCGTACTGTTCCAGGGAGAAAGAGACAGTACTACTCTAAAACTGATTTTAGTTTAGTTGGTGTGCATCCGAATCGACACCAATACCCCATGGTATTGCAGCCAGTTATGGTATTTATATATTTTTCGGGAAACTGACAGTCGTTACATTATAATATAAAGTAGAAGAAAATAGTCATTGCATAGACAAAAATAGTCTCCACAGATAGTTTGGTATGGCTTTGCAGATTGGTCTCGTAGAATTCAGCTTGGTAGTCGTGGAATACTTGAGTAATTCGAACCAATATCTATCTATATGTCTATATATGTATACGGATGTTTTACATTTATATATTATTTTTTTTACAGGTTAGCACTTGACCTCAATCACACCTGATGTTAAGTGAAGATGAGGCCGAAGGTGGAAGCGTACTGACCCAGAAAACCAAATATTTGGGGGACTGGCTATCTTATCTCTGACAACCGAAACACAACAATGCTATTAACATTGCTGTTTGGCGGTAGATTTAGATAAGATGGTGGTAGCTAGCGAGGCGGACATTTAAAATGCCCTACCACCAACCAAACCGAGTACTAAACATGTACCCCGCTGGGGATCAAACCCGCGACCTCCGATTCGTAAACCCTATGTTGTTTACATTGAGCCACGGAGGCGGTTTATTTATTAAAAATTACCACATTATTTATTAAAAAAAAAAAAAGTATTTGTGTAGTTTATCAACCATCTGGTATCCATATTACAAGCCTAGTTGCTTAGTGTGAAACTAGATGGCGCTGTGTATGTGCAAATATATTTATTTATTTATTATTGGCTTGGACGAAATATATAACTGTCCCACTCTCACACCTACGTCGCGCGCGACCAACGATATCACGCTACGGGGCCTGGAAGAGATCGCAAAGTGTTTTGTATTCTTTTCTAGCGTTAATGTAAACTGATGTTGTCCAATAAAGTGTATTTTGTTTGTTACAGCCTACTAATTGATGCACAGCCTTGCCCGTAAGGTCGGCAGACAGATATTCACACAGTGTACGTATACGTACACAAGTACCGACGGTACCGGCCTACCATGACCCTCATGCATACATAAATAAAATACGCTACAATTTAATGAAATAAATAACCGTTTAAACTACAAAGATATACATTTATTTCATTAAGGACTAGACACGCGTGTGTCTACAATCTCATCAATAAGACGGCCGTTTGGTGTAGTGGTTATAAACTCTGCTGCTATACCAAAAGGTCGCGGGTTCGAATCCCGCTAGGGACATATGTTTGTATGATGAATACGAACATGTGTACCCGAGTTATGGATGTTTTTCAAGTATTTGTGTAGTGTATCAACCATCTGGTTTCCACAACACAAGTCTAGTTGCTTAGTGTGGAACTAGATGGCGCTGATATTAGATGTCCAAGGATATTAATACCTTTCCAAGATGCTTAAGCCTCAATATTCAACCCGTGACCTTCATTTTGTAAATCTTATGTTGTCTATACCGAACCAGTTGAATACATGGGAGACATTTGGTTCAACGGTACAATGGATTGATGTGGAATTAGAAGTCCTTGACCTAATGTTCGTTCCTGTCGCTCCAGTGTCCCGACATAGAAAAACATGGGGACAACCAGTCGCTTGTTTGCGTGTCACAAATAACAACAATTCACACCGGCTCGTGCAGTGCAACAAGCACTTTCAAAATAGCAATAGATTATAAAATCTTAGTATCAGCTACTGTCAAGGCCCTAACGTCTTCCTACAGTGCATTTGGGCCTAACAATGAGAGTATTTATTTATTTATTTACTTATTTATTTACTTTTTGGAAGATTTACAGACTTATACGAGATGAGGTGTTTTACCGTACGGGAAAAAATAGGGCATATTAGGTAAGTGAAATAGAAGGTATTAGCATAGATAGTTGACGACCGATTGGTGTAGTGGATAGTGACCCTATCAGCGAAACCAACGGTTGCGGGTTCGAATCCCGCGAGGGGTAATTGTTGGTGTGATGAATACGAACATTTATTCCCGAGTCTTGGATGTTTATATAAATATTTATGTATTTTTATCCGTTATCTAGTATCCATAGCACAAGCTTTGCTTAGTTTGGGATTTGGGACTAGATGATTGGTGTGTCCGAAATAGTAAAAAAAAAAATTAAAAAAAAAGATATATTTTTTCAAAACCATCTGCGGCGCACGCGCCGTACGGAGATCGATATTGCGCCTGACGGGATTCGTAGGGTTTCTATCATGCGAAATTTTTTCGGACCTCATATTTTCTCCAAGTTTTTTTTATTAATTTAATGATGTAATTATGTGGAATAGGCTACAAACGCGAACGTCTAATGACACAAAGCTTTATTCGATGATGTTTTTGAAAAAAAAAATTAAACTACTTATGCCAATACCTTCTATTTCACTTACCTAATATGCCCTATTTTTTCCTTTCGGTAAAAAAACTCAACATGTATAAACGATAGAACAAAAGAATCTATCAGTAAAAGCAATGCTTATAAAAAAATCTCCGCCAATGTATAAACAAGAAGAGTAGCACACAGCAATATTAAGGTCAGTATTAGTAGGTATTACAAATAAGTATGTAACTGCGAAATTTTACAATGAAAAGGGATAAGAACAAAAAAGAAAAGAAAAATTGGCACGCAAAGTTCGAGCTTCTGCCCATCTAAGAAATCTTTGACACGGTGCAGGATAGGTCGTTTAGGTCGGTAGTTTCCTGTGTGTTTTTTTATGCACAACCGGTTAGCACTTGTCCTCAATCACGCCTGATGTTAAGTGAAGATGAGACCGAAGGTGGAAGGGTACTGGCCCGGAAACCACAACTTATTTCGGGGACTGGCTATCTTATCTCTGACAACCGGAACACATCAATGCTATTAACATTGCTGTTTGGCGGCAGACTTATATAGATAAGATGGTGGTAGCTAGCCAGGCGGACATTTTTTTTTTTTTTTTTTTTTTCATAATCATAATTATTTATTGCATTTCCATGTGTTAGTTATAAAGGTCTTAAATCTATGTTAGTGTACAGACATGGAAGCCCCGTCAGGACATTGCAACATTTAAAATGCCCTACCACCAACAAAACCAAGGTTAATTAAATTCCATGATTTTATTTGTTACTCTTCTTTTGACGATGTAGTTTAAAAAAAAATAATAACATGTTGACTTTCAATAAGTGATATTTTTGTATCCTACATTGAATAAAATATTTTTGATTTTGATTTTGACATATATTTTTATATTAAGTTAAAAATCGTGACATTTTCAAGTGATAATTTTATCCTATGATCCAAACCGAGTACTAAACATGTACCCCGCTGGGGTTCGAACCCGCAACCTCCGATTCGTAAGCCTTATGTTGTTTACATTGAGCCACAGAGGTGGTTAAAAAGCATTTATTACATCAAATACATTGTTACCGCGCCATATACGTATAATTCTCGGGGTCACACTTGAGATGTTACGAAAATACATCACAAAAATACAACCACCCACTTCGTATATGTAATCAGCCTGCATTTACAAGCAATACAGGTCGAGAGATCAATTTTCGAGCGATTGAAGCAGTTATATATGAAATTAGGCAGATAGAACGACTTACTGTAAATAAGTGGTTTGATATGACATACACCGCGTAACTACCAAGCAGGAATCTACTGAGATCGCGTGCTTCATCTTCGGCCACATCGTCACTTCTCATCAGGTGAGATTGTGGTCAAACGCGTGTCCAGTTAAACATAAAAAAAACCGAGAAAATGAATTCTTAGGTCATCCATATAAGTAAACCGAGTGTTAGAAGCTAAACATCTTCGATACGATTTTACCCATCAAACTTTGCTAAAACCATCTCGAAAACACTTGCTTTGAAAAAAAAAACGTATTCAAATCGGTTCAGCCGCAGACTGACTATATATATATTTGGTCCTTATCTATGAAATTGGCGTTTTGTATGAAGAATTTCATTAAGACTGTTTTCTCCATACAAAAAATTATTGTTTTTTTTTTGGGAACGGCAAATCCAAATTTAGCTAAACTTTGTGTGTATTATCGGATAACATTAAGTTAAGTATAGGCAGCGTTAATTTTTAAAAGTAATCGCTTTATAAACGTTTCAGCGAATCTAAGAAATGATTATGGGAAGCACATGAAAAGAGCTCTGTTCAAATTTTTTTTTATGTGATTTAGCCCAGAAATTAAAAAATATTTCATGTGAAACCTTGAAATAATATATTCCATTTTCCAAATAAAAAACAAATTTGGATATAGCTTTGAAAATCGCAAGAATTGGTACATATGATTAACGAAGAAAAAAAACTCCAATTTCATATAGGTAAAGACCCAACATATATATAATATCTAACTAGGTTGCCTGGAAGAGATCGCTACAAGCGATAAGACCGCCTTTATACACCTGTTAATAATTTTTCACTGTGTATATTTTTAAGTTGTGTACAATAAAGTATTTTTCTTCTTCTTCTAATGTTATAAATGCGAAAGTTTGGATGTTTGTTTGTTTGTTTGTTGGTCAATCACGGCGAAACGGATGATGGGATTTAGTTGAAATTTGGTATGTAGATAGAACATACCGTGGATAAGACATAGGATAATTTTTATCCCGATGAAATGAGTAGTTCCTGCGGGAAAACAAATTAAACATATCCACGACAAAGTTATTGCATGCAGGCGAGGCCGCGGGCAAAAAGCTAGTGTTTCATATACCATCCCTCAGAGTCGGGGGTTGAAATCTGGTATCGGCAACTCACACCAAGACAGATGCTCATTACCTCATTGCGTAACACACACGTAAGCAATATAATAAATAACTTTAGTGACAGTAAGAATAATACACACTAAATAGAATAATAGTCAAGTGAAGGAGGAAGTTAAAATAATACTGAAAATATGACGTTTAAAATATTATAAATTCATGCATCACTAATTACTAACTAAGTAACCCAAACCAGCACGCTTTTTTAACAAAGTAATACTGCTGCTATCATCCCACTAGTTATTTATTTCCAAAGTTCTGTTATGAGCTGAACGTCACTTTCCACTTGATGCACTGGCAGAAAGCGTAATCAGCGTTTGCGGCGTTAGCTGAGCAAGCAAGCCCTTTCACTGCTACAATTAGATTGTGCATTTTTCTAAGATTTATCATTTGATATGTCTAAAATATCTAATATTCCTGCAAACCTAATCTCTTTGTTGACTGTACCTACGTATACCATATACGTAGTAACTTTACAGATTATACATGTTTCACACACAATACGAGGGGATGCGCATGCACTGCGGAAGTCTGTACGAAGACCGCGAGAAGGAATTTAGTACTGTTAACTTTTTAATCAGTACACCAAAGCTCGTGGGAACTATGACGTTTTAATCAGAAGATATCTATGCGCACGCATCATGACACCGGAAGCGTAGCCGCTGCACATTGAGAAAAAAAATCTTTTAAAGATTTTTAGTTTAGTCTAGATTGGCGTCGGTGGCTCAGCGTTTAAGACGCAGTCTCCCAATTTGGGAGGTCCGGATTCGATTCCCAGGGAGGTCATGTACCAATAGCTTTTCAAATTTAATTTAATTACTTATGCGCATTTATCCGACTGCTCTTGGACGGTAAAGGAACCCTCGTGAGGAAACCTGCATGCCTGAAAATTCTAAGGCATGTGAAGTCCCCAATCCGCTCTGGGCCAGGGTGGTGGCCCATACTCCCATTATACGAGGGAAGGCCTATCTCCCTGCAGTGGGATGTTTATGGGCTGATGATGATGATTCTAGTCTGACCGTGTATTAACCGTTGAGGAGAACCCTCTTGGGAAACATTTCTGGCTGCCGCATCAATCAATCGCGAAAATCATGTTTAACTATTTAAAGTAACCTTAGTCGATACCTCCAGCCGTTTCTAGGGAAAAGCCTGGGCACACGGGCAGACAGACTGACAACAATATAACAAGGAGTACAAAACCCTACACAGGCGGAAAACTATAACCAGAAGAATCAAAAGATGTGAGTATGGGAAGAGTCCCGAGTTCTTGAGTTAATCGATTTGTTAACATTCGACACATAACAACCAGAGATAATCAACCCCCCATTATTTCGCAGGTGTACTACACTCGCTTGATCTCAAGCTTTTATGAAAGCATCTTATCTAAATCTGCCGCCAAGCAGCAATGTTAATAGCATTTTATAGCATAGCCAGTCCCCCAAATGTGCTGGGGTTTCCGAGTCAGTACGCTTCCACCTTCGACCTCATCTTCACTTAATATCAGGTGTGATTGAGGTCAAGTACAAACCCGTCGTGCATAAAAAAAAGTTGATTATCAAAATGCATAACCACAGAGCACTTCCAAGCTCTCTTTAGAAGGAAATAGATACAAAATAAATTTTATCTGTTGTTGTGACTCATTGACATATGGTACAGACTCTACTCATATAACCTACACCAAATATTTTCAGAACGACAGCTGGATAAACGATTCCAGACTTGTGTATGCTCATTAATGAGCAAGCGATATAGTTTATTATTATTATGCACGATGGTGTGATCCCATCAACAGTCTATTACCGACATCTGTCCTCTAATGTCGCCAGTAAGGAAACGCATAGGGTGTGTGACTTCTAGGATGCACATGAATGTTGTTCAATACTTCAGATCACTGACACATAAATGCACGTTTGCACACATGCACAACTACACCTCTCACGCAAACGCAAATGAATACATGACCGAAAATTTTAGAGATGAAAATAATATAAATCTTCAATTTAAGAGCTATGCTCTTGTCGGTGGAGTAACGACCATGTCTCTACTTTCCGCCCTCGTTTTAACCTCTTGGTACGACACGATATTCACCTTTTCTTTCAATTGGTCAAAGTAATTACGCCTAGGTCATCCCCTTCCTCTCTTTCCTTCAATATTTCCCTCAATTATGTTCTTCAAAAAAATATCGTGTCGCATCAAGTGACCTATCATCTTTCCTCTTCGGTTCTCAACTGTGGCTAACAGGCATCTCTTCTCCTTTACCATCACTAACACCTCTTCATTTGTTCTCAATATAATTAAATGACATAAATAAATAATAATACAATATAAATAGATATATAATATCATATTAATAAATAAGTTAAAAGAAAAATAATAATATAATTGGAATACAATGGTAAAAATACATATGATAATATTGATAATATAATAGGTTAAATATCTAGCTGATAAATAATGGATTAAGAATTTTATGTATTTATTTAAATTAGTGCATGCTACTCTCTCATGTTGCTGTGACTTCACAAGGTCCTTATTGATACAGTACACCATAATGTCATCAAAACAAAACATAAGGAATGCGATAAATGATTTGAGTTTTGAGATCCCACAATCACATACATACATACAGACACATATACCGGATTAGTTTTTTTTAATAGGGCATATAGATAAGTGAAATAGAAGCCATAAGTAGCAGTTTTTTTTTTAACTATCAGCGATGGTCGCGCCGGCCGGAGATTGATATGCGACTGGCAGGATTCATAGGGTACCTTCCTATCATGCGAAATTTATTTGGAACCAAGTTAACCAAGTTTTATGTGGAATAGTCTACAAACGCGACCGTCAAATGACACAAAAATTCATTTGATGATGGCTTTGAAAGAAAAATTAAACTACCTATGCCAATACCTTCTATTTCACTTACCTAATAATGCCTTTTCCTTACGGTAAAAAACTCATCCGGTATATATACATACACACACATTTATCCACACTCTAGAATAAGTTTAATTTTATTTTGTATTTTAGTTTATATTGAATTATGTAAAAAATTGAGTCTCCTTAGCACAGGCATTATTATCCTTAAAAGGAGTCTATTTAACTACTCTAAAGCGAATTTTGAAAAAAGAATGAATCTTTTGTTATTTTTTCATTACTTCTTTTTAATATGCCACATTACACACTACAGTGGTCTCATTAGCTAATTATTCACTTATGTAACCACGATAATAGTAATGTAGGAAATCCGCCCTTGCGTAGCTCTTTATCATGATTCCTGGATGGAAATGCAAGTCACGAAGATTTTCACAATAGACATTAACGACCAAGCCATTGTCCGCTTTGATACAGCCATGAATGGTGTTTACTGATGACTGCGCTCTCAATTCTAAGTACTGTTTAGCAACGTTTACTCTTAAAACATTCCAATAGTGCTAATAATTGAATGGCTCGTGCTAATAACTTGAGACAATAGATATGAGTTAGCAAAAATGCCTTTCACCGTCTGATATTAAACAAATATTTTATAAGCAAAGTTCCAACGTCTTTCCTCCTCTATTTTAGTTAGTCTGGAATCCAAGGTTGCAACAGTCATGTAAGGCGCCCGTCTACCTTCAGTAGGCGCCGTGACTGTTGCACCGGCGGATCCACGGGAGAGATCATGAGGGTTATGACCTCTAACCGAAGCCTAAATTTTTATGATAATACTTTTTCGTTTCCTTTTAGTCTGTGCAGGTTGGATCTCGAATATCTCGAAGACTAGATCCGCCATTGCACTATCCTGGCTCACAAGTTAGACACTCGTTTGCACGTTGAAGGTTTGAAGGTTGAAAAGAACACCCAAACACTATTGTTTGGACATCTCTGACCACCCCATTTGGGATAAAGGTCGTGACGTTATGTATGCATAAATAATGGATTTGTTTGAAGGCGCTGTTTGTCGCAAGTATAGGCCTAGGATTCCAATGCCTGCGCCAAATTACTTGTGAAACTGTTGACAAGTTTTTTTGACGCGGGGAAACGCATTACGCGTACTGCTCGCCTGGGGGACGGCAGACGGTTATGTGGGACTCCCCTCCCTATCGGGAGGGATACCCGTTAAAACCCCGCGGCAAGCTTAGAGTAGTAGAGAGGACCTGGGAACGCATTAGCGGCTCCAGGTCCCCCACCCGCCGTGCCCCGGCTCACAAGGGGAGGCCTGTTCCCGCAGGGCGACTGGCGCCTCACACCGCAATCAGCGAGCGGTATGAGGCGCGACAGGGCCCCCCGGTCGCATCGGGGCGTGTCATCCTCTCCCGGGTCGCGTCCGACGACTACATTGCCCTGAGATGTAGCCGCTCAGGCGACGTGCAGGAGGGCTTGCGAGCGTTGCCGCCCCCCCGATGTCGCCTCCTGCGAGCAGGATCGCCAACATAGCCGCGACGACTAATGCTGGCGGCGATCTGAGGCTGGTGACTCCACTCCTGATTACGAACAACTTTCAACCATAGCCGAATTCAACGGAAAATTATTGGTCTTCCATACTAAAGGTGATTTCGGAATGATTTACTTTGTATCGAAAATTGTAATCGAAAATTTTTGATCGATGGCGACTATGGTTCCTTGAGGAAAGTTGTTCGTAATCAAGAGTGGAGTCAACAGTTAGTGCGAATTACACGAATTCAAATTCACCCTGTACATAAAATATGCAGACATATAGGCAACGCGCGGCCATGTCGACCCGTTGGTGTCCTATGAGGATTTCTCCTCCTGCCCAAAAAAAAAAATAATGGATTTGGATAATATTTTGTTCACAAGTCCACTTCCAGATTTAATATAAAGGGCTCCGTTACTAAAATACCCGTGCGCAATCGTATTCGTGTTCGATGTCCAGCAATGTCTGGCGCGGTCACCAGTCCCGGTTGTGTTCAATACAAGGCAACAGGGCGGCTTAAAAACACTGATTGTAACCACTAGACTAGTACCGGGCACATCTCTCAATGATTTGGCCCGTATAACCAAGACGGTTGATGGGGCCATGGGAAGGTGGTGGGTTTGTAACCACTAGCCTTAGCCTGACACAAATCCACTACGCGTGGTGGACTATATATAGCCCATACCCTCTCCCAGTGAGAGTAGGCTGTACCCCAACAGTGGAAGCGTGTAAGGGTTATAATGAGTACTTTCTGCTCCAAAACAAATCATTCCTAATATACCTAATTCCATATAGGTGGCATAGTTTACAAATTGAACAAGAAGTCAATGATCGCTTCGCATATGTCAAAGAAATCATCACTGATTTGATCACGGGCCCGAACTCAGACAAATTAAATTGACCTCTATTTCCATTTGATCGTCTTTGAAGTTTTAATCAGGCAATAACGTCGTAGACCTTCTCACAATAAGGACATCCGCACACCGACCGCAAATCAAGTTTTGTTAGGGTTCGCAGCAAAATGGGAAAAGCGAATCCCTTAGGCCGTGTTCGTTCATACCAAACGTATGGTCAGCCGACGAATGTGAAGGAGTGTTACGCGTTTTTCTGAAATTACATTACATTTTCAACTTCGCGTTCAAATTGAACCGCGCCGTCGGCAATACCTATACGTGTATAATACTATATCATGTCTGCGCATGCATACGAAGAACCGTTGCGTCTACTCCCAATACTAGTTTTTTTGATACTCTTTAAACACACAATCCCAAGTATTAACTTAAGTTCATCTCAATCTTGAGATTACCTTAGTGCCTGTTCAGATGACGCGATCCACGCGCGATTCGCATGGCGCGATTGCTAGATACTCGTACTAGGCGTCCTTACATGCCATCCACAAGCTGTCGCGTTTTGCTGGCCATGCGTATCTCGCGACGTGTAAGTCGCCGGAAACTAAGCCGCGGGCATCCAATTAAATTGCAGCGAAAATAAATACGTACTTTGGGACGGCAGGATAACTTAGATACTGAATTATCAAGCGCGTGATCTTACACCTCCTTTAGACGCCACAACAATTCAAGTTTTTCTTTATCATTGATTGGATACGCGTTCGACCACAATGTCACCTGATGGAAAGTGGCCATGTGTTCGACGATGAAGCACGCGATCTCAGTAGATGCCTATTCACCCTGCTCTTGGAGATTTGAGCATAAATCGCTGCATTTGGACAAGGCCTTACGTGTACAAACGCACATTTCCAACAGCAGGCCAGATTACTTAAATGACCAAGCATGCGTTGTCGACCTTTATATGGCGAAGTCTAAAATCACGTTTCAATCGGACCAAATCATAATCCCAACCATCCCTAAGGGCCTAGTGACGTACAAATTTGCTTATATATGAATTAATAAATTAAAAATGAACTTCCATTTCCAAGTACGAGAAAGCGTTAGCGACTTAATACCACTACTCTCACACTTTTTATCTCGTTCCTACTAAGTAATTGACACCTGACAGGCCTGAGAAGAATAATTGTTTAGATGTCACTTGCGCTTCCCTGCGCGTGCGCAGACTTCTCTATCAGAAGTCACAAGGCAACAAAAAAATGCCAGCATACACTTTCTATTGACAATCCAGTCCAGCGGCTGCTTAGTCCATCACCCCAGTGATTTAGTTGTCCATCAATACAGAATAAGAATTAGTGCCACTGTCAATGACAGGTCGGTATACCCATCATTGGTAAAGAGGTCACGTGGCCTATCCCCAGCTGAATATAGGTACTCGACAGTTATCTTTCAACCGTCGCTTTCGAAGTATTCTTAACAGGCGCACAGAAAAAGAAGTCTTACTTCGGTAATTGAAGGTTTAGAAAACGCCCAAGAGACAATGATCAAATAAACAAACAACTGTTCGAAACGGCTTAACCGATTTTCATCAAACTAGACATGTTTCATCATCATCATCATCTCGCAAAGACCAGTTTTCGAAAATTATCAGTCACTACACTGCTAACCTCACTGTAGGTATAGTCGACAGTACATCAGTATGTGCGCGAAGACCCTAAACAGTTACCGTCTTATTTACAAACGCTTTTTGTCTCTGTCATTCATATGAAAGAAAGTGACAAAACATACTTTAACTAAAACAGGCTTATAAAGCGTTTGTAAATTTTTATGAATAAGAGGGTTAGCGTATCCGGCTATATATTACTGCTTATTAGGTAATAAATAATATTGTTTGTGTTTCA
The DNA here is from genome assembly GCA_949316235.1 of Oegoconia quadripuncta. Classification (NCBI taxonomy): domain Eukaryota; kingdom Metazoa; phylum Arthropoda; class Insecta; order Lepidoptera; family Autostichidae; genus Oegoconia; species Oegoconia quadripuncta. Next base: position 13,619,841 of record OX438760.1, read on the forward strand.
AAATGGTTTATCATCCTTGGTATTAGGTGGTTAGATAAGTATTAGTTTTTGTTCGCAATAATTTCCTGTGCTGTCCAATATGCATCCATAGGTCTGTCGCTTTTGCACACAGATAGACATACCAATGCCTATCGACCGTGAAATGTCGAGCGCACGAGAATTAGGGTCCTGTGGGCGCTAGCTGCCCTCCGGGAACGGGCCTCCCCTTGTGAGGGAAGGCGGGGCGGGGGGGACCTGGAGCCGCTAATGCGTTCCCAGGTCGTCCCTACTGCCGAGGAAGGTCACCGGGGGGTTTTAGTGGGTAGTCCCGCTCCTGTCATTGGAGCGGGGAGTCCCACATATCCCCGTCGCTGCTCCACAGCGGCGGCGGGTCGAAAGCGTAAACGCATTACCCCTCGAAAAAAAAAAGGGTCCTGTGCAGATAACATGTAATATGCTCTCAAAGTTGTGGAGAACTGTGAATGACTATTACAAGAAATCAGATCCATAGTAATTTTTCAAATAGGATAAGTTGTTATCACGATCGCTAAAAAATCAGCTGTTCCATAGAAAATATTTAACAAACATAAATAAAGAATGATTTCTTTTTCTTTGTAGAACAGTTATAATTATTTTCGATCCTATCTAAAAAGATAACAAAATGAACAATAAATTTGAGCTCATAAAATACATTACCCTGAACATTACCTCCTTTCTAACGTGCAAGCGTAGAGATAAGTATCTAGTGGTTGCAACACAAACATACACACGGACGTGAAGTTGAAGTTAGGAAACACTTCCTTTTTTCCTACATACACACACACAATTACACATACATAAGTTGTATTATTATGAGTGCGGATGGCAAGTGTTAATTTTAATCGACTCCCAAATATACCCCTACTTTTTATGTCTGTTCATCCTATGTTCGTCACTTGTGAATCGATTTTAATGTTTTTTTTTGTCTGATAGGGTCTATCACCATAATGGTCCTATATAAATTTTGTTAAGTTCTGATGGTGCACTCCGGATATAGGGAGTGGAACCTTACTGAAGTCGGTTGTTTTGTGGTAGAAAGTTCGGGTCCATTGGCTTCCCATCTAGCTCCAGTGCTTTTTAGTCACGGAATGTTCGGATCTTGCATGAGGAGGGTCCAGAAATCACCCCGTGACCAATGCCGGTTGTAAAATAAATAAATATTTCGGACACTTACACCAATCATCTAGTCCCAAACTAAGCAAAGCTTATACTGTGGATACTAGATAACGGATAAACATACATAAATATTTATATATAAACATCCATGACTCGGGAATAAATGTTCGTATTCATCACACAAACATTTACCCCTCGCGGGATTCGAACCCGCAACCGTTGGTTTCGCTGACAGGGTCACTATCCACTACACCAAGCGGTCGTCTATATTTGTCGTCAATTTGTATTGTTTTGTGGTAGAAAGTTCGGGTCCATTGGCCTCCCATCTAGCTCCAGTGCTTTCTAGCCACGGAATGTTCGGATGAATGAAGAGGGTCCAGAAATCACCCTGTGACCAATGCCGGTTGTAAAACGAATTCGACACTACGGAACACAAATTATTCTAAAGCCAGGAGTTCGAAACATTGCGTGCAAAGTTTGCTCAGAAAGCTGAATTGTTACTCACGAAGACTACCAGATGCAGATGAGCAGTGAAGAACATTGGGACCTCGTGCAGGAACAACAAGGAAACGCAAAGAGGCGCGTGAAAGGAAGTAGGTGAAGTGTAAGCCAGTGGGCAGAACTTTTTGGAAGGGTCACCTTAAGGCGGACCTATACCCTAACAAATATTGGTTGAGGTGTATCGAGCTGGAGGGCACGTGCGTACAGTCTGAATAGTACACCCAAATTCCAGAAAGTTGTCGCGGGATTTTTGCCGGTATGGGTCCGGTAAAATCATCGGGTGGACATGACGTCGCGCTTGTATAGTTATATTTATGGACATACAGACATATAAGCATTTTGTACCAATTAATGTTATCAAAATAAATAAATTTATTTCTTTCTTTCTTTCTTTCATTACGTTGTGGTGTCGACTCTAAATGTGTCCCATGAAAATTCCTCCTCCCCGAAAAAAAAAAGATTGTGTTAGATGCATTTGGATACTACCGAGACCTACGGAAGGCGCCCAAAACTCCACACAACTCCGAAAGCATTTGCAACATTTCGAATAGCTTAGCGGTGGCTGCTCACATACAAATTGACTCGTTCGCGTTGTAGGTATTTAGTTAATTATGTTAAGTCCACTTTTTATTTTAAACGAGTATCATTATGATCCATACAATTACTATACACCACCGTACAACATGATCTTTATAGAATACACACTTATGGTTGTTATTGAAAATTTTTGCACTAGTACCCTACCCTCGCTTTCTCTCGCAGGGCACTAGCTGAAAATCAGTGTCTTACCGCTATAGGTGAGGATCCACACTGAGCGATGGCCCGTTTGTGGTACAGATACACATACAACTCTATTATAAGTTGTAACAGTTGTATTTAATTTTAGTTTTTATTTTTATTACTGTGAAATAAGGCTACATTGTGTAAGAATAACACCAAGCAGAATTATTGTTGCGTCGAATATTTTTGTATGTGTTTCTGTAATATGCAAATAAACGCTTTATCTATCTATCTAACCGCCTGCGCCGAATAGCCTACTGCTAGTACATATAACGTGTATACACGCGCCAAATGTGTGCGTGACCTATGTAGGGCATGGCGTTTGAGCGCTTATTACACTATCCCATTTGTAGGAAATCTAATTGGGAAATAGGAAGGTGTGATCGAAGTTGGAACAGTTACTACACTACTTCCATCCTAAATGCAGTGACTAATTCGATATACATTATTGGGACGCTTGGTTCAGTTAATTCAAAATATCTACGACAACCTGTTTGGTGTAGTGGTTAGAAACACTGACCACTATACCAAATGGTCGCGGGTTCGAATCCCGCTAGGGGCATATGTTTGTATGATGAATACGGACATGTGTACCCGAGTTATGGATGTTTTCATTTATAATAAGTATTTATTTACAAAAAAAATATGTATTTATATAGTATATCAACCATCTGGTATCCACAACACAAGCCTATAGATGCTTACTGTGGAACTAGATGGCGCTGTGTGTATGTCTAAGGATATTTATTTATTTATTCATCTATATTTCAACTAGCAATGTATGCCGAATTAGTCTCTGCATTTAGGATGGGGTAATCAGCGCTTCCTAGCTTCCGATTTCTTAATTGGAGTGTTCCTAATTAGTTTCCTAAAAATAGGATAGTGTGATAAGCGCTTTACTACCTGATTACTGCAGCGTCAAAGACAACACTAAATTGACAGGGGGAACCTCGCTGTGTCGCTTTTTTATGTACATCAGTTAGTATTCTTTACCCACGGCGCGGGACTTCCTTCTGTGCAGCGCAGTTTCGCAGGAAATGTTCGCAAACATACATACTGATCCGACTAGGCATTCTATTGAATGGCTCTTTCAACAAAGTGCCTTCGACACACGCAAAGCTTTCTTTGTTGTCATATTAATTTATTACATCATAGATACATTAAATTCTTCTTCTGCTGCACCCACATTACAACGCACACATTGCAGCTAATGTTTAATCACACGTATACTGGAGTTGATACACGTGTACGTATGTACGTAGTGGGCGGACGGCATTGTAGATAACCGGTTAGCGCCAAAAGAAAACCGGTTCAAATACTATTGAAAATATGAATCAAACAATTTGTAATATCTTTGGTAATAGGTTTTTAATAAATATTTAAGTATAAAGTTATTATGTAGGAAATAGTGTTGAGCAAAAAAGAATTATTTAAACAATAGTTCGGATAGAACTAGAAAGGAGTTCAAGTTTGAAAAGTATTCAAATGAAAGAATTTTGTCTTCTGTTCTTAACTTATATAGTACATCAAAAGTTTTTCGGAAAAATTAATACCCATAATCACAATAATATACACGATGAATTTTTTAAGTGGGCCTGGATGGCTAAATCCTAAACTATGGGGAATAGCGGAAAGTACTCAAAGGAGCCTCGGTCCCGATTTTGATGAAAATTAAAACTGCATCATTGGATTATTGAAAAATTAATATTTGGTGGTTGGTGGTAGGGCATTTTAAATGTCCGCCTGGCTAGCTACCACCATCTTATCTAAATCTGCCGCCAAGCAGCAATGTTAATAGCATTGTTGTGTTCCGGTTGTCAGAGATAAGATAGCCAGTCCCCCAAATCTGTTGGGGTTTCCGGGTCAGTACGCTTCGACCTTCGACCTCATCTTCACTTAACATCAGGTGTGATTGAGGTCAAGTACCAAACCGTTATGCTTAAAAAAAAAAAAAAAAAAATTAATATTAGTGGCCAGGATCTGTGTGTTTTACAAAAACGAGCCATTCGCGCAATTTTTCAATTGAGACCTGCAGTGTCACTTAGAGACAGATTTAAATATATGTAAAAAAATTTAGCATAATTTAGGAAAAATAGTGATAAACATGATGTCAATACAAGAAATAAAGATAAACTTGCAGGTCACATAAGTCGCCTCCGCAAAGTCAGTAATTCATTCAAAGGGTTATGTATACGCTTTTTTAATAAGGTTCCTGTTGATATACAAAGTCTTCCTTTCAATAAATTTAAAGATACTATAAAACAGAAACTTATTAAGAAAGCATATTATAAAATATCAGATTGTTTAGATGATAAACATTCCTGGTCATAACCAGCCCATTCACATAACCAGGCTATTTCACAATTAATAATGAAATATTATAATATAAAATAATAATTAATAATTTTGTAATTTAAAAACCTTTTTTTTTTAAAGAGCAACCTCTCGAGTTCCTTGCTTGTTCTTTTCAGGGGAAAATTGCCTTTTGAACAAGCGGCTTTAAAAATGTAAAATCTCACTATTTTATGTGTACCCTGTGTACCACAAAATAAAGCATTTTGGATTTGATTTGGGATCCAACCCAATAACTTTGACAAAAAAAACACACGCCTGTATTATGATCGATCGACTTTGATTCTCTGTGGAGATAAAATAAGTATGGCAGTGAGGCCCAATATTTAATTTTTTTTTTTAATTCTAGTTCCTGATGTGGTTTTATACTTATTACATTTTTTCTTGTTGAAAAAAGCTATTGCTATTTGAATTGCAACGGTGATTAAGGCAAAAAAAATAGTTTTACACACAATGTGTGCATAATTTATTTTAACAATTTATTTATAAGAAAGTGTTGATGACATAAGCGTAAATAATGGAATATATTTCTTAAGCATTCTTTGTTGAAAAAGCAAATAATAAATTATAGATTTACAAGTTCAGTTTATTAATAAGACTGTTCGTTCACTGTGAACTATTGGAAATAGACTGGCCATGACATTTCATGACCAGTCTATTTCCAATAGTTCACAGATAAAGCTGATTTGTAGAAGATGTTAGAAAGCTAATTATTATATCCTTAAATCAATAGGACAAGTGTATTTCTTAATAAAAAAAATTATGACTTTAGCAAGTGTGGCATACTTCGGTTGCTAAAGATAAGAATGTATATTATAGATAATGAAATTACAACATAATTTTAACTATGAGAAGTTTTACTAATAAAACATTATCTGTATGACAAACTGTAACCATGTTTTTTTGTGATAAAAGAATAGCAAACAGGTTGACGTTTATACTGTAATTAACACCTAACTTACATTTAGTAATAATAGATATACACTGAATGCAAGCTGGTCTGGGTTCAATCAAACCATAACATCCTATATGCTACCCTTTCCTTATCCCACCTTAGGTGGAGCCTATCTGCTATGGTCAGACTAAATATAATATTACTAGATTTCCGCCCGTGACTTCGTCCACGTGGACAATTTCATCAAAATCGGTTCACCACAAAATTAGCCTATATGTTAATCCAGGTTCTAATGTGTCTACCAACCAAATTTCATCCAAATCCGTTCAGCGGTACAGGCGTAAAGAGGTGACAAACATACATACTATAGGATGCACCAAAGGAAGGGACATACATACGTCTTCTTCTTCGTTTCAATATGTCCAATCAGATTTGGTCCGCCCAGAATTACGGTATTGTCTGCAGCCACGTAAAGGTCTTCCATGCCACAGAGGAGAGCAAGTGAGCCATGTTTTGAGATGGGGTTCCACAATCGCAGTGTGTTCGTGACTGGTCAGTGAATCCCCACTTCCCCATATATACTTACACACATACATGCATTCGAAAAACATTACCCTCCTTTCTTAGACAGTCGGGTAAAAAGAAGTCTACTAAGAATAATGTCTCTTTGTAATTATATATATTATAAAATTTACTATTATTGCTTGCCCACATTCTTAATAGTTCCCAAGCAAAAAATTTCAATTGTTGTGAGCGAAAGCAGTTAGCTATATAGACTTCATTAGAAGTTAAAAACATTTTAATTGGACAACTGAGTGAACAATTTCAGAAACATTTGCATTAGAAAAATGCTTATTCATTTAACACTTTTATTGTATATATAAAGTATAAGTTTGCACATCAACTTAAAACAAGGGCAATACCTAAAACAAAACATGTGTATTTTCTTCTTTTTTTTTTCTCCTATTTTAGAGGGTTTTTTCCTACAGGAAAATGCCACCCTCATAGGACCTCCCCTCTTCCACACAGCAAAAACGTGTATTTTCGTATGACATAATGTTTTCTCTATATATCTTTTATTCAACTCAATTTAACTAATCTGGTAGGCCTCTTTTGCTTAACCAGGATATGGGTATTATCCACCGATACATTGCCCGTAAGCATTAGTTTGCTGTATTTTAGATAACAAAGCTAGTCAAAGTAGAGGTGAGGTATAAAATAAGTCTTCATTGACAATGAATGTATCCCATATATGTAAGCTGTTCTCGTTATCAGGATCTATCAGCAATGTTGATGCTACTCGGTCCCCATATCTTTAAGGGTAATAGTGCACTATATCAATTTTCGGTAGATCCTCGGGCGAGCTGCTTGCTCATAAACCGTACAAATAAAAAGTATGTGTAGCATTGAACTGTCGGATATCTAATTTTAGTAATCGCAATGTTTCCGAAGTTATTACTAAACAAACTTACGGTTCAGGGCTGTACTGGGCTCCGCCGAAGAAGCCGTGCCTGTCGGGCTGCGTGGTCACCGATGAGCATATGGACGTGTTGTCCGCCTGCTCGCTTCGGTCTACGCTAACACTCTTCACGCTTTTCTGTAGCGACATTGCAGTTACTCAGAATAATTCACCAGCTACCTACAGTCCCGTAACATCACGCACACCGAAAATTCCACTCAAGATGCCCACGGTGGCGAGTGGGCGTCCGAATTAATTACAAAACATTTATCTGTTCCGGATGTTTCACGATCACTCGCTCACTAATCACACCCGTATGCGAAGGAAAACATTTCAATGCATCATCAAATCATAGCCACAGAAAAGTCGGTTAAGACAACAGTCGTGGAAATTGTAGGCGAGAATATCAATCAAAACTCACAAATATGGTAACAAAACGTGCTCAGAATAACAAACAATATAATAATTTCTTATCAAAACTCAGCCATGGTAGATGGGCGAATGAATTTCGTGTCGTGCAAGCACTGTGCATCATCATGATTCTATTCTATCTATGGTATGGATTCTCAGACCAATGAATTCAGGGTTACCAATTCCTCAAAAATAAATACCCCTGAAAACAAGACGAAATACCCCAAAATAGCTCTAAATCTAATAATTGTAAGAATAAAAAAAAATCTCCCGCGTTTATGACCCATAAATTACTCAGGTATCGGGGCGGCGGCGCGCACGCGTAAGAGGATCAAATTACAAGGTTACAGATAAACACATGAGGTTAAATTCTATGGCCCGTTATGGTAAAAAACGTTTCTGTAAACTGTTTTGAGCTCATGAATAATGGAGACGTATATTATAAACAAAGTCAAGTGTGTTGTTATCATGTGTGACTAATAATAACCTGTTGATTTTAGAATACGGACTTGAACGGTGGTACGAGTTGAATAGTCATTATTTGTGACAGAACTAATGTATCAATGTAAATGAAATTTGGGAGTGTACATTACAAACAAATGAGAAATCTAATGACTATTTTGTTATTTGAACTCCCAGTAGGTTGTAGCGGTTGAAACAATTCAACCTATAATTTTGAATGTCATCATTGTTATATTTGCTTATTGTCTTCAAGAAAATTGATAAACATACTATAAATATTATAATTGATCACGAAGTAATCGATAAATTGTAAAAAAAGTGTATGTAAAATCATAAAATAATAGTTCGTCATAAAGAGGGGAATGTTTATTGGTTACATTGTCAAAAACAGTTTGTTGATATTTGTACACTTTATAATGCAATAATACTAACCAATAACTAAACCAACAATAGATTTTACAATTTCTATAAACACTTATCTGCTGTTCATGCAAAAAACTAAAGATATCGTAATTTCAAAAGAGCCCATTTTTAGTATGAAGTCCCGAACATTCCATAGTGCTGAGGTAGGGTTAGTTTAAATATCGATGAGCGGAGTAACGAAATTGATTTCGGTAATAAAAGGAAACATGCGGTGATATAATACTTATTCTTTTTGTTATATAGGTTATATATTTAGTTATATATTTAATTTTTTGAATAATACACAATCGACAGTATCATTACAAAAAAAACTATTACATAATTTGGTTGTTTGTATACACTTTATAAAACATAAAAATAGTAAAAATACAACATTAGGAATACCCAAAATAAGTACACAGCCAAACTTACCCCATTTAGGGATTTCTTCTAGTTAACGTTACAGGCATAGGTAGATGCACAATAGTCATTCAACCCAAAAGTTATATGAGTCACACTTATATTACAGATTTTTATTTCCTATGACAAATCTTTCAAAATAATTTTATTTAGATATTGACAAAAATGTATATCTTCATAATTTACAAAACGAAATTTTTACAAATTGGTATATATTAGAAATTGAATTCATTACCTCTTTCCAGACAGGAATGCTACATTATTGTTATTTAGTTGGCTACATTGACTATAAAAACGGTAAATTGCCGTAAAACTTGAAGCTTATCAGCTTTAATTATGTTTTATCCAAAGAAATCATTAACACCACTCGATTCTCCACGATTTGGCGCTGTGAGTGTTTGACGTTACTTTATTATTCAAAAAATTCATTATTATTTATTAACAGGCAACTTTTAATTAATTTTCCGTCAATTAGTTACAAAAAAAACAACTAATTCTGTTTTTACCAATTATAAATATTACCATCGATATTATGCATACGCATAGTGGGCGAGACGCTAATATAATATCTGCTGTCATCAAGTCTCTTTTTGATACTCGTTGAGTATACCTTCTGTATAGGATAAGACGTAAATTTAAATAATGTATACGTTTTATTAGTGTAAATAGGCGCTAAAAGCCATTAGTATTGCTTAGCGTTTAATTATATTTTTTATTAAAATAAAATATTTTCTCGTTTTTGATAGATTGTTGCGAATTGAGGTATTATTTCATGCCCCTAAAAAGAGCCTAAATATTTGGGCCCTAAAATAAGCACAACTAGGGCTTTTTGGCGGGAACTCGGCGAGTGAAGTAGCATTTTTCTTTATAAGTCTTAAAATTTATGCATTCTAACTTTTGAAGCTTAATAATGGCAGAATATTGTGCAGCAAACGTTAGTGTTGGTGTACAGGTGAAGGGAAGTGTAAATTAAAGTGCGTAACGGAGCTTTCGGGTTCCCACAAGAAGCCGCCAAAATCTTTTGTAAAGCATTCTGCCACTTTACTGAAGAATGACTTGACCGTGACTAGACTCTGTATACGACGAATTACTTGTTTTGATTGAGACTGACCTATAAACTGAAGAAATAAGATAAATAAAAATTTTCACTCGAAACTGGCAGTAATGTCCCTCGACAATGAGGTTGACTGGTTGCCATCCTCAAAAATAAGAAGAAGAAGAAGCACAACTAGCATATATTGCCGCCCTAAATTTGGGGCTAAAAGCCCCAAGTTCGGAAGCCTTAAATGAATCGAATGGAATATGGACGGGAGGCGGACACTACCCCAGCTATCTAATAATGGTTCCAACGACGGAACAGTAAAAACAAGGTTCCAACATTGTTGGAAAATAAATAAAATCATTCCTACTATATTATTATTCTATACCACTCAATGTTTTAATGATAAGGCCGCCTAATTGTACTCTGTTCTTTATTGTGTTTTGTAAAATGGATATTCTCCTTTTGTGCAATAAAGTGTATTGTATTGTACTTTTACTGTCAGAGCGAAGATGAATTCATAGTTTGAAGTCGGAACACGAGGCTATATGGTGACCTTTTGCCTATCCTACGTGGATGAATAATAACAAAAAATAAGGCTTTTTGGCTGGAATGCAGCTAGTGATGTTGCATTTTTGTTTTTATTAAGCTTCCAAAGCCGAATTTTTATGCAGCAAAAGTGTGTGACGAAGCTTTCGGGTTCTCAGAAGAAGCCACCAAAATCTTCCGTAAAGCATTGTCACTATACTGAAGAATTACCACATAAAATTAGGCTGTATGGACCTATTCTCTGTCTACGGTATGGACTTCCAACATTGATGGAGAAAGGAATTAAAAAAAAATAAGTAGGTGGAGTGGAGGTAGGTGCATGGGTAGGTGAGTCTGAGTAATCTGTGGGTGAAATTAAATAAAACTTTTCATTCCAATCCGTTCTAACAATTAGTATTCTGTGTTATAAAAATATATAACAATGTATCCGAAATCAGATTCAAATGTTGTCAATTTTATTATTTTCGGAGTATAGGTTATAATTACTAAAAACTTTCTTTTTTAAAAGAGCACCTAGTATTCGAAACGACGAAAATATTATTTTGTGACAATAAGAATATCCAAGATGAATGCTGTCAAGAAAATCCATTTGGTGCCGCAATTTACAAGATTTACTTCTTCAGCTCCTCCTGAATTTGTGAACCGCAACCCGAGAAACCTAGAACGGATGCGATTAGCCCGCAAACCTGCTGGTTATCATTTGGAGAAACCAGGACGAAGATTTTGGCACAAGTTCGTTTAAATATTACTAAAAAATTTTTGTGATGATAATTTGTAATCTTACATTACAGTTAATGTTTATTTTTTTATTGCAAAGACAAAGACAATAGATTTTTCGGCCAATATTATCTGTCATATTATTTTTACATGAGTACATATTACTTTTTTATTTATTGTACAGATTCAACCTTAGATTAGTTTATATTGCTAAAACTTGTAATCATCATCAACATGTCAGCGACAGGAGGTCCACATTTTACAGATTTTGATTATTACATACTTTACTATTTCTAGTTACCTAATTATTTATGTAGAGTGAATTTAGTTTTAACCATTTGTAATTCATATACACAGTTCTAGTTGTTTGATAGATGTGTAGATTTTATGTGTTTCAAATAACTATTATTATTAATAATTATTATTTCTTCCAGATTGGTGCTTACATCAAATAGTCGCACTGTAACCGCTCAGGTTGTTCACTTTCTCAATGGACCAGTTATTGAGGCCAAAACTTCTGAGTGGTGCCTACGTAAACAGTTGTACAGCACCACTGATATTTGTGCATATGTAGGCTTGGGAAGAGTATTTGCTCAAAGATGTCTCGAAGCTGGTATCACAGAGATGAATTGTGACTTAACATTACCGGCTGAGAGTATGAAGACAGAGAAATTCTTGAATGAAGTTATCAATAATGGAATAAAATTGGAGGAATTGGAAGTTTATAAAAAGCCTAATCCATGGGATTCTTTGAGGCCAGAACAGCCTTGGAAAGTTACTGAAGAGTAAAAAGCAATATAGATTTATTATAGGTATTTTAGGTTTTATAGGTAGATTAGATGTTTTATTCAATAATTAATATAGATAATGTAAATTGCCATTTTGTTTTTTTTGAAATATTGAAGTATTCAATTGTTAATTTATTATTTGGGCGGTTTTTAAAGTGCCTCAGCCAGGATTATTTATAGATTTCTGGAAATGTTTAATCATCACTCGGTTTAAAACAGTAGTTGCAGCCAGTACCTACCTATATCTATGCTATAGGTAGTAGTCTCAACTGCTGTTGAGCATATTGGTGGTCCTGTTGGACTTCAGTAGGTACTCATGGCACCGGAATGCACCATAAGTAAAAAGCTAATCAAGATAAACAAGGGCATCCTAGCGCGGGTTGTGGGTTCGCGCACAGACTACTCAGGTTGTGGCAAGAGTATATTTTTCAAATTCCTACTTGTACTTAGAACGAAACATGTGTACCTATGCAAAAATTCGTATCAGTGCTACTACTTATTGAAAAGATCCCTCTTGGGCAGACAATCCTGACTGCAGCATTGGGTCATCACGAAAATCGTGTTTAACTATCAAAACTAACCATGTATGCAAAATTTCGTATCCAAGTTATTGAGGAGACTAATCCCGGCTGCAACATCAGTTCATGTCTATCAAATAATAAATAAATATCTTTGCACATCCACACAGTGCCAGCCACAGTAAGCATCTAGGATTGTGTTATGGATACCAGATGGTTGGTAAACTACAAAAATACATATTTTTTTTTGTAAATAAATACAAAACATCCGTAACTCTGGAACATGTATTCATCATACAAACATAAGCCCCTAGTGGGATTCAAGCCCGCAACCTTTTGGTAAAGCAGACATTACTAACCACTACACCAAACATGTCATTGAATGTATTTTCATCCAGACAACTGAACGTATATGCAAAATTTCAGCTTAGATAAATAGGAAATGGTTTTTTTTTTGTTTTTTTTTTATGCACAACGGATTGGTACTTGACCTCAATCACACCTGATGTTAAGTCAAGATGAGGTCGAAGGTGGAAGCGTACTGACCCGGAAACCCTAACATTCTAGTTTAATAATACGAAGGGAGTTATAATCCTTACGGACACTATGTAAAAAATTCATCTAAGTCGGGCCACTGTACTTATGAAGCTGGTAGCCACAGAACAGTGCAGCGTTATCTAACACGTTGAGAGAGGTAGCAGCCAGCCCTCTTGTCGCCGCGTACCTATATAAATTTATTCATTTTCAAAGATTCGATTTGAAAATAAGTTTGCGTGTAGTAGAAATAACCAAAGAATGTAGAAAAATGCACGAACTTTTTCATTTTACTCAGTTTCGTTGCTTTATCAATTGATTTTGTAATGAACAAATATATTTTTATTATTATTACAAGTTTTTATTCAAAATTTATAGTTTGCAATGCTCGTAATGTGGGTAAATAAGTTGTCCGTTTCAAAAGCGAACCATTTTTCAACCACTTGCTGGTATTTGTTTGAGCTGAAAATGTAAGTATGGTTACAATGCTATATTATAATGGTACCATAGAGCTGATATGCTGATGGAGCCGGGATTTAGGTAATAGAACTCCCTGATAGCAACTGTCAAGACAGTCGAATTTAGGCTAGTCTGTGTCATTGCCATGATCACTTTCCATGACGAAGGTCTGAAGATGGAGCCAGAAGATTGCAACTGGAACTTCTTGATGGAAGCTGCTAAGATAGTCCAATTAAGGCCCGTTTTGCAGAATGTTACTCAAGCAGCTATCTCCGTTTAAGGACAGTTAAAAAGGGGCGCCTTATTGTAACTTGTATAGCGGGATCTCCTTTTAACTATACTCAAGCGCAGATCTACGCTTGAGCAATATTCTGAAATACGGGCCTTAGTGTCGTGTGTATTGTTCTCATTAGTACTTTTCAATGATGACGATGGTCTGAAGATGGATTCGGAAGATTGCTACTGAAACTGGAATTAAGCCGTTTCGAAGATTTTTAGCCTTGGAGAGAGCTAACTAATATTATAAATGCGAAAGTTTGGATGTTTGTTTGTTGCTCAATCACGACGGTAAATAGTTACTATACTCTTTGATCACGACGCAACGGATGAACGGATACTACGGCTAAGCTAACGGCTAAAAATTTTGTTTCCGAGTAAAAAAATTAAATGTAAGTTCAAATGAAAATACACACTGGTGTCTATTCGGATGTACACCAACTAAACTAAATTAAACTAAAACCAGTTTTAAAGTAGTACTGTCTCTATCTCCCTGGAACTGTACGATGCGACCCGTAAGGACTCTTAGTAGTCTGTGGATGCGACGGCACCACTCCAAAACTAGTTTTAGTTTAGTTGATGTACATCCGAATCGACACCATTAACAGATTTACTTCATTTCGATTGTACTTTGTTTTATCAATGAGAAGTACCCAGCGTTTTATCCGCACAACCGGACACTGCCAGTAATGGTTGAACACATTAATTTGTCTTTTAACTAGAATTTCCGAACTTATTATTTCTTGTTTCTAAACGTTCCAGCATCCGTTTCCGTTTGCTAAGCTTCTTGGTTATAATTGATTAAATGTGGAAGACTGTAAATTCGTGTTATATTAAAATATTACGAATTATTTATATTTCACTACTTTGTAATATCTATATCAAAATTTTTACATAAAATGAATTGAGTTATGAAATAGAATGTTCACGAAAATGGCGGAAACAATGATGGCGTCTATTTTATTTGAAGTACGAAATGAAACGTATAGTTGTCCCTTTCTCCCACACGTATTTGTTCATTCAAAACTGGGCACGCGTAGTGATCAATATGTCCACGTGACCCGTCGTCAACTCGTCAAGTCGCGACTCGCTCGCGTAATTGCGAAGTGCAAAATGCCTAGAAACGTTGCGTTACAATGAAATCATAATAATATTTTCGTTTATTCGTAGTGTTATAGTTTAAAATGCCTGCATCAATTGGTGTTAACTTGCGTGTGACTGGCCATTGCAGCCAAGGCGGGAGAAAGTATATGGAAGACTTGTTTTCCGTTGCCTATCAACAAACTGAGGATGAGAGAGACTTGGAGTATGCTTTCTTCGGGATTTACGATGGGCACGGCGGTAGCGAAGCCGCAGCTTTCGCCAAGGAGCACTTGATGGACTCAATTGTGAAGCAGCGTCAATTTTGGTCGGACAATGATGAGGACGTATTGAAAGCCATCAGAAATGGTTACATGTTGACCCACTTGAACATGTGGAAAGAACTAGGTAAACATCCACTTCCCTGTTTAAACTTGTGTCTTACACGTTTTTGTAGCGTACTGATGCCACCTTTGGCTATCCCAAGGAGATAAAGTGATTGTATGATTTTAGTTGACCTTGTATTGCTCATTATTTTTTCTTGAGTAGTTTGACATTGAATGAACAAAACAATTTGAAGTCGTTATTTTTGTAAGGTCTTTTTGTCAAACAATATATACATATGCCATAGTAGGTAGAAGGGTTCGCCAAATTCAGGGAATCCCGCTCTGTAAGTGAAAGCAGTTCTACCAGTTTGAACTTCTACATGGCCAGTTTCCTCTTGCGAAAATTCAGTTTTTTAGTAAGGTCAAGTTGCAAAAGAACACTTTTTCATGTAAAGCTCGTTCTAAAGTTAGGGTCATTACATTTGATTGCTTGTTTTTTGCTGCCTACAATTATATTTTTTTATCAAATATGTACTTAGACAATCAATATAGGTATACATGGCTGTTGAATATTATCTACCCATCATCAGATCAGTTAATTTTCAGTGAACTCAGGGTGCATGTCCCCAACAGACTTTACTGCAATCATATTACTGATGATATTTAGGAACCTCACTATAATAACAATGTGTGAGCTTATTGTGGCCTTAAACAATTATTAACCATGTGATTTGAAAAAGTCTCAACCCGCTTCAAAGGGTACCCTGTGACTAAAGTGTCACCCATGCTCTGACCTGCAAATTTATTTAATAGATTTTCATTACATGTGTCAACTAAAAAAGGTTCAACAAAAACAATTAGAACAATGTCCTATTCTAGACTGAGACCCAAAACGTGTCGTACACATCATCATCATCAGCCCGTAAACATCCCACTGCAGGGATATAGGCCTTCCCTCGTATAATAAGCAAGTATTGGCCATAGTCCACCATAGTTGTACACATAGCATCAGTTAAATCAGGGTTGTTTCTCAATTGAACATTATAATAAATGCTGCTGTAGTATCACTTGCTGTGAATTGGCAATAGGTGGTGCTATTGATAGCAGTGGAGGAGACATCCTGTACAAAACACAAAATTCTTAACAATCTGTAAAATAAAATTTAGTTATAGTTATATACATTGTCAAGGAACCAGTCTTAGTTCCAAAATTTTATTCTGTGAAGTTAAGAACTGAAAGACTTACGAGTACTAGTGAACACTGTGTTCACATTTCGTTTATGTAACACAAATTTCTTGTATTGTTTTTGTATTGGTATATAATTAAAAAAAATTGTGTGTTCATTACAGAAAAATGGCCAAAAACAGTAACAGGGTTACCTAGTACTGCTGGGACAACAGCCAGTGTAGCATTCATCCGCAGAGGCAAAATATACATTGGACATGTTGGCGACTCTGCCATTGTACTTGGATACCAAAAAGATGGTAACTATCTTATCTGATTGATTGATTATTTTGTCAGAAGATTTGAGAAGACAGATCTGTTTCTAGTGTTATTAAATAAATGACCATGAAAACTAAAAGTTATTCAGTGTAGCAAGATATTTGATTGTCCTTATATGGTATTTTACTGTGGTTTTTAGTTAATAGCCATTGCAAAGAAAACCTGCTAAACTAATTAGTCCAGTCAAGATATGGGTCACGGTGTAGCCTTCGGGGCGGGTTGCATATGCATATTTAGGGGTGTAACTTCCTATGATCTTAAAGGCCCTGATTTTTTATGCATAGACAGAGCCTATCAGTGATATTGTACAAAATATTTTCTAACAGATCAGGAGTTTGCTTTTGGTCTAGTGAAGGTATTTAATTATAAAACCTACAAAATGAAATCAAGGTCACCATTGTGCACTTCATTGCGTTGTAGAAGATGCTAAAATCTTCTAAAACTATTTTCTAAAAAATTAATCAATAGCTACTTTCACTTCACTTTTTGGAGGTTTTATATTTTCTAAAAATAGTTTATTGAATTGTGACATTTGCCCCCAGTGAAATTTTTCATAATTGTAAATGTCATATATTGGTCTTCGGGGGTACTTGAATAAAAAGCAGTCTGGTTTATGTCAGGTGAGTTAGCACATGTGCTCTCCCGTTTACAAGGTATTTGGTGATACATAACAGTAAAGAAGTTATTGCTCCATTTTTTGAAAATAGTTACAGGGGTTCTAAGTATATTCTCCGACGCAATGTAATTCACAGTAGTAATTTTAATCATATAGTCTATGTTTTATTATTAAAAATGTATATTATAAGTAAAGCAAGTTACCATTGTTAGATTTTTTTAAATTCTATCACTGACAGGTACTCTATCCATGTGCAAAAAATCACGGCCTTTAAAATTATAGGAAGTTAAAAGTATATCCTTACTGGATTATAATGGCACCTAATTACATTTAAAATTAATGTTGTTAGGTTTTAATGTGATCCAATATGACAATTATGAGAAAAAATTTAACTTTAGTAAGTATTTTTAATTACACTGCCAACAAATATTCAATATAAGTTATTTGTTTATTGTAGACCTTTAATATTCCTGCTCTTGTTGGACTCTGTAATTTACCCTCTTATTCCTTTTGGGATTTCTTTCATCATCATTATATCAGCCACTGGACGCCCACTGCTGAATGTAGGCCTCCCCCATAGCATTCCAGAGAGACCAGTTGGAAACGGCCTGCATTCAGTGATGTCCCACTACCTTTACCAGGTCTTTTTATTGTAACGCCCGATCATCAGTTTTTAAGCTATGTGTCCTGTCCTTTAACACTTCAACTGGCTAATCTGCTGATCACCTATGGATTTCTTTTTGCCTTTTATATTTAAAACTAGTGTTGAGTTCAACAGTATCTGCTGATGAAACTTGATGAAACTTTTCACCATTAGCTTCTCTATTATGATTTATGGATATGGTTACTGTAAGGATAAAGACTTTCATTCACATTAGGAATGTAAAGTTTCAGTAAAAAGATTGATGGACAGGTGACTTATAAAGTTCGTTCAAAACTTTCAGGTTCCGAAGAGTGGGCTGCAAAGCCTCTTACATTAGACCATAAACCAGAATCAACAGCAGAGATTGAACGTATCCAGCATTGTGGTGGCAAAGTCATATCCAAGGCTGGTGTCCCGCGTGTAGTCTGGAATAGACCGCGTCTTGGCCATAAAGGACCAATAAAGAAGAATACTCCAATGGATGAGATACCATTCCTAGCTGTGGCCAGATCTCTGGGTGATCTGTGGAGCTACAACCCACAAAATGATGAGTTTATAGTCAGTCCAGACCCTGATGTTGGTGTTCTGACTATAGACCCATCAAAGTTTCGGTAAGTTCTGAAATTTTTTATCCCTATTAAAATTATTCCTTGCTTTGTTACTCAGTTATCAGTCCAGTGTGTTTTGTTGGATTGCTTTCATTTTACAAAGACGTTTTCTCATTAAACAACATTATCGATTTTGATAATGATGAAGCTTCATGATTGACTAACAGACTTTTAAATTATTAGCACAATAGGATTTACTGCGCTTTTTTCAATGAGAAAAGTTAGCAGGACATGCACGATAAACGTTTATCTCGCGCGAGATAAAGTTTGTCCTGTTCATTCGCGTGGACGAAATATGTAACTATCCCACTCTCACTCCTACGTCGCGCGCGACAAACGATGTCATTTCGCAAAAGGTTGTCAAACAATTTCATTTCAATAGGCTATTCAAAAGATTATAAACTGTGCATGTGAGTGTAATGTAAACCATCAGAGAACAAGCTTCGTGATTTAAGTGTGTAACATACATAGTGCCATAACCTTTATACCTAAATAGCGTGGTCAGACACATCCCAAATGTTTGGGTGTTCCAAATATTAAAAGTTCAATGTTTGAAACAACATCCATGCACAAAATGCACATGTGACAGGGAGCGAGCTCATGGCATCGTCGTTTAAACGTGAAATTTATTCATGTTTTGTAGTCACATCCAAAAATGTATGAGTGGACTATTTGCTTGCATTGATTTTGCTTATTATGAAGACATCCTATCATTGGTCAAGATACTCAATCTGTTAAGTAGGTCTGTTTCAAACTGCTGTTGGTTGTCTTGAATAAATTAAAATTGAAAGAGCCACCCTAAATACGTTACATGAGGTTTTTGCCATCGACTCACTAAACAGAAGAATACGTAACATTACACAGTAGGTACACTGTTAGTGCATAAATTGTAGAATTATTATAACAGTAAATAGTCATAGCTAGCTGAGTATGTGGTCTACTCCAGACAAGTCTGGAAATTTTTGAAGAGGGCAGAAGTAAAAAAGAAGAAGTGTCATGTGAAATATGAGAACATTATGAAGTTGTGCAGAGAGAGTGGAAGATTAGATAGGCAGACTGACCTGGGTTCACAGTAACCAATGCTCCGCAAGTATTCTAGTGGATCCACCATCCGTCTGAAGCCTGCAGATGTTCCGCCTTCAATATAGTCATGTATGATCAACTCACGTTTTTGCTGGAAATCTCTGATTCATATCAGAGATTTCCTGCAATGACTTGAAACATTTTCAAATCTATCCACTTCCTAATCAAACGCTGATTAACTTTATCTGTTGCCAACACTTCCTTGGAAACATCACTGTTGTTATATGCTTCTAAGAATTACGGAAGCCATTTCAGTCGTATACCTGTAGTTGTTATCATTAACTTATCGTTAAAATTATTTGGTTTATGACTTCTTTCGACACTTCTAAAGATAAGGCAATTGAGTATTTACCATTATCGTGTCTGATGTTCTACCGTCTCTGTTTTCATGTGGTTGGTAACAAAGATGGAACTGTATGGCCAACCTCGATTAAGTAACAAGATATGTGAGATGGTTCTGTCATTAGCACATTATTTATTGTGTAGACTTTCGATTCTAATCTCTAATCTATCTCTAAAGTAACAACCCGTTGTGCATAAAAAAAAATGTATAATCTAATGCTGTCTGGAGTCTAAATGGACTCCACGCAGCATTAGATTGTACACCGCTAGAATTAGTTTTAAATAGATATAATACTAAGAGGTACGATAGGACTGGTGTATACCCTTTGTATAAAAGTCTAAATCAAAATTAGAAAAAAAAAACTTTAGATTCTACCGGATGAGTTTTTTTAGCGTAAGCAAAAAAAAATTGGGAATATCAAGTAGGTGAAATTGAAGTTATTGGCATAGATAGTTTAACTTTTTTTTTTCAAACCCACATTGACGCGGGCGCCGCCCGGAGATTAATATGCGACTGGCGGGATTCGTAGGGTTCTTATCACGCGAAATTTATTCAGAAGTCATATTTTAAATTTATTGATGTAATGAGGTATGTGGAATAGGCTACAAACGCGACTGTCAAATGACACAACGCATTATTCTATGATGGTTTTGAAAAAAAAAAATTAAACTATATATGCCAATACCTTCTATTTCACTTACCTAATATGCTGTATTATTTTCCTTATGGTAAAAAAACTCATCCAGTATATTATTACATGAAGCATAAGACTAAATATTGGCGTAACAGACAGTAAGCACCATCCAAGTCACGCGAGTTTGTCAACATACTTATAATTCATTCACACGATAAACAACATCGGGCATTAACTAGCCTCAAATGGCACCACAGACAAAATATGTAGAAATAGTGTCGTCGGTAACACCTAGGTCCTATCACAATTTTTAACTAGATTGAATTTACTTTTCAGGTGTCTAATATTTGGTACGGACGGCCTGTGGAACATGATATCGCCAGAGGGCGCCGTGAGCCTGGTGCAAGCAACAGAGAGACACAATGAAGCAGCCCTCGTCGGGGGCAACGGTAATCAACCCAGGGATTGGTTGAATCCGTCTAAGAGCTTAGTGGACCATGCCTTAGAGAGGTGAGGTCAAATGTTAATCTTTTATGTATTGTAATGATGAGATAGTGGTGTCGACAGTACATTTTTGAAAATCCAATATATGTCAAAAAAATTATAAGAAAAATAGTGATAAACATGATGTTATTGACATCAAAATCAGATATATTTTTTTCAAAACAGGTTTTTTAAATGTTTGTTAATCAATGATTTAATATATGGAATTCCTTTATCGCATTTTATAATTTAAGTGGGCTTTTGTTTTTGACTCAAATTTGCTCAATAGGCATTGGTTAATTACGTTTCTTTATCAATACGGGAAAATGGTAAAATTCTTTAAAAAAAATTCTCTTCTTTCAAAATAATTCTTCGCATTCGAACACTAACTAGTATTGTAATATGTAATAAAACATATTACGATCAAAGAATAATTGTTTGATACCAATGATACTAAGAGTTATTAGAATTAAGTCGATCCTTGAAAAAATTAAATTTAAAAATTTAGGTTAGGCATTATTTATCACCGCCACCTTAAAATCAAAAGAAAACATGATAGAAAAATTCACACTTTGTGGGTTGTAGTTAGCCCAATAAATATGGAAAAACCAACTATCTAATTTTAAATGTGATGTTTTTAGATGGCGACTAAGTTTCGCTAAATTTTCTCTTAATTTAAGTTAGATAGCTTTTTGGAATAGGTTTCTAAACCTATTTTATCTCTAAAACTTAAATAAACTTCAGATTTTAGAAACGTCAAAATTTTAGAGTTGCTGCGTAGAATAGTATTTATAAATTATAAATAGATTTAGAGCACTCTAAATTCAAATTTAAGCATTAGAGGTCACTGCAGAATCGACACCAATGTCTAACAAAAAAATTAACAGCTTCATCAAAGCATCAAACAAAGTCATCAATCATTTTTTACATGATAAGTTTATATGAAAGGTAGTACTGGCTTCATACATGGAATATGTCGTCGCACTAAATTCGCTTCGCGTGTTCATCATTCGGTTCATGCGCGTGATGCGACCAGACTGGGTGTAATGCGTGCAGAATGTTACATTGCGTGTCATATAGATTTTTGAAAAGTGGATTGCCTGTTTATTTATTCAGAAAACTAGCAAAGTGCGACGAAAAGACACACGCCGCGTTGTAATCACCACCACATGCTTCGAATGAATATGACACTTATTATCTCTCAATACAAGACATTTTACTAATGGATAGATAAGAGTTAAATGTACATAGCCGGAAATAATATTATTTTAGTGTTTGCTGTAGAAATTTCAATATTTGAATTGCCACTTTTGCGTTGCCAATATTTTCCTGTAAAATTTACCAACTGATGAGGACATTGCAAGAGAAAACTGTGACGTATCTTGGTGTGATTTTAAATATCTATTCAATTATTTGGAGCACCAGCAGCAAGAAAAAAGGAGAATAAATATTTTCGTTTACAGATGGTCAAATACAAGAATGAGGGCCGACAACACGTCAGTGGTGACCCTAATGTTAGATCCGCCGGGTCCGCCCCGTGCGACCGTCCTACGGTCACGTACTACACAGAAGCCCCAGTCGACCGTCCCGCCCACGCCCGCTACCACCACCAAAACGGAGGACATCAAATCAGAAACACCTGCAGAGCCAGACAGCAAACACGTGCCACAGAACGGTTTGACGATCATGACGAGGTACTCGGACGTCGACAAGCCGACACCCTCGGAAATTCCGGAGAAGACTCCGCTGCCTCCCTGCGCCACCCTGGACGGGCGATTCTCGATCGGACCCCAGGACGAACCCCAGAAGGAGGCCGAGGACAACGAGGACACCGACGCCATCTCGAACTACGGCAACCCGGCCGAGTCGTACTTCATGGCGCGGCTGCTCAACAGGAGTCGCGTCGTGAACACACTGTCGGAGGTGTACGAGGAGATCGTCAACGGGCGGGCGTCGAGGGCCGCGTCGGAGGCGCGGGGGGGCACCCCGCCCGTCACCGTGCTGGCCGAGGGGGCCGCCGAGCGGGGCGGGCCCGACAAGGAGGCGGGCGCCGGCGACGCGGGCGCCGACCCGCGGGACGACGGCGGGATACAGATCAACGAGGTGTCCTCCAGCTCGCCCACGGACGCGCCCCGCCCGCGCGGCCGCCGCCCCCGCAGCGAGGCGCCCCCGCCGCCCGCGCCCCACGACCGCGTGCTGCGCTCCCACCACGAGGAGCCGCCCGCCCCGCCCGCCCCGCCCGCCCCGCCCGCCCCGCCCCGCCCGCACACCCGCCAGGGCGCCGCCCGCGGCCGCGCGCTGCCCGTCCCCCCCGCGGCCGCCGAGCGCGTCGTCATCCTCAGCCGGCGGCCCCCCCCGCCGCGCCGCGAGGAGCCCCCCCGCGCCACCCGCTCGGCGCGCGCGCCGGGAAACTCGCCGCGCGGGGGGGCGGCGCGGCGGGGGCCGGCGCGGGGCTCGAAGGAGAACCGCGCGCGCGCCCCCCGCCCCGCCGCGCCCGCCCCCCCGCGCCCGCGCCGCGCCGCTAGCCCGCTGGTGCACTCGACCACGCCCCCCGCGGCCGCGGCCCCCCCGGCCCCCCCGGCGCCGCCCGAGCCGGCGCGGGCGCTGCGCTCGCGCAACCACGAGCTGCCGCCGGCCAAGCGCGCGCGCTGCGAGGCTGGCGCGCCGGCCCCCCCCGCCAAGGCGGCGCTGTCGGAGCGCTGCGCCCGCGCGCTGGGCAAGCGTGCGTCGGGCCCGTGGGCGCCGGCGCTGGCGCTGCGCAACCGCCTGCGCCGGCGCCTCGCCAAGTAGCGGCCGTCGCCGCTCGATCGTAGTTACCTGTGAGTGCGGGGATAACGGTGCCTTCTAGTACTGCCAAAGTACCCTTTGACGTTTTCATATTTTTACTCCGCCGCGGGCCCCGGCCGCGTCGCGATCCAAAGATGACTGCGTTGTATACGGTTGAATTTCTGTTGTTGTTTTAATTTTATCGCTCTGCCGATCTCTAGATGTAGGTCCTCGGTTCGATTTCTCGATTCGTCTATGTTTAAGTGTTTCGCTCCACTCTCCGGTAGACGTAGACCGTGCGGGCCGCCCGCGGGGCGGTCGGGGAGACCTCGCCCGCGGTCGACTATAAACAATAGTACAAAGGGAATATATTGAATATTTAACGTAAGGTTAACTCGTGGACCAGGCGGATGGAATTAGCCCAGATAGATATTTATTTTATCTATATATTTATAGCTATCATAAATGCATTTAACTTTACACAGATGTGAAAATTTAATTTTCATGACATCGTGTCGGAGGCTTACATTACGATGACTTCACATGATATTGTTCTAGTAACGTGTTACCTTCCCGAAATTCTAAACTTTTAGAGACCTTGTTAAAGAGTAAATTATACTTGTTTTATAATAAAATTGAGGATATACCGAGAGTGCTTTCTCAAAAAAAAATGTAAATTAAGTGTGCTAATAAATTGTAAC
This sequence comes from Oegoconia quadripuncta, assembly GCA_949316235.1. Lineage (NCBI taxonomy): Eukaryota > Metazoa > Arthropoda > Insecta > Lepidoptera > Autostichidae > Oegoconia > Oegoconia quadripuncta. Next base: position 13,644,323 of record OX438760.1, read on the forward strand.
ATTGTGTGGATACTAAAACACATTTTTGTACAGTAATCGCAAAGGTTTACTTCGAAATTATAAATTATTAATTGTGCTTCTTTTTCTACACAAGTATTAATGTTAAATATCAGAGAAGTTATTCTTTTTGGAAAAGAATTGTTTTACTTCCTATAGAGGTTTATCATTCTGAAATTCACACAGAATATTTGCGTCAATTTTTGTAGAGTTTGATATCAAATGACCACGAAAAATAGTATTAGTTTGTGACGTTCGATTAACATATCTGTACTATCATAATTGTGTATTGTGATTTGATATATTTCTTCATGACATGTCAAGACAAAGAAATGTCTGCAAACCTTTAAGTACACACGGGAATTTATTTTTATTGTATTAATTTTTAAATATTTATACATCGTTGGTCCCAATAATGTTGCAATGCAGCTGTAGCAGAAATATCACATAATTTTCAAATTACAGTCCCGTCTTATGTGATCTATTGTTGCCATATTTAAAAACGAATTATGATTGAATCATTGCAATTACCTACAGGTAAATAAACCCGTACACAACATTGTATATATCTCAGTGACAATGTTTTTATTACTTTACGGTCGATTGGAATCCTGCTAAGGGTAAATGTTTGTGTGATGAATACAAACATTCCCGAGTCATGGATGTTTATATATTTTTTATTTGTTTATCTAGTATCTATACAGGCCTTGACTAGTTTCAAACTAGACAATTGACGTAAGTATCGGGAGTACTTATTTATTTATTGTATGTGATAAAAAATCATTTCAATGCTCAAACAAAAAGGTTTGTAGATGTTTTTAAATTTCATTAGAAAAGACATGTTATTGTTAGTCAGAGATATATGAGTATAAGATAAGTAATACATCAAGTTGCACAACTTTATACTAATACCCTTTTCCATATACTATAGCAACGGTGACGTTTGTGATTCTATTTAAAAAAGATAAACTGAACAGCCCCCGACAAGTGGCAAAGGTTCCTATAACTAACGTTTCGACTCTCGCAACTGATTGGTTGTCAACTGTTCACGATTTATAGACAGCCAATCAACTGCAAGACATGTTCCATGGCGTTGGTTGTTAGGAAACGTTTGTCACTTGGCTGAGGGCTGAGATGTCACCGATGAGATCATGCATATTAGTTAAAAAGTGAAGTGACGTATTTTCTGTGGTAAGCCACTAATTAAAAATATGTGGTTTACCATGACAATTTCGCTTTGCTTACGTATGTGTTTTGTAGTTATTATTAGTGATTAACGATTATTGCGATTGTTAAAATCGACGATTACGTTTATTTCTGTTATGGTTAATGCTTATTTTGCAACTCTGCCTCATTCACATAATGTCACCACAGTCATTCTATGTGGAAAAGAGTACACTTTCATCTACACTTTGCAATCTATCGAAATATGTGATGATGACACCATTGATATAATTTTAAAACCAAATATTATGCGCGATATGCAATTGCATTCAGTGGCCGTTGTGTGAGTTTATATGACAATTTGTATGAATAAGTTTACAGCACTGCTAGCAAACAGTAAATGGAACTATTTTTTCACGTAAACAAAAGCTAAACTCGCCATAATCATGTGGATTTGTTATTTCATAAAAAAAAGAAATAACCTTCTTTTTATTTATTACAACCATTTGTATGTTAAGCAAATAACTCGCCAAGTTCTAATAAATGTCACAACGTAAAATAAAAGAATGTATCAATATAATAACTACAAATAATTATGTGCAACAAAGTTTACCTGTTTCGATTTGATTTGAAAACAAAATGTGCCGAATACGTCTTTAACGTGAGTGCAATTGCATAACTCCATTTGTTATTGCTGTAAAATACTTTTAATAATACGATAAACCATGGCACTAAAAATGAACCATTTCTAACAAATGTCGAGCAAACTGGTCAAAAGTGTATTTGCAAACAACTTTTCAATAATAATTACCAGCACTTTGGTAAGAATGGTTCATTTTTGACTTTGAAACTGTGAATTAAGGAAACCAATTTACGAAATATTAAATGATACCTAAGAATGGACTGAAGAAATATGTAAAAATGTAATATTTAGTTATTGCCCCAAGATTTTGTGTACATAATGTGCCCATAGGGAAACAATCGTGAAGGTGCACTGTAGCGCCTATCATAGAACTTGGCCGCAAGCACTACCGTGTACCTAGTTAATATAATAATAATGTGCCTCATTCGTTACCGATTTAACAACAAATACATAGGTAAAGTGTTCTTTGATAAATGAGATATGTATTTTTATTAAATAAAAAAGAAGAGAAAAATAAAATTTTATGCATTGTAATTTAGCTGTAAAAGAGAATTTTAATATAATTTGTTAAGCTTATTGCGTAAAAGGGTTATAGTGAAATTGTAAACCGTCACTTGCATCTGATTGGCTGACACCAGGATTATTCAGACGGAATATCAGAAATACCTACCTACCTTTAGTATAGTGAATTTGCTCTTTACTAACACTTTCTTGTTTAACTTAACTCGTTCCGGAACGCACAACGAAATAATAAAAATTATGTTGTTATAATATAACGTGTCCCTGAATGTGTTAATTTCTATTTTGATTTATCTTTCCTATATGCATAGTACTCTACGTAAGGAATCGGTTAACGTTATAAGACGACGGATGTCCTCTTTTCCAATATCTTTTATCTTTGTGCTAGTGATATCGTGGGACTTTATATGTGTTGCTGTTAAATCTTATCATCACGATACGCTCATAAATAATCCATTGTTAATAATAATATTACCATATTCTAGTGTGTAAATAAATCATACATGATCTCCCATTTATCGACACATCCAACAAGTTGAAATATATTCATAAAAATTGTTGGAAATTTATCAGAATCAATCGATTTATTGTAGAACTGTGGTACATGGGTGATATTACAATATTGTTGCATTGGTTCGACAGTCCTTACCTCTAACAGGCGTACAATATATAAATCGGACTGGATATGTGAAATAGTCACTACACTATATGGCTGGTTTTAATACCTCTCAAACAAATATGTGTTGGATAAATGTGAGATTTTATTTAACGTTATAATTATGTTCATATTACTTACGGGTATTCTGAATAGTCCTGTGATTTACGTCGGAATTATAGGTAAATAATAGTTAACGTAATTTTAGTTATACCCAGTTTTTGTGTTGGCCACGTTTTTTTCTGATGCGAGTGGCGGGGTGTTATGTTTTCCAAAAACGTTGGTGAATTTAAAAAATGTAACAGGAAGGTCGTTTGCCTTGATGGATAAGATTATATGGTGGTTAAAGAAGTGTTGCTAAAGATTGAGAAGCTAAAACAAAATATCTATACATATTAATTATAAAAAGTAAAGGATTATGTAGATTTTATTTTTTGATTTAAATAAAGTTTGTATGAAATATTTTGATGCGTTTTACTGGAGAATTACGAATATTATAGCACAGCAGCATTTTTCTACAAGCTGAGGAAGCAATTTTCGCGAGTCTATAAATAAACTAATAAATATATCCGACACTTACACCAACCATCTAGTCCCAAACTAAGCAAAGCTTGTGCTATGGATACTAGATAACGGATAAACATACATAAATATTTATATAAACATCCAAGACTCTGGAATAAATGTTCGTATTCATCATACAAACATTTACCCCTCGCGGGATTCGAACCCGCAACCGTTGGTTTCGCTGATAGGGTGACAATCCACTACACCAATCGTTCGTCCCGGAGAGTTATGGATTACAAGCATTTTCTTTTTAATTTTGAGAAATCGTTACTGCGGTATTTTTTTATTTCATAAAGTAACTGCCACGTGCATTTCGGATACTTTGGGGATACCGTACCATGTACTAAAGAAATAGCTTACAATACAAATTCACTTTATTGCACAAAAGGAAAATATACATTTTACAAAACATTACAATAAAAAATTAAGACATACTTTTAGTCCAGTCAAAATACTTAATTTTTGTGGTGTAACTTCCTATAATCTTAATAGAGTACACATCAGTACTAGAATAGGTATTTAGTAATAAAATTTACAATATTAAATTGAAGTTACCACTGTGCACTTTTTTTTTATGCACAACGGGTTGGTACTTGACCTCAATCACACCTGATGTTAAATGAAGATGAGGTCGCAGGTGGAATCGTACTAACCCGGAAACCCCAACACATTTGGGAGACAGGCTATCTTATCTCTGACAACCGAAACACAACAATGCTATTGACATTGTTGCTTGGCGGCAGATTTAGATAAGATGATGGTAGCTAGCCAGGCGCACATATAAAATGCCCTACCACCAACCAAACTTCATTGCGTTGCAAAAGACGTTAAAGTCCTAAATCAATTTTCTAAAAAAATTATCAATGTCTACTTTATATTTTCTAAAAATAGTTAAGCTAAACCTTGGGAGATATCTAAACAACTTATTTAGTTAACATAATCATTTTAGAAGTGAATGCATATTATGTACAGTTACAGTCAGGGTCAAGAGTGCAGTCATAGTCGCAAGTTCAAATATATTTTTTTTGAAAACATCTGTAAACGCTTCACTGTACAAAAAGGCAACTCTTCGAGTTTTTGGAATCTCCGAATGACCCTGCTAGTCGTCGTGGCGTCAGGACTCACCTCCACACTCCTCCCACTGTAACTCCTATAAGCTAGGATCAACAGTACTCAACACGGCGCCAAATGAAGGTAGACGGTGCCCTACGTGGCTCTATTGCTACCTCGGCCCCAGACTAAAGGAAGAAATCGTGTAAGTAGGAAAAACAAATTCTGCCTCGGGGAGTGTAGCCTATGAAATGCCAAGCGCCACTAAACTGTGTTCCGGTTGTCAAAGATAAGATAGCCAGTCCCCCAAATAAAATGGGGTTTCCGGGTCAGTACGCTACCACCTTCGGCCTCATCGTCACTTAACATTAGGTGTGATTGAGGTCAAGTGCTAACCTGTTGTGGTTAAAAAAACAAAAAATAACACTATCTAGTAGGTACCACCACACACGGGAGAAAACAACAATCTTTCCCTGTGTATTCTTTGTTACGGAGATACAATGACCTTCCCTTGACAGAAAAAAAGCCGGGACACGGACACCCCAGCCGGACTATAAAATAAATATTTCGGACACTTACACCAATCATCTAGCCCCAAACTAAGCAAAGCTTGTACTTACTATGGATACTAGATAACGGATAAGCATACATAAATATTGATATAAACATCTATGATTCGGGAATATATGTTTATTCGAACTCGCAACGGTTGGTTACGCTGTCGGGGTCACTGTCCACTATACCAGAGGTTCCCAGACTTTTTTCTCATAGACCACTTTCAAAATTTAGGTGGTTCCGGTGGACCCCCTACAGGGAGCAGCTACATTTCTACCATATTCCCAAAACTCGACAAAAAATTTAAGTTAGATCTAACTTTGTCAATCAGCGGCGCTTTGCAAGTCTCCACACGTTGTACGGAATATGCAAGTTTTTACGAGTAACAGTCGCTGAGCTTCTCGAAATATTATCTACCTATATTGATAGGTGTAGTCAAGCCACCATTTTAGTTCTTCACCATCGAATGCAGATAAATTTTCGTGTACAGGTCTGTTAAGACTTCTTTACTGGTTGGTACTTCATTATGTTTGTGCCGGAACGGAATGAACGATGTACGAAAAAGCTTGTACGTCGTCTGGTTTTTAGAGGAGAATATTTACCAGTGTCGTGCTTTGCGTTTTGTCACAGAGTAGGCAAGGCAGTAAAATTTGATACTAAATGAGAAAAAATACAACTACAAAATAATAACTTATTCTTATATCAATCTTTCGCAACTGTTTATAGTATTATGTTTACATCAGTATGAATCAGCTGTCCTGACAATGCATTTCGAGGAAACCTTACTGCAACAATTTGAACCTTATGTATTGATTTTGAAGCTTAATAGTACAATCTGATAACATCTTCATCTTGTGATATTTGTAGGACGATATTGTACCAATGCCAGAATTGTACTAATTGCTCAGTGTACGAACTGATATTTTGTGTGAACAGAGATATTGTGCGAATGGCGATATTGTACCAATGCCAGAATTGTACTAATTGTGAGCAATTAGTACACTGAGTCTGGTACACTGAGGTGTACGAATTGATAATTTGTGTGAACAGAGAATTGTACGTACTGCGATATTGTACCGATGTCGATGCTTTCCAATTTTCTAGGGTAGGCAGTGCCTTTCTGCCTGTATATGAAGGCCACGCTACTGATATTTATATACCTAAGTAAATTGAAAAAGGAACCTCTCGAAACTATCAATATCGCCTACTCCAGGTAAACAAACCGATTGTGTTAAAAGCTCAATATTTTGGAAACGCCTGAATCGATTACGTTAAATATGGATCTATGGCTAGAAAGAATCATTGCGCAAACACCTGCTTTTGAAACAAAACCAGTTTCAAATCGGTTCAGTCGTTGTGGCGCTACAACGATAACTGACAAAGTCTCCAAACTTAACGCGAGGGGTGAATTTGCAACTTTCATGAAAATAAACAGAATACGAGGGAATATTCAAGACTTACGTTCCGTTTCTAAGTTTAAAATAATTATATACAGAAGTTAACGAGTCCTGCTTACCTGTAATACCTAATAAACATCTATCCTACATTGTAAGAGTTATTTATTTTTGTTCAGGTAAACTTTTTATAGTAGGTACGCGCCGGTTATTGAATGCGGAAGTTATCGGGCGATCGTCCCCTCGATCCCGGCATGAATGGCTTCCAACCCGCCCCATTTTCGTTACCATCTGCCCTTTGAAAGTTGCTCCTGTTCGGTCTGCTATTTAAACTAGCTAGGTTACATAGTTTGGGCGCGCGCGGCGTCCTGTGATAGCTAGCCGGCCCGTCTCACTTCTCAGTGACTCGACGAGAGTAGCCAGTGTCGCATTGACAGTAATTTTAGTAAGACTGTGTTTTATACTCCAAAAACCGTTAAATTTCGCGTAATTCTATATTATCGGTGTACTGTGAGTGTGAGAATTTCTGTTTGATTAGAAGTAAAACAAAAATGGCGTCAATTTACGAAAACGCGCGAAATGAGTGTTGGTGTAATTGCGTTTAGTTATCGATCGGTGACTGCATTGGTGCAATACGAGATTAGGTTGTGTTGTTTACGTTTATTGTTGATACAATTATATCTACTTTGCTTAATGCGGGTCGGGTCATGTTGATGTATTGTACCTACTTTGTTGCTATTTATCTACTTAAGTACTTTTCTTTTATTTATTTTTTAAATAGCGCAAATTTTTTTTACATCTTTTTTATGTCTCTGTGACCCGTGTTAACATGATGGCGCATGGCATTAGACACGCTCACCTATATGTATACCTTTGTACGTTAGGTAGTATACTTTGGAGTTACATTAATTACATTTATTTGACTATAAAATTAATATAAATAGATAAATTTAGTACACTCGACTGTATGACAATCGAAGTACCTTCTGTCTAGGCTATAAGATTTAAAATTGAACTGAAGCGGTCCGTTTTAAATCGAGTGCTTCTTCAGTTATTGTTATTCTAGTTATTCCGTCTCAGATGTCTTTGGTCTCAGATTGCAATACGAGAACTTCCTACATTATTTTATATGTCAAAGTGTGTTTGTTGTCTTTCACGCTTCGATCACGGATTTTTTTTCGATGTTCGTAGGGTTCGACGCTTTCACGACTTTGAACAATCACGTTATTGAATGTCTGCGGAGCCATAAAATTATCTTATTTTTTTGAAAAACAATCTATTTTTCCCCCCAAAAAAGCGGAAGTTGGTAAAAAATAAAATGCTGCGGTTTTCTTATCTAATAAAAGTACAAAGAATTGGATATCTACCTTGTAGTTATACTTTTAGAAAGATTATTAATTAATTGGTATCTTTTTTGTTTCATATTTCTTTATTCCATTATTTAATTGGATTTTAATTCGTTATATACTTAGGTAGATAGATTAGTATATCTCATCTGTAAAATTGTGTGTCAAGATTTACCCGTTCCGCCAAATAAGAGACTTCTGAGACTACTGGGATGTTCCCGCCAATAATGAATGACCTTGTGATGTAGGGATGAGCGATGTTTATCGATATTATGAAAAACTCATGTCAAATAAGGTTAATCGAGTTCAAAATTAAAAAAATTGAAAATGTTTATTTGATTCACAATCTTAGATTTAAATGAAACATGGTTGAGACATCCCAGTAAGTACCTATAGAATACTTGTGTCAGGGAGTCTCGCTCCTCCATAACAATGTACCTACCTACCTATCTATTGACGCAAAAAAATACTTTTTAGTTAGGTATATTAGGTATAAGTTATAAAAATATCGTTATTGTTTTCGACTATACTTCTACTAGGAATTAGTTAAACTTCATAATAGAATTGGGCTTCATAATAGATTCTGAGAAGAAAATATTAAGTTTTAGGTATTATTTTCCTATTTTATTTATTCAACAGTTGAAGTTGATCATAGACTCGAATAATGATATCTATTCGCGCCTTATAAAGGGTTAAAAGACATCGATATTCTAAAATATCCATAATTTATGGTCGAATATCAAATCATCGATAACAGGCTATCGAATATAATATGATCCCTATTGTGAATATAAACACCGAGGTCATTTATTGCCAATTTCACTAAATTCGCCTCCCAACCAACCCAACCGGACGGACCAACTCATTTGTTTGTATTGAATTCGCATTCCTCATGTGGCCTAACAAGATCTGCGAGTTTTTTTTTCTGTTATTCTATTATTATTCGACGTTTTGTATGTAAGTATGTTACCTACCGTTTAAGAGACAGCGTTTCTGCTATATGATTGTTCGTACGTAACTAATAAAATGTATGATATTTAAATTAGTCTATCTATGTAGGTAAATCACGAATGATCCGTAGATTTACAAAAACGTACTAACTATAAAAATTATAAAAAATTAGTTTGGCGGTTGGATAAGAAAATATTAGCTAAAACCCGAAATCGTTTCACTCGTAAAAAGTTTGAGACAGATTTAGAGCCAAGCGCCCTGAATAACTCCTTTTTGGTCACAGAAAGGGTTGACCGATTCGCGGGCAATATGAGCTACACATGTGGGGTATGAAGAGAGATACTTCCGCGAAATGACGTTAACGTTTAATCAATCATCAGAGGAACCACATTTTTCATGGCTTAAGTACCTACATCTACATGAGTAAAAAAATACGCCGAATTGTTTATTGCTCGTCTTGGCGGGAACTCTGTCGTGCCCCCTAAAAATCCCCCAGAAAAGAGTGAGAAAGTCACTAAAGGGTTTTTCTTTTGTCAGTTTGAAGCCTAGGTCTGTATGTGGTATTGTATCACCAAAACGGCTGAAGCTATTTGTAAATGAGGTTTTATTTTCTCGCTACGTTTGATTTCTCACTAAGCCATTATAAATATATTGGTTTGATAATCGTTATATATCTCATCTCGAGGGTTTTCTAAATATTCATTCATAGTTATTAAATGTTTAAGACAGACAAACAATAGATTGAATGTCGCCGAGCGGTTCAAGTCCAGTACACAGGGTACACTTAAAATAGTCAGATTTTACATTTTTTTATCTACTGCTTGTTCAAAAGGTAATTTTACTCTGAGAAGAACAAGCAAGAAACTCCTTCCATGCTTGTTTATCATCAAAATAGTCAGAATGAATAGGTAGCATTTTGAATATAGTTTCTGTTTTATACTTTGAATTTATATAACCATAGGGTTTTGAATATCTACAGGAACCTTATTATAAAAGCGTATATTATAGGTACCTACATTGTCGATTGACATAAACAGTTTTAAATCTTGTGTTATTTGGGCATATGATATGAGGACAAACGCGTAGATTCCTGGATAGCAATCTAGCACAATAAGTGAAGTTGATTATCTTGTTTTGGATTTATTTTTATGATGGTTGTCAAAGCCCCTTCAAAGGTGGCAGCAAACTCAGCGCTATGATTCATGTCAAAGTATTATGGTGAGCTGGAGCCTTGTTCGGTCCTACACAAGTACTAAGTACACACACCAAATTTATTTTACTTTGTAGAGATTGTTATATAAATAAATAGTTGTTGTTCCGTTGTTGATGACATGTAGACAGTGATACACCATGCAGAGCCAATCCGTCATGGCTTCCGCGGTTTACGGTCCAGATACTTGTCGTGTGTGTTGACGTAAACGAAACCTTACACGGGCTTAGTACCTATTGCATATTACGTACAGTACATGATGTAGTGTAGGTACCTTAACTATTTACTAAGGTTTACATCCCTGGATGATGTTCGCCCAAGTTAACATCATTTGCAAATCCTCGGTAATCAATCACGGACATAAACTGTATTTTTATGTATGTTCTGTTAAAAGATGTAAGTAAGCCTTATAAACCATAGAAAAGGTATTTTTCATTACTCATACTCGGAATGTAGGCCTGAAGTTGCCTAAGGAGCGGGTTGAAAGTAATACTTTTCAGCCCTAGGGAGATTAGTTTTCAACTGACAGCTGTCAAATAAAAAAAAAACTAGTTCTATTTTCCTATTGAACCACTCAATTAGAGCGCGATGTAAAATTGAAATAACATAAAGAGTATTAAATTAAAACATATTTATTTTAAATGGCTTTGTTATAATTTAGTTTCAACTAATTTCTTGAAAATAACAGATTTGGGCAAAATATTTACTATTTTTTCAATGATGAAAATGAAAAATAATGGCTGAACAGCTGGCCGGCCACAGAAAAAAACAAAACAAAATAGGCGGCGCTGTCCCGCTTCGATCTTCATTTGTTTTTTCGAGTTGTAGAGTTTTGTTTATACTTCCGTATAGCAGAGATTTGTTAAACTCACGTTTTTATTTTTACGGTAGTGTTATTCCTCTATGTTTTTACTTTCCTTGTATTCGTAATGAAAAGCACAGTATTTACCTCGGTACGCTCGGGCGCCAAACCCCAGTCTCGGGACTAAATAAGTTACTTTCATCCCTAGAATAACAATGTACTATTCTTCCTCTCTGGTTCCGCCCGGGTGGGATTACTTTACCGCGGACTTTTTCAGGATGAAATACTTTTCATGTGTTTCTCCAGATGATGTTTTTCTCCACGCGAGCGAAGTCGCGGTCTAAGGTAGTAACTAATATGGAAGAGATGGGCGCGAATTTCGATGTCTTATAGTTATTACACGACGAAGGTAACTACTTAATTTAATACTTCTAGTAGCAATAAAAGTAAAAAGAGTGCAAGTCGCGAAAGTTTTACGATTGCGTCGGTGCACTCGTTTTTGTTTTGTCAGACATAACCTCAGCTGTGCGATTTCTTTTGTTGACGCTCATTATAGAGTAGGGTCGCCATCACTTATGTATTTTGTTGGAATTTTAAACAGGATCGTAGGTCATTGCAGAAAATAGATGAAGTTATACCAGCCTGCCCACGTTGATTGCATAGCGTATTTTTTAATAGCAAACACTGCAGAACTGAGATATTTCGCTAACTTGTCTACATGATCCATTGGATCCTTTTGTCCTAACATTACCGACTTATTTTATGTGAAATTACTTTAAATATTGCACTATTTACGTTGTCTAGAAACTGTTGTTTTTTATTTAAACAGCAAACGAGTGTCGTCAGCAAATGTTGTTATCTCATCGTTGTCGTCTACATAATTGGGTAAATCATTAATACAAACGTTAAATAGTAGATAATGGCCCGAGAACTGAGCCCCGAGATACACCTACACAAACTGGAGATCCTGACGATCTCTCACTATTGATGTGGGTCCTTTGAACTTGTTTAAACAAATAAAAGGTCGAAGACATGGGCCGCAAATGGCGTAACTTGTTGTCGAAAATTAGACAGGTCCTAGAAAATGCCTATCACTCTTGTGTATCTATTATTATATAGCCTCTACTCGTGACTCCGTGCGTGAGGATTTTTTTTATTTTCCCGGGGAAAAGTTATGCCCTTCTCCGACCCTTCAGTTACCCTTCTGCAAAAATTCTTTATAAAGTTTCACAACCACGTTGTTATTTGCTCGGAATTTTGTCTAAAATTGTTACGGAAACCTGCTGACCCTAGCAATAGAAAACAGTGCAGTTTAGTTGAGCTGTTTCGAGCAGTTATTGCTAGAACCGACGATAGATCGACGTATTTGTATTTTGTACTAATGTTAGGTATATTTCAATCAACCTACCTGGTAATTTAGACTAACGAAGTCCTAATAAAAAATATAATGATAAATGAAAGTGCACAAATATCCAAATTAACGGAAATGTGTCAATCGTTAAAGTTAAGTTAATTTGTAATAGCTTATAGGTACTACCATGTAATTAAATACTTAAGTAAGGGACATATTTATTTCAGTAGTAACTAATTTCATAATTTAGAACGCACATAGGTACAAACCTGCCCAGATCTAATCTCAGAAATGGTTTTTCAGAACTTTCTATAGGGAAATATTTATATGTGCATAGTTTTGTTTTTTTTTGATACTAAATTATTTTTCAAACAGGACTGAAACGTTTTTTGTGTTTGTAAACAACAGTGAAGTGAGATAACAGTGATTCCAAAGATTTATTTACTAACTGTGATAAAAAAGGTGATAAACTGTGTGTGTACAAAGAATCAGGGGACAAAAACACGAAGGCACTGGAAAATGTTGGAAACCATGGGTGAGTTTTATTTAGGATTTGAAGAATAAATTCCGTAAATTGAACGTTTTGCGTGAATGAATGAATGAATTATTGTTTTTCAAAACATTCTCCATTTCAATTTTTAACACTATTTCACTCATTCAAATCCACTGAACTGAGGGCTTTCATTTTCCGTGGTCGTAATCTTAATCACAGCTTTATCTGACCCGGTAAATTCTTCTTTTGTTTTTGTAAAAGAGAGAAATCATATGGTGCGTGAGCCGGACTGTGTTTAGGTTAGGTGCAAGGTCCACTTTTTGAGAAGCCAAAAATGACTTTATCTTGTTCATGAAGTGCGGAAAAGAATTACCATGTAATGTTTAGAGGACTACTGGTAGGTAGGCTCTTCCGAATTTTTGTCGAGAGCACTGGGCAAACATATGCAGGTCATACCACTCAGCCGGCATTACTGTCTTTTATTCAAGTGTGTTTTTTCGGTACGTAAAAAGAAATAGCACTAACCCGTCTCTTCCCGTGGGTGTTGTAAAAGGCGAGTAAGGGACTTTAAACAAAAAACGTGGGCTGTATGCATTTCTGTATATTTCCAAAGGTAAACCGTAGATGTTGTATCAAATATCTATCTCCCGCCAAGCAGCAATGTTAATAGCATTGTTGTGTTCCGGTTGTCAGAGATAAGATAGTCAGTCTGTAGTTATGTGTATGTGTGTATCAGAATACACACATACACATAACTACATAACTCCCACATCCCTGTCTGGGAGAAAAAAACGCAATACCTACGTTTTTTGTCATCCTCTTCTCGCTGATGATGATCGTTTAACAACATCTCTTGCACCAACTAGTCGGTTTCTGGAGTCTCGAACATGTTTTATTTTACCAACTAATAGATCCCATAGATTTTTTTCACTTTTATAATTCTCACCGAAGGAACTGAAGACCAAATGCACGTTTGACCAACGCATCATTTGAGTTTCCTGCAGTTCACCGAAGGAATATTAGACCGTAAAGCTGTTGACATTGGTGTCGATTCGGATGTACACCAACTAAACTAAACTAAACTCAAAACCAGTTTTGAAGTAGTACTGTCTTTTTCTCCCTGGAACTGTACGATGCGACGGCACCACTCCAAAACTGGTTTTAGTTTAGTTTAGTTGGTGTACATCCGAATCGACACCATTCTTACCAAGCTGCTTATAATGGGTACCTATTTCATGTCTGCAGAGTACATGTAGTTAATATACATTGTAGCCTATTTTCCAACACCAAGGACATTGGGCATTGACTCATATTACCTGTCAACAGGCTTAAAACTAACTATATACCTATATACTAGGCTATATGGAACTATTCTGATAGACTAAATGATGTGGTTCCTAGAACAGAAAAGAGAATACCTAAACCACCTACAAGTGTTTGTGTTTTGTCTGTGCTTATCGACGACACGCATGTGTATCTATATGTGACCTCCTGACGTAAAAACGCAATATCGATTTGGGTGGCCCCTTCCTGCACCCAGGCTGTCAGGATAGTCTGCAATTTCTCGTAGCGGTAAATCGATTTTCTTATTATAATCGAATCACTCTAGCCTGAAAAGGTTAACGGAAAACTTACTTACATCTTTGTGTGTTTGCTTACTACAAAATCTTGTTTTTTAACAAGATTTTATTTAGTTTACTATGTTCTTATGTAAGATTTCCCGTAAAAAAATTTCATTCCATTTTTCAAGTACTGGCTGGTATCTGATTGAGCTGAAAGGCATATTTATTCTAAGTTCGGTGGCAATTATAATATTACGGTACCATCGAGCTGATCTGATGATGGAGTGGGATTTAGGGATTGAACTCCCTGATGGCAATGCGCAAGAATCTGCAATATAGTTGAATTTGGGCCATGAGGACTTTCCATAACACATTATAACTTGGAGCAGTAGATGGATTGCGCACGGGAACTCCTTGATAGACCTTAATCATGATGTAATATTAAAAGCTTGTTTTTAAAAGTATTTTTTATGTAGAACTTATTTCATATCATGTCATGTCATATCATTTATTGCCTCATATTTTCTTTTTACAAGAGAAGCCATAACGCTGCAAGTTCGACTCAATAACACCAGCTAGCCATGTAAACCTGTGAGATAGACTTGAATAAGGCTATGTAACGATCGATAAGCGATACGATTGCACTCGGAATACTGAGTGCGATTGGAATGAAGCCCACGTGCCGGGCTGACCCGAATTGTGCCGACGCACCGCACACACCTAGTGCTAGTGCCAGCCACCTCTCCGTAGGGCTGCCAATCTTATTTACAGAACTATATTTTACATAAAGTTAGACGTCTATATAAAATAAAGTAACTAATATTATAAAAGCGGAAGTTTGTTCGATTTGTCTGTTTGTTTGTTGTTCAATTACGGCGAAACGTATAGGAACGAATTTGGATGAAATTTGGTATATAGGTAGAATATACCCTGTATTAAGACATAGGATACTTTTTATCCCGACAAAATGAGTAGTTGCCGCGGGATATACAAATTTCCGCGATAAGGTAATTTCCACGCAGGTGAAGCCGCAGGTGGAAAGCTTGTTTTTTTATGATTGACTGGATTCACGTTTGACCACAATCCATCTGATGGAAAGTGACTATGTGGTCGAAGATGAAGCACGCGATCCCAGTAAATGCCTATTCACTCTGCTCTTGAAGATCCCAAGGTTGTAGGATTCAGGAAAGTCTGACGCCGGAAAGGGAGTTTCATGCCTTAGCTGTTCGGATTCGGAAGCTAATATAAAATAAATAAAAAATTCTTTAAATTTCACTATACTATAATAGATACGCCTTTTATCGCAAATGGGGTGGTCAGATATATCCCATAGACAAGCGTTTAGGTATTCCAAACATTAAAAAATAAATGCTTCAAACAAAACCCGTTCACACGAGAGCCATCCACTAATTAGACTATATAATTTAAATAGCATCCATTTCCGTGATCCAAAGGATTAGGAACTATGTTTAGAGGCTGAATGTATGTAGCCATATTTTACTTCTGCTATGTGCTTGCGTGTAAAGGTGCCTGTCATATTTAGCAAATGTTCTAATGAACATAATATGTGATGACGTTATGATGCTGATTAATTATTATGTATATTATTTTTTAACCTCAACGGATTAGCACTTAATGTCACGTCACACTTTATATACGTCGAAACCCAGAACCCACAACTTATTTGGGGGATTGGTTATCTTATATCAAACAGCTTGGAACACTATATTGCTGCCTGGCGGCACATTCAGATGTACGAGTTATATATTTCCTATCCACCAACCAAAGTACTAAACATGTGTCTCGCTGGGAATCGAATTCGCAACCTCCTTATAAACCTCATGTTCTTTACATTCATTGTGCTACGGAGGCGGTTAACGCATCAGTATGAATTATGGTTATTGATATGATACCTATGCATATCATATTGTGCATGCACAATATGATAGCTAACCGCAGGTTTTTAGTTACATTTCATCATAAGTAGGTACAGAATTCGCTATTCGTTTTCGATAAGCGAAGAGAAGCAATGTCTGGCGCAGTTTGTCAGTCCGTACTGGGGGCCGATCGCACTAAGTTTGAACGGTATTACTAAAGCTAAACCATGACCCTTTTGGTGTTGCGGGTGTCCATGGGCGGCGGTGATTGCTTTCCATCAGGTGACCCGCATGCTCGTTTGCCACCCTCTCATATAAAAAAAAAAATACCAAAACGTTACGTTAAGTATATTTCGTATTGCGCTAATCATATGAACAGCTCTAAACATTTCGGGT
Source organism: Oegoconia quadripuncta (assembly GCA_949316235.1). Classification (NCBI taxonomy): domain Eukaryota; kingdom Metazoa; phylum Arthropoda; class Insecta; order Lepidoptera; family Autostichidae; genus Oegoconia; species Oegoconia quadripuncta. Next base: position 13,660,855 of record OX438760.1, read on the forward strand.
TTGGTTTTACTTTTGACGCTACGATATAATCGTTTACAAAAAATAGACCAATACCATTTTTTTACATCAGCTATACTAAAGCTAAACCGAATAAGTTCCGTTCGAACGTTAAACCCGTTGTAAAATTGCGCGCATTGTATCTGAGTGTGTGTCCGGTGTTTGTCCGGACGTACATCAGACACGTGGTCCGATTTGAATGCGGTTTGATTTTTTATTTATACCAAATGATTCTATATATAGTTTTTTATTGCTCATGTTTCACAATTGTTTCTTATACAGGTAAACAAAGCAATCGCGTTAAAAATTAAATATATTCGAAACGGCTGAACCTATTTTCATTAAACATGGCTAAGGGATATGAAAAAACTGCACACAAATCGGACCATGCATTATTGTAAATTATTTTGCGCAATAAAGAGTATTTGTATTGTATTGTAAGATGCTTCAATACACACACACTACACCGACAAATTCACAACACATTCAAATTTTTCGAAATGAATAAAGCGATTCTAATGAAATTTATACACATCAAGCACGACATCTACAAATATAGTTAGAGAATCGCGATCTTAAGTTTTCCATTACTAACAGAAAAAATTAAATATATTCTTTTAAATTAGACATTTTCAAAATGTTTTCTACTAACTTTTTAGATCTATGTATCCTGTTTATAGGTATAAAGTTTGATTAGAATTGGTCTATTCATTTCGAAAATATTGCATATGAAAGTTTGTATGGAATGCCATATCGGATAAACCTGCTTAATTCACGCCGGAAATGACGCACTAAGCACAGGTAAATGTGTATCACAAAAGTGTTAAATTATTATAACAAGTAGTTACACTTGAACTCATTTATAAAAATAATATGTCACTGTCAGCAAAAACTCCGCTCCCACGCGTAACCCATTCAATAACTTCATTTTCGCTAATGATATGATTAATCGGTTTATTTTTATATTTTGTCATAACACATTAGTTGCGGTCGATAGTCATTGTGATGAATAACAGTGAGTTGTAAATGAATCGGTTTATAGATTGATTTTTTTCCTTTGGCGTAACTTTTAAAAGTTATCTTGATTAATCAAGGTCTTGCTAGGCGCCACTTTTAAGTGTTTTCTTTGGCATAACTTTTAATCAAGGTCACGCTAGGTTGCACTTTTCAGTATTTTCTTTGGCATAACTTTTAATTAAGGTATTGCTAGGCTGCACTTTTCAGTATTTTCTTTGGCATACATTTTAATCAAGGCCTTGCTAGGTTGCACTTTTCAGCACACATGCCTTCACCCCAATGATCCCTCATTTTTCCCGTTAGTCCCGTTAGCCCCTAAAATGTTAGTCTTGTTGGGTACAGAATGGTGTAGTGGATAGTGACCCTACAGCGAAACCAAGGTTGCGGGCTCGAATATTTGTATGATGAATACGAACATTTATTCCCGAGTCATTGATGTTTATTATAAATATTTAGAAGGTGAAGGAAAACATTGTGAGGAAACCTGCATGCTTGAGAAATAAAAACTCTAAGATATGTGAAGTCCCCAACCCTCATTGGGCCAGCGTGGTGGACTATGGCCCATACTCCCTCATTATATGAGGGAAGACCTATATCCCTGCAGTGGGATGTTTTCGGGCTGAGATGATGATAAATATTTAAATATGTTTATCCGTTATCTAGTATCCATAGTACAAGCTTTGCTCAGTTTGAGACTAGACGAGTAGTGTAAGTGTCCAAAATATTTATTATTATCATTATACAGGTCAAGTAAGTTGACGATAATCCTAGTTTTTATTAAAAATTCTACGCTTGATCAGTTTTTAAGTTGCAATTTTTACAGATTAAGATATTTGTCGCTTCTAATATTTGCTAAATATTCCTGAATAGTGCTGCTAAGGGCCCACATCAAATTTAATAAAAACAATGTTAACCATATTTTCAAAGTAGCCAACTTAATTTCAGCAGAACTCAACGGTCATTGCCCTTGCCCTATACCTATAGTCAGTCGCACTCACTAACATTACCGACCACAGACATTCGATGTTTATTTTTGGAGCCATTGTATCTAATATTACCCTGACTTTTGTACACAATAGCTCGGATAGGCACTGTCTACCCACTTTCGTTGCCATCTTGTATTATTGCGATCATTGCGCAATGAGACACGAAGCCGCAGGATGACAATTGCGTGGGGCAACCCGCCTACCACCTCGCCACCTTCATGTGTTGAGCTTTGAGCTTGTCTGTAGAATAGACACCAGTCTGCTGACTCTGGTGTAAGTATAGTTACACAAATATTTAGAAATTGAAAATTTAGAAAACCTTGTTTATTGTTAAGAATAGAACCAACCAATGTTGTGAAAGGCAACTAAGGGACTACAACTGCTCCACTAAGTCGTCTATGCACGTTTTAACGGCGAAGGGTTTCACCCCCTGTCACGTGCATATGTGATTTCTAAATATACAGACATACGCGCATCTGTATATGGTGAATATTGTATCAAACAATAAACTTTTAATATTTGAATGAGAGAGCGAAGGATGAGATCACTGATTAAGAAAAAAAGCTGACCCGCCCAGCTGGTGCACCAAAAATCATGAACATATAAGGTTTAGCGAGCCGGGGATCAATAGCGTTCCCTAATTAACCGATGGGAGCGTGTGCAACCAGTGTTCGGATTCCTTCTTAGACTCTGCAAACAAGTTCGAGATTTCTGAGGAGTGTGGGCACTGCTAGGGTAGGTTAGCGGGTTATGTCGCACACGCTAACTCCGCCTTCGTCAAGCACATAACACATTAGAGATGAGACACGTTACCATGATAAAAGCCGGGGGCCAAACCGAAAATCGAACTGAATGGTATATCCTCCTTTCACAAACAGGATGAACTGTCTGGATCGATGCGCGATGCGGTCGAATGAAGGTGAATAATTAAAATTTATGAGCACCTAACTAATATTATAAATGCAAAAGTTTGGATGTTTATTTGTTTGTTGCTCAATCCCGGCGAAATGAAAGAACGGTTTTGGTATACACGTAGAATATACCCTGGAATAATTTTTATCCCGATAAAGTGAGTAGTTCCCACGGGATAAACCAATTTCCACGATAAAGTTACTCCACGCGAAGCCGCGGGCGGAAAGCTAATAGGTGTGTAATAAATGAACGATAAGATAATATAAATTACCCATCTTTTGGATTCGCCGTAGTCGGGTTAAGAAACAAATGCAGATTTATAAAATCTGTGTGGGAAGAGTAAATTTAAGTGATAGGTGTGTGTTATGTCTGATATTTAGTCGCCATCCAGATCTTCGCAACCAGCATGAAGTGAAAGTCAAACGTATTCGGTATATGAATCTGTAACGCTTTTAAAAGAGAACAAGTTTAAAACAAGTGTTTATCAGTGATAAGTTACCGTTAAAAATTACCGGTAGACCACAACATGGTTTGCAGAATAGGCTTATCATGACACCCACAGTAGTACGTAGGTACTGACGCAACGGACGCGGTGCAATTAGATACGGTATGGCAAATACATGAGGGCATAGGGACATGCGCTTGCGCATGTTTATTTATTTGATACTTTCTTGTTATACACATAGGTACAATAAAAACATAGCGATGCTAATTGTGTTGTGTGTGTCAGCGCAGTGTTGTCGACTAAGCATAATGTTGGTCTATCTGTCTGAAATTTGTGTGTTTTGTTCATGGTATTGTAGCGCCAACACGGCTGAACCTATTTGAAAATGGGTTTAATTTCCAAATGTTTGCGAGTTTGTTTTTAGTTATGTTGGATGGATATCGGTTCAGCCGTTTCGAAGATAATTAACTTTTAACACAGTTGCTTTGTACATACATATTTACTTTATCGCAACAGATGTGGTCAGTGAAATCCCAAGCATTTGCGTTTTGGTGTTCCAAAGATTAATGCTTGAAGTTGGAATAACAGAAATGCACATGTGACAGAGGGTGGGTCCATCGCCGTTAAAACGTGCAAATCTGTAGATATTTTTTTGGTGTATATCTGAATAATATTTTTTTTTATCCACAACGGATTGGTACTTGACCTCTGATGTTAAGTGAAAATGAGGTCGAAGGTGGAAGCGTACTGACCCGGAAACCCCAACAGATTTGGGGGACTGGCTATCTTATCTCTGACAACCGGAACACAACAATGCTATTAACATTGCTGCTTGGCGGCAGATTTAGATAAGATGGTGGTAGCTAGCCAGGCGGACATTTAAAATGCCCTACCACCAACCACCAAATATTAATTTTTCAATAATCCAATGATGCAGTTTTAATTTTCATCAAAATCGGGACGGGATCAAATGTGTTGGACATTTGGGGACTGGCTATCTTATCTCTGATAACCGGAACACAACAATGCTATTAACATTTAATTTTAAAATATTTAAAAAAAAGAAAAAAATACAAATTAGTTTTCCTTTTAACCAACCAAAATTAACACCGAATTTTTTTTTTTAACTACACGTCTGTATTCTATAACTATACTAAATTTCAATGGTTAACAATAAATACTTCGTGAAATCAATGACAGGGACAAAGGTACAGACACGGATTGGCATTTGACATGAGAATGCGTAGCTTCTGGTATTTTGGATTTCAAATTCTTAAAAATTGCTTGTTTAACTGTCTAAGGCCAGTATTTCAGAAAATTGCTCAAGCGTAGATCTGTGCTTGAGCATAGTTAGAAATAGATACCCCTACAGAAGTTACATAAAACTGTCCCTTTTTAATCGGAGATCTCTGCTTGAGTAACATTATGTAATACGGATGTTTGATTGTAAATTGATACGAATGAGGTTTATTTTCCAGACTTAATGATTAGAATAGGATTTGTATTCTAATTACTCGACTGTTAATATAATTTAATAGGTATATAAATTATATTGCCTGTAAGGGACAAGTCGACATTCCTTGAAACAGATATCTATCTCGTATCTATATTGTATCTCGATACAATAACTTTAGTCGATTTTTTATATTAAAATGTATTGTCATCAGAACTGAACGAGTATACGAAACTGTAGGTAAACAGGAAATGGTCCTAAATTGACTTGTTAGAAAAAATAAAATAAATAAGTATTTTTTTCAAACAAATTAATAACGTATTCTAGTGTAAGCTTCCTATTAGATGCAATTGATAAACTGGCAACGTTTCATCAAGTTAAAGAATGAATTACGCCATCTATTATCCTACCAATCAGTCAATAACCGTGTAAATTTGTATTTTTCTTCGATTTATTTGGATATTTATTTACGACCGAAGTAAATAACATATTTTAATTTGGATTTCGTATTTAGATTTATTTTGAATTAAATAACATGCCCATAAAGGGAATGTCGGGTGGTCCCTTACACGCAGTATACTGGCCAATGGGTACTCACGATGTTAGCGAAATTGTTTCCCTTGTATAGTTAATCTCTACGCTCAATCTCTTATTTGGCAAATAACAAGGTTCAGTGGAACTATATGGGACAAGTCCGCCTCTGTACTTCGTTTTATAAAGTACAATAAAGCGTTTACAAACTTGTACAGTTTTTTTTAGTTACGATCAAAACCCAATAATATAGATTGGTACTTAAACTAGCAATACTTGAAGTAGTTACAAGTCACGCACTGTAGCGTAGCTGACATACTAAATTCTATACTGTGACGCAACTGGTATCGAATCCGGCGCATATTAGCGACTTAGTATTCATTTCGAGCGCGAATCGCTTGGCCGTTGAAAAGTAAACATTACAAGATAAAAAAATTAAGCTTCGTCTTTGACTGTACGTTATCTATCAAGTGCTCAGTTGTGATAACGTTCCCATTCGTTGTATGCGTCAGTTAGTTATTTTAAAACGTTAGTGAATTGTGTAAACCGTTATTTTTCTTTTGTTTCGACTATTTGCGGTTTTATTGTGGTTTTTATTGGATTGTGGACACCGAAATTTTTACTTCGATCTTGAAAGGTTTGTTTTTAAAAGTTTTTTACGTTATAAGGTCCTGAAATTGAAATAGGGTGTAGTCATTAAGTGTGTACCTACCTGATTGTTGTTTTATAATCATCTTGAGTTGACCCAATTTAAAGTTATTTACGTGTGAGTGCATACTCAGTATCTACAACACGGAGTAATAAGAGAAGGTGAATGTTCATTCATAAAATTGCAGGTAGTAGGTATTACCTACTCACACGGGAGGGCAATTTTCTGACACTTAAGATGTATGTTACATGCAAAATATATTGCGTAAAAACTCAGACATCGCGATTGAAAAGCATGTTTTGTATTTTCGATTTATAGTAGCATTCCTTCTGCTCATTGAAAATATTGATAGGTACATCGAGTGTTCGAAAATCGCCCCCAGATGTGAGTAGGTAAATACCAACATGCAATTTGTATGAATGAACGAGATTTTTATATATTAGGTCTTTACCTATGAAATTGGCGTTTTGTATGAAGAATTTCATTAAGACTGTTTTCTCCATACAAACATTTTTGATTTTTTTTTGGGAACCTCAAATCCAAATTTAGCTAAACTTTGTGTGTATTATCGGATAACATTAAGTTAAGTATAGGCAGCGTTAATTTTTAAAAGTAACCGCTTTATAAAAGTTTCAGCGAATCTAAGAAATGATTGTGGGAAGAACATGAAAAGAGCTCTATTCAAATTTTTTTTATTATATGATTTAGCCAAGAAATTAAAAAATATTTCATGTGAAGCCTTGAAATAATATTCCATTTTCCAAATAAGAAACAAATTTTGGATATAGCTTTGAAAATCGCATGAATTGGTACATATGCTTAACGAAGAAAAAAAACTCCAATTTCAAAGGTAAAGACCCAATATTAAATATAACTCTTACTATTCTGTCAAGAAAGTACTAGGAAAAGATCAATAATAGGTCTCTTAAAGAAGAAATCTCTTAAAGAGATAAGTCCACCTTTGTACGTGACCTATTGTTTGTTATTGTAATATTTTGGTGCAATAAAGAATAAATGTTAGTTATTCATCCAAATTTATTTTATCACTTTCAAAGTACCCATGCACCTTCAAAAACGATACACTGCCAACGAATAATCCAATCATCAAAACATTTATTAAACGCTTTTTTCGGAATTGGTTCTCGCCGCGAATTCTCCTTTATGTCTTTTACCGAATGAAAACGGGTGCCACGAAGTGGTAATTTGAGTTTAGGAAAAAGATAGAAGTCGGCTGGAGCCATATCTGATTTATATAATTGTAGTAGTAGTTAGTACCTTTCAGTTTTTTTAAGCCGCCCCGCCGCATCGACTGCTTTCAATTGAAAACAACCGGGACATTGCTTAACTTCGCTAATCGAAAACGAATTTTTAATAGCAGATGGATAACGAACTTTATCCAACTGTCTAGTCTGTCTAGTCTTTAACTAGGGAGAACCTGTAGGCCTGTACTATGCATAATATGAATAAGTAGTTATTAGTGAGGCAACGGAAGTGTCTTAGCGGAACCAGAAACGGAAACAGATGTCAAAAGTAAATTTTAGCAGAAACGGAAACGGATGCAGAAACGGAAGTGTAAATAATAGGAAAAAAAAAACAAATTTACGAATATATTTCTTTATTAAGTATCAAATACACCAAATCTAGATTAGAAATAGATATATTAGAAATCTACTATAGAATACAATATTGCAACTTTGCAACTGAACATTGTATTAATATTCAAAATTAAGTAGTGGTAAGTTATATTTTATGAAAAGTAATTTGGCTGCTTTTGCACTTAACTCTCATTCTCAGCCGTCGTAAACTTCCGATTGTATCTCCGTTATAAAAGTAGCGGAAACAGAAGCAGAAACGAATGTTGAAAAGCGCGCGGAACTTCCGCACTTGCGGAAACAGAAACAGAGATCCGTTGCATCACTAGTATTTATTATAAACGTCCATGACTGGAGAATAAATATTTGTATTGATCACACAAACAGTCCTTTACGAGATTCTAACAAACCCACAACCGTGGGTTTCGAAGGCAGGGACAATCCAATACACCAATCGGTCATCATATAGTAAATACTGAATAATAATAAGTAGGTACTGATATTTAAATAGTTATATGCAGCTGAATTAAATCCACAAGGTGGACGGAAGAAGTAATATAAGGCCCGTATTAATAAACCATTCTCAATACAAGTCTTGAGGCTGTATCACACGAGATGCGTCTTAAGCAGTTGACGCTATCTCAAGCTCCGTGCTAATTTATAAACCAATCTTAACGTCTACTCAGCTGAGATCACTTTTCAAGTATTCGCCTCAGCGGCGAATGAATGATAGTCTTGAGTTTCGTTTATTAATACGTGAAACCTCTCAAGTGAGTACTGCTTGAGTATTCACGTGCGTTTAGGTTTATTAATCAACACGTTTACTTGAGAGCGGTCACAAGACTGTTCTCAATCTTGAGAATGGTTTATTAATACGGGCCTAAAAGTCGCGAGTAGTTTTTGGATGCAGCAGGCCTATGTTCAGCTGTGGTGGCCGATATGATGACGATGAATTAAGTCCTGAAATCGGTCAATTCCACAACTCTTTATTTTTCTTTGTTTGATCATTGTCAACCACAAATCACTTTTAAAAAAGAGCGTAGCCAGTAAGTTTCTAGTTACTCTTATACTCTTCTCTGGGAAAGGTATTTGTGCAAACCCTTCATAAATGAGCGGCAATTGTATGTTAATTACTGATTTCAGATGTTATTTTTATAATTTAATGTTTCACTTATTATAAGTATTTTGATTAACTTTTTAGCAAGATGCTAAATTGAAGTCACAATAACAGTCACCGTCAAGTAGGCGGGTATACCTACCGCTTCATAAAATATGACGTTCGACCCTGGATACCAATTGCAACCAATTGCTCACTATTATTTTTAATAACTCAACGGTATAAAAAGATTTATTAACTCTAATGTAATAGCATAAACCATGACGAATCAAATTCATTTCAGTACGGGTTTTTCGATTGTAAGTTTTTCAGTAAGGACATAGTCGCAAATGGAAAATATGAAACCCCGACTTCAAAGTAGGTACGAATTTATAATAATAGCTTTTTTCACAAATAATAGCGTTTCATACATAAAGTTACGCCTGTTTCCCGTAGGGGTAGGCAGAGACCACAGACTTCCATTTGCTACGATCCAGACACACCTCTTTTGCTTTATTCAATCTCATAAGGCCTCTTTCTCCCGGAAAATATCTAAAAGTGAGTTACAATATTGTTCCTAGCGCGATGCAGGAAGGCACAAAACCAAAAATATTAGGTCCTTACCTATGAAATTGGCGTTTTGTATGAAGAATTTCATTAAGACTGTTTTCTCCATACAAACATTTTTGATTTTTTTTTGGCAACGGCAAATCCAAATTTAGCTAATCTTTGTGTGTATTATCGGATAACATTAAGTTATGTATAGGCAGCGTTAATTTTTAAAAGTAACCGCTTTATAAAAGTTTCAGCGAATCTAAGAAATGATTATGGGAAGCACATGAAAAGAGCTCTGTTCAAATTTTTTTTTAATATGTCATTTAGTCCAGAAATAAAAAATCTGTCATGTGAAATATTGAATTAATATTCCATTTTCCAAACAAAAAAACAAATTTGGATATAGCTTTGAAAATTCCATTAATTGGTACATATGATTAACGAAGAAAAAAAACTCCAATTTCATTAGGTAATATGTCAACACAATATGTCTTTTCTTTCTTTCCCACGTTGTAGAGCTATGCTACAACTGCACCTTCAATATCACCTTCGATATCCATCCATTTATGCTAGAGTATGCTCAAATGTGCTCAAACTCAAACTCAAACTCAAAGTATTTATTGCATATCACAGTGGTTCATATATACATACAGTTGTTAGGTATATTAAGCGCTGTTGTGCTGTATCATTTATAACCCAGGCTATATGGTTATAATTCTGTGCTGATTTGGCTTTTGACTTTTATGTTCGTTGTTATTTCAAAGTGACTTTTCAAGATTTAAATTCGCTAAATTCTAAAAAAATTGTCGATAATCGCGTCACTCTCCTTTTATTCTCTTGTCTGTGTTAGCAACCTTCTAAACATTTAAGCAATAGTTCAATTCACAAACATAAACAGGCAACCTGTGTGGGCGTTATGTAGGATATAATAAACTAATTTTACCACCATTTTATTGCCTTTAAGTAAACACTGGGTCTAAATTAACTGGTACTGACACATAAGGTAATGTAATTAATTATATCAAGCATTCTCCTTTTGAAACGGCGAGTTATTAATCAAAAATAAGGGACTTCACAGACGGTGATGCTGGCATCACATTTAGTGACACGTTACAAAAAAAAATCATCATTAAACTGCATTCGTAGGATATTTGTATTATGTAAAGTGTTAGCCTACGGTTTCGTTGACAATTGAAAAAAAAAATACATACAGCCGAAAATAGCACCTCCTGTTTTGAATGAATTCGGTTAGAAAATACGCACCAAATGGTTGATGATTTTATACTGCTTTATAATGATAAATCATTATCCCTGTACAATGTAATATGAATTTATACCACGATATGATGCCAAAATGAATAATTGTGTATCCCTCAACGACGCCTGACGGGACTTCCATGATATTTGTTACCTACAGAGAGAAACACTGCGTAGCGACATCGTTTTCGACAGCGACACATTCGTAGGAGTGAAAGTGGGATAGTTGTATATTTCGTCCAAGCGAATGAGCAGGACAAATGTAACCTCGGGCGACATAAATGTTTATCGCGCCTGTCATGCTGCGTAGACTGCATTGACATACAGAACTTTTGTCACGAAATTTCGTTTATCTCGAGGGACGATTTCCACGCGGGTGGAGTCACGGGCGAGATACTAATTATTTTCTTATTCAACGGAACCGCATAACTAAAGCGACGTCTATTGTATGGAAGCATGTATTTCTAATTTCTTTCGGGATTACTTGTGAAATGGTCTTGCATCAGAAGAAAGGTTACATAGTAATTTATTAGTAATCTGTGACTAGGGGCCGTATTACAGAATGTTACTCAAGCTTGATTTCAGGCAAATGACCTTGAAGACAGTTAAAAAGGGACAGATTTATGTAACTTATATATCGGTATCTCTTTTCAACTATGCTCAAGCGTAAGAACATTCTGAAATAAGGGCCTTAAGTCTGTCACATATCAACAAATTTTATCCCCACTACTGGGGCTCAGCCTCCTCGCACTAGAGAGGGTATAATACCAGTGTGGTCACCTGACAGTCAGTATTTTCAGGTCGCTACTGTATGCTCCAGTCAGTCTTCAATTGAAAATAATCGGGATGTTTACTCGTATGATTATGACACAAGTGGTCAACCATCCAAGCACTGACCGCGCCAGACATTGCTTAACTTCGCTAATCGAAAATGAATGGTAGGGCATTGGTGGTTGGTTGGTGGTAGGGCATTTTAAATGTCCGCCTGGCTAGCTACCACCATTTTATCTAAATCTGCCGCCAAGTAACAATGTTAATAGCATTGTTGTGTTCCGGTTGTCAGAGATACGATAACCATTCCCCCAAATGTGTTGGGGTTTCCGGGTACGCTTCCACCTTCGACTTCATCTTCACTTAACATCAGGTGTGATTGAGGTCAAGTATCAACCAGTTATGCATAAAAAAAAAATGCAGCGGCACATGAGTGCTTCAAGTCTTTATTGTCTGTGGCGACCCTAACGGAAACGTTATCTTGAGTTAAAGCCGGTTTCGATCTGAATGGCAGATAGACATCGCAACAGTCGCTGTGTTAGGTAACTAAAAACCAAAGGCATGCTTTGACGAAATTTGCAGATACAAGTGGGTACAAAATGTTAGAGACTTTCGCATCAACCGGGGAAAACAGTTTCGCATTTATAACATTAGTTAAAAACAGCCTTATTTCACAGAAGTAATAAAAAAGATTAAAAAAAATTCAACGGTTACAACTTATAATAGGGTTGTTTGTTTGTCTGTTCCCCAAATGGACCGTAGCTCAATGTGGATCATCACCACTCCTCACCTCGCGGTAAGGCACAGATTTTCAGCTATAGAGCCCTGCGAGAGACTGCGAAAAATTGACAATGGTGTCGATTCGGAACTTCAAACTTCAAGCATTTATTTCAACGTAAGATACATGATATCATTTGTTGAATGTAAATTTAAATCTACTGGAAATAAAAAAAGTTTATTGCATTTATCTGTCAGTCGATATGTCCAAGCTACTACCGCTTCGGAAAGGGAAATCATCTGTGGGAAAAGAACGGATCCCAAAGGATCATTGTTGTTCTTTTTTTTTAAAAAAAAAAGTATATATAACTAATACAATTTTATAATTTTGGGGAGCTGGTCGAAGTACACCAAGCGTGTTTGTCATTCAGGTAGTCACAAATTTTATAATAACCCTTTTTTGCTAATGTTATTTTGACATAATCTTTAAATTTCTTCTCAGTTAGATTAATGATATTCTCAGGTACATAAGGTTATAAAACCGTATACATGTATGATGTCTGTATTAACTTTGCTTAGTCTGAACATAGGGGTAGCCAATTTGTTCTTATATACACACCAACTAAACTAAACTAAAACCAGTTTTAAAGTAGTACTGTCTTTTTCTCGCTGGAACAGTACGATGCGACGGCACCACTCCAAAACTGGTTTTAGTTTAGTTTAGTTGGTGTACATCCGAATCGACACCAATATAATATAAGTGTGTCTTGTGTTGAGATCATGTTGCGCGGTGGTGTAAGTAGTAATTACAAAACAGTACATAAATGGTTCTAATCATATATATATAAAAAAAATACTTTTATTTGTATATAAAATACGAAGAAACGTTGTCCCCGATCTTATATGTATTAGGTTTGTGTAAGTATGAGTCATGAATATCATATCATACCTAGTAAGTAAAGATTATTGGAATTAATATTAGACTTATAGGTAACAAAGGAAAATCTATCAAATACTTAGCTATAAGCAATAGGATAGATATAGATAATGTCACTCAGCGGAGATTTAATGGCACTTTCGATATATGGGGCCCACATCAGGACTAAATAACATTAGGTATACACGTGATATCATGTTGATGTGTTCGGTAAACCCTTTGATTTCAAAATAAATAAAGATTTAATTCCTGTCCGTAGTTTTTGTCCGCCTCCGTGGCTTAATGTGAACAACATAGTTTTTACGAATCGGAGGTCGTATTGTGTAGGGTAGGGTATTTTAAATGTCCGCCTGGCTAGCTACTACCCTTTTATCTTAATCTGCCGCCAAGCAGCAATGTTAATAGCATTGTTGTGTTCCGGTTGTCAGAGATAAGATAGCCAGTCCCCCAAATAAGATGGGGCGTCCTGGGCCTCATCTTCACTTAACATCAGGTGTGATTGAGGTGAAGATCTAACCCGTTGCGCATAAAAACGTCTAAAATTTGAATTGAACTGATGTTTGAATCATGTGTAGGTTTATAAACCTACTAGCTTTCCGCCCGTGGTTTCGCCCGTGTGGAACAATTTTATTGCGGATATGTTTAATTTGTTTATCCCCCGGAAACTATTCACTTTATCGGGATAAATAAATAAATATATAAATATCTTTGCACATACACACAGAGCCACTATTTCGACACTAAGCAACTAGGCTTGTATTATGGATACCAGATGGTTGATAAACTACACAAATACATTTTTTTTTGTAAATAAATACATAAATAAATGAAAAACATCCATAACTCGGGAAACCCGTGTCTGTATTCATCATACAAACATATGCCCCTAGCGGGATTCGAACCCACGACCTTCTGGTATAGCAGTCAGAATTTTTAACCACTACACTAAACAGGTCGTCTAAAAGGATAAAAGATATCCTATGTCTTAATCTAGGGTATATTTTACCTATGTAGAACCTTTCATCCAAATCCGTGTAGCCGTTTCGCCGTCATTGAGCTACAAACGTTCAAAATTTCGCATTTATAATATTTAGTTAGATTAGATATAGTTTAGTGTAATGTTGCAAACATTTCCAATGAATTACCTCAACTCAAAGCAAGAAATCAGTCACTCACTTCATCGTTTATAAAGGCTTGTCTTTATATTATTGATAACTTACTGATAAAATTCTTGTATTAATGTCGGGCATAGATTCACTGAAACCGGCCAAGGGTGTGTCGGGCACGCATACCTTTAGGATGCCGTAGCATGTAATCTCATACCTACTTTCGCAGTTAAACCAAAAGTTTTGAATCAACGTGTATTTGATTTTTTTGATCTATGTTGCAGTTGTAACTATGATTCTCCTCGGGTAATAGTAAGTGTTTTGTTGTTTGAACATAGCTCATACACTGAGCGGTGACCCATTTGTCCTACTGCAGCTCAAATATGCTTTAGTTGTTCTGTTACCTATACCTTCTAAGTTCTTTTTAAAAACTGCCTTAAAACTTTGTGATGTGTATGACTAAGTAACAAATAAACGTATTATTGATCTATCACATTTTATCGATAGCAAAAGTAACTTTGTATTTCATAATATTTTTGTGAAATGTTATATGAAATACAACGGTCGGTAAACTTAAAAAAAATGAGTTTGCTGAAGTCTATTAGATATACATAGTTATATTTGACATACCTACTATAAACAACTTTTCAGAGCTCGTATCTTACCAAATATTCTCATACGTAAAAAGGTAATTTTTGACGAAGTAACCGATATTTAGGCCCGCATTACCTACAGAATGTTACTCAAGCAGAGATCTTCGATTGAGGACAGTTGAAAAGGGACAGCTTTATACAACTCGTATTGTATAGTGGCATCTCTTACTAAATATGCTCAAGCGCAGATCTGCGCTTAAATATCTATCCAATGACACCACACGGTGAACGTTATTTTTTATTTCATCCTACAAATTGAACTGAAAACAAATGGATGGATGAATATAACATGTGTAATTAGTGAAGGTGTAGAATTTAATTTTTATTGTGAATGGCGATTAAACCAGTCTTTTTAATACAGTCCGCTTCTCATTCATTTGTTGGAGTCCTAACTAGGTAGAACTTTGAATGATTCTACAGCGCGCCGTTTGGATGGAGCCAAGAGGACAGATGTCACCACAGATTCGGTAAGAATGTTGCCAGGATGGGTGTATCCGTCTCGAACAGCCTCCTCCCCTTGAAGTATTTCAAAATCTGGTTTGCCTTTAGTCAATAGGTAATGGGCATAGGTTGTTAAAGGCTCTTCGTATACTGGTTTTAGTTTGTTCAGTTTAGTTGGTGTACATCCGAAACGACACCATTAACTCGCGCGACTAAAAGTTTATCTATTATACTAGTGCAGTTGTGCATAAAGAAAAAGAAGACGAAAGAAGGTATTTAAAAGTTTTTCGCTTATACATAGTTGTGTTCTAAGTTCATAGAATATGCAATGCAACTTACTTTACCAGTTATCCACCTTGTCAATGCGTTATGATTTATCGGAGTGAGTATTCATGAATCCTCGACCTGTTACTTTGCGTGGGTAGACGGTGTTGCAACGCGAGTCGATCCAGATGTCGATCTCATGTAATGTATACAGTCGACTGTTTGTCAAGTGTAGGTACTTAACAGTTGAGTGCGATTATATTTAATGACAAATAGGCAAGTTATTCGATGGAGAGTGAGGATCACTGATCACTAAAGTCTGATATCATGTAAATGCATTTTTTTTTTATGCACGACGCGTTCGTACTTGAGCTAAATCACACCTGATGTTAAGTTAAGATGAGGTCGAAGGTGGAAGCGTACTGACCCGGAAACCCTAACACATTTGGGGGACTGGCTATCTTATCTCTGACAACCGGAACACAACAATGCTATTATCATTGCTGCTTTGCGGCAGATTTGGATAAGATGGTGGTAGCTAGCCAGGCGGACATTTAAAATGCCCAACCACCAACCAAACCAAGTACTTAAACATGTACCCCGTTGGGGATCGAACCCGCGACTATTGTTTACATTGAGCCACGGAGGCGGATAAATTTGGGGACAATGCCATGGCGAAGATAGGACAAGGTTCCATCACCTAAAAAAATAATGTAAAGGTCTTTCCCAACCTCAAATTCTCGGCTTACATACGTTACCATCTTGAAGAGTCAGAAGCATTGCCTTATGCATGACTTATGGCATCATGAAAATGAATTCAATTTCCTTAACCTTGCTCTAATATACAACAGTTATCTTATCTATTAGTTATCATTATCTTGGTGATAAAAACCGGCGTTATCTCTGCGTCAGGTAGAAAAACACCATGAATTTAGGCTCATTCAAGGTGGTTCCTATCAAATAAAACATACATTGGAATATACTGCATACTTATTACTTGCTCGTATTCCACTTACATGTAAAACACAATGTACCTAGTATAGGTAGGTACATATTATTATGTCTTATCATTTTCTTTTGAGTTTGTTATTAAATTCCTGACTAGTTTATGGATAAAGCCGGTTATAAAAATGGTCTAAAGTAGCAGACTGAATCGAACGGCCTCGTTTCTTTTTGAAGATACAAAAAAATAAGAAATGTTTGTACCTACTCTATTCAGAGAGCTCCATAAACATGGCAAAAAAAATATGACGGTCCATTTTTCACGCAAAATTCGGGTTTAGGTTAACATTATGCAAAATATCCAAATGACCTAACATTGTGTAGCTCTTTTCCTTTCCGAGCTAGCGAGCTCTTTTCTTAGGGCATTTTAAATGTCCGCATGGGTAGCTACCACCATCTTATCTAAATCTGCCGCCAAGCAGCATAGCATTGTTGTGTTCCGGTTGTCGGAGATAAGATAGCCAGTCCCCTAAATGTGTTGGGGTGTCCGGGTCAGTACGCTTCCACCTTCGGCCTCATCTTCACTTAACATCAGGTGTGATTGAGGTCAAGTAACAACCTGTTGTGCATAAAAAAACAAATTCCAACAATGCAAATTCTCAAGCGTCAACTTAAGGTCATCTCAATCTTGAGTACGGTTTATTCATACGGTCGTTAATTATAATTAATGAACTCGTAACACTTAAGGTTCAACGTTTTTTAATTGTTGAATAATATCAAATATTTTTGAGTACCTAACCTGTTGATTAATAATAATAAAAAAAACTATTTATTTCTCCAGGCTTCAAAATCCCGCATTTTTTAAATTTGTCCACATATTACGGTTTTCCTATCTGGCAACCCTATTATAAAGCCCTTCCAATTTGGAAAATAATATAGTCTATATTATAATAATATTATTATGAAGTTGACCAATAAAATCAATTCACTATTATGTGCTTTATTAAAAGTTATGTGCTATAAAACGCCAGGTGTCACCAACGTAACTCCATTTAGCACGGAGTTAATCCCGGCAGCGGCCTACACTAACACCAAATGAGTTTGTATGTATGACTTTATTTACTGCTGGCCTTAAATGTGATACCGACGAATTTTATGTTTATTTCGTTGACTTTGCAGTGCATGTATTCCATATGACGCAAATTGTGGCTTTTCTTACACCAAGCAAAGCGCTGCGGAACCCTGCGTTGGTCTAAGAGGTAGATCGCGCTAAAAATTGCATACATGGTCCAAGTTCAAAAAGATTTTTTTCAAACACCATTGAATTGCCAAAGATAAATTCTTTTTATACTTCTAGATCGTACTACATAGGAATAGTACGCGATACTTGGCTTAGATGCAAAGATTTTTGAAAAAAAAAAAAAATCATTTGAGTTATTGCACTTTTGAATGCAACTGTACATATGTATGTAGGTACAGTCGGCACCGCAGTTACCTCCACAGGGCTATCATAGTTATTTGAACAGTCTAACAATAATTTGACTTTGACTTTGCACTTTTGAATATATGTAGATACAGTCGGCACCACAATTAGCCCATCATGCTAATTAATTGAGCTATACCAACCACAGTTCACTAAAATGACCATCTTGTCTAGACTATCTTTATTGTAGATAATAGGCATCCATGTACATAAGCATAGATGGACACAAACTTATCTCAACATGATAAGCATGATATTTAGACCACGAGAAAATATCCTTCCATCAGTTGGTATACATCTCATTTCCAATCACAATTTTCTCCGCAAACATTCAAAGCGATACTTTTAGAAACAAGGTAGGGGAAATTAAATGGTCTTTCGTAAATTTGTTAATATATTAAAACAAAGTAGATAATAATTACTAACTTAAGGTTCCATGACACCCTTTTTGTATGACATCGTGAGCGATGATCTTAATTATCCTTGAAACTAAAACTAAACCCTAAAATCGAAATTTCTTTCTGAATTTGAGACACCGTAAAAGAGTATCAGAAATAAATAATGATGACAAACGGACAGACAAGTGATTCCACAGCGTTCCGTTCTATTAAGATAAACTTGCACATAAGCAGACTATTATACATTTTTTCAATAAGATATACAAATTCCCGTTAATATACAAAATCAAAATAGAAACTTTATCATAAAATATCAGACTATTTGCATGATAATCAACAATGATAACCAGCTCTCATTCGAATGCCAGGCTTATTTAATAATAATAATAAATACCTTTGCACATACACACAGCGCCATCTAGTTCCACACTAAGCAACTAGGCTTGTATTATGGATACCAGATGGTTGATAAACTACACAAATACATTTTTTTTAGTAAATAAATACATATAAAATGAAAAACATCCATAACTCGGGAACACATGTCTATATTCATCATACAAACATTATGTCCCTAGCGGGATTCGAACCCGCGACCTTTTGGTATAGCAGCAGAGTTTCTAACCACTACACCAAACAGGTCGTCATCATTTCACATTTAATAATTTAATAAATTGTACCCCTTGGAATATAAAACCATTTTTTAAAAAGAGCAATTCCTCGTGTTTCGTGCTTGTTCCTAGTGCATTTGAACAAGCTGTAGCTTAAAAAAATTTCAAATCTACTGTTTTATGTTTATACCGTGTACCTCCAAATAAAGATTGTTCTATTTTACTGTTGCTATTTTCAATACGGAACATTAAAAACTAAAAATAAAAATTAAAATATACTTCCAGTAAAACCTCCCAAAGCCGGTTTCTAGGCAACAAATTAATCTCAGACATAATACAAATTCCAACACCTTATTGGACAAATAATGGCCAGATTGAGTGGTTGTAGAACAGTAATGGCCGGCATTTGTCCCATTTGGCGTTTTACAAATGGAAAGCGTATCGCAATTATTGCATTGGACACGATTTCCAACATTGTCCGTCAGACGGGCTCTCCAATTTGGGCCTGACTGAATCAATCTATCTCTGAATATAATTGTTTAATATAATTGTTCATAAATTTAAAACCATCTTAGAGAACACAAAATATTTACAAAAGGCTGTGTGGTTTCGGCGACTAAGGGACTTTCCACCAAAAAACATCCAGGGGTTCTATGTCCAACATATTTATTTATATAAAAAAAATAAGTGTCTTAAATCTATGTAATCCGACAGCGACAAGATTGACCAAAGTCATTCACATTTTTCTAATTTTTTTTGTCAACCCTAATAGTACCACGCTGGGGATTGAACCCGTGGACCTCCTTACCTGTAATCTATTGAACACCGACCCAAGGAGGCGGTTGAGTTAACTCATTCAGCACACGCAATGGAAAATGATATCATTACAAAAAGTTCAACGACTTGGCCGATGCGTTTTTGTTTATTTAAATAAAGGGTGGGGCGTAGGCGGCTAGTTACGGCCAAGTGACAGACGAAATGAAGTTTCATAACAGAGCTCAGATACATGTTACGAGGTATTAATTACTTTCTTTACTACTGCAATGACTCCTAATAATGTAACATTGACATAATTGTCATAAGGATTGAGATCGAGTCTCACTCTCAATAATACAATTATACATAAGTATATTTGATACTGTTCAAATTCGGATTGGACGGAAGCAATAGAATAATCTCAAGTATCATTCTATAAGTTTTTCTCAGTCTTGGGATGGTTTTATTGGTGCGAGCCTTCTCTAATGTCTTGTTGTACTTATATACAGCTTATATTTATATTTATGTGTGTGTGGAAAATAAATGGTATACTTGGTAAAGATTGTGGTTAATGATTGACAGTCAGACATCCAAACTTTCGCATATTTTATAATATTAGTTAATTTAGATAAGCGGTAAATTTATTATCGCAGGACCGATAGCTGTGGAGATCTTTGGGGGAGGCCTTTGTCCAGCAGTGGACGTCTTTCGGCTAATATGATGATGTTCATCGCCTATAAATCATAACATATTGTATATCATATGGGAAATTGAAAAATTATTGTGTGCGTTGAATTGAATATAACTATAATTTAATAATTATCCAATAAATCGTTTACAAACAAACTATTTCACGAATTAAAAACTTACTTCATGAAATCAAACCTATTTGTTGTTTTGCTTCGATTGATGATTTTCCTGAATAATTTTATACGCTCCTACCAGTCAGTACCTTGGCACATAATTAATATAGTACTAACACCTTGCAATGCAAGTCAATTTGATTCAATAACATCACTATAAGTTAGGTTAAAAATTGGAACGCACATTATGACATATTGTCTGTGACATAATTTTATATTTGTCTATCTGTGGTCTCTTCTTTATATGTCAGTGTCTCGATCGCTCTTGGTAAAATAAAATTTAATCTATTGGAAGTGATTTACGTATTTAATTCAGTACAAAATCAAGTCCTAAACATGGTGCCGAAAAATATTCAGTTGTATCGCATTATTTCTCAAAAATCTCTCGAAATTGTGCTATTTTTGTGATCGTTTCAATTCAAGAAATTTTTCTCAGGAACGTCTACGCCATTGTTCATTTGTTTTCAAATATTTTCATTGAAACGGTATGAGTTTCGGGTTGTTGTCCTGAAGTTCGCCTGCACTTTTGACAGAACATCTGATCTGTCATAGAATCTAAGAAGGTTGCGATTTCTATGATAATTATAAAACCATACTGTCATTAAATATCGGGATTTTTCTGCCGTCACCTCTGTCAGTATAATTATATTTAATTTTAATAAAACTGAAAATGATATGAGTTAATTTGATCAGTTATTTCGGTCTACTGTATGTTCAAGAATACCGACTCCGCTGACTATTCAATTAGTGACTCTACAAGTGACTCGATCAGCGATCAATATACTGATGCAGAAGAAACTGTAATCATGACAGAACAAGAACAGAAGAAGTTGGTTTCGGCGAAAGGCCAATGCAAGTCTACAATCACAAGATTAGAAAAGTACTTTGCGGACCCAGAAAGGCTATTCACGGCGGAAGATATACTTGTTAGAAAACAAAAATTAATTGAATCGTATGCTAAATACCAAGAGTTATCACTGAACCTGCAGATGTTGGGTGAAACAGCCGACGAGGAGGAAGTAGTTGAAGAGCGCTACTATAATTTAATGGCTACTATTGAACGTAAGCTAAAAACACCTCCTTCAGGAGATCATTCATGCAAAGGTAATAATGTGGCAAAGTTACCAACACTAGACATTCCGATCTTCGACGGAAAGGATATATCAGGCTACAAGCCATTTATTGAGATGTTCCGTGCTGTCGTACATGAAGATACAAGGGTGTCATCTATACAAAAACTTTGCTTCTTAAAGAAATATCTCAAAGGAGAGCCATTGCAGATAATCGATAGCTTGCCAATTATTGGCGAGTCTTACGAATCTGCACTTAATTTATTACAGAAACGGTATGATAATCCGGCTTTATTAATTAACAGTCACGTGACCAGTTTACTGGATCTTCCAAGTTTGCATCGTGGGACTGCACAGCACCTGCGCGATTTGGTAGCGAAGGTTCGACAGCATATGACTGCGTTAAAAAATCTCAAGCAACCAGTAAGTCAGTGGGACGCGATTTTGTCCTGTATCATTATGCGCAAACTCGATTCTTTCACAGTAAGATTGTTTCACGCTGAGCGGGACGCCACAATGATCGTCACCATTGAAGAGTTGTTGAACTATTTAGATAAGCGAGCTGCTTCGTTAGAAGCAAGTCCTAGCATCAACGAAAAACCTTATGGTAAGGTAAAATCCATTGTTAATCTTGCTACATCTAATTATAATGTAGCCGATAAAATGCACTGTAGGCTGTGTTCACAAGACCATAGGTTATTTAAATGTCCCGATTTCAATTCATTTACCATCCAAAAGCGGATTGAGTTTGTAGACAAAAATAAATTGTGTAAAATTTGCCTCAACTTCCACTCCAAAAAATGTAAATTTAAGTTCATTTGTACAACCTGTAATTCTAGGTCGCATAACACATTAATACATTTAGAGGAGCCTGTGAAGAAAGAAGGTGAATGTGATAATCGGGTAAACTTTCATGTAGCACAGCCAATAAGCTTAAGTGTCTTGCTCCCCACCGCCAAAGTTATGGTACATGGAGCAGATAATAGGAAGTTTGTTGTAAAGGCGCTTTTAGACTGTGGTAGTCAGACTTCATTTTGCACCACGGCTTTAGCCAAACAATTAGGACTGCCACAATTTGACTCATACAAAAGCATTGGCACTTTGGGTGATATTTGCAATAGAAACTCTAGTAAGGCTATCAACTTGTCAATACAGTCACTAGTTCGAGATTTCAAATTAAATATTTCTTGCTCAATTATTGACAAGATTACGTCAAAATTACCTCAAAGGCCAATTGACTTAAGTGGTTTCTTATTTCCAAATAACGTGACATTAGCTGATGATGAATTTTATATACCGGGTGAAATCTCTCTCTTACTTGCATGTGATATTGTATTCAAGATTATTCGAGACGGTAAAATTGAAGGCGGACCAACTGATCCCATACTGCTCAATACGCAGCTGGGATACATTGTCTCGTCCACCGCATATTCGAACATTAAGAAGACCGTCGTTATGCATGCAAGTACAGAACTTAACATTGATCACTGTGTCCGTCAGTTTTGGATGGCGGAAAAGGTTCCTGAAATATATCAGGAATCTTTGCCTGAACTTGAATACAGCGAAAAAGTTTTTTGCGACTCTGTAACTCTGAAAAATAACACATTCGAGGTCAAAATTCCTCTGAAGGTCGAGCTTCCGGAAATCGAACCATCAAATTCTTATGCAATCGCACTTCAGAGATTGTATACCATAGAAAAGAGGTTCAAGAAAGATCCGGTGTATTTCGAGCTATATAAAAACTTCATACACGAATATTTGGATCTGCAACATGCTAAAGTGATTGACATTAAAATGTGCGCCGAAACGGATAGGCCGTTATTTTTTTTGCCCCATCACGCGGTGTTGTGCCCTGACAGGCAAACGACCAAGCTAAGGGTCGTCTTTGATGGGAGCGCAAAGACTAAAAGTGGTGCAAGTCTAAATGATTTCATGTGTAACGGTCCTGCCGTACAGCGCCTTCTTTTTGATATATTGTTGCTGTTCCGTATTAACAAGTACGTGGTTCAATGTGATATACGTCACATGTACAGAATGATCCAAATACATCCACAGCATCGATGTTTGCAGAACATCCTGTGGCGCGAGAATGGAGTCATGAGCGTACTCCAGCTGCAAACAGTGACATACGGCTTAAAAAGCTCCGCATTCTTAGCTACAAGGTGTCTCATCGAATTAGCAACACGGTATAAAAATGAATATCCATTGGCAAGCGCAGCAATTGTCAATAATTCGTATGTTGATGATATTCAGACCGGTAGCAATTCGGTTGAAGGCGTCATTCAGTTAAAAAACGAGCTCACTTCTATTGCTAAACTGGCTAACTTTAAGCTTCATAAATGGGTGTCGAATTGTCCCGTATTACTTGAAGATGTGCCAAGAGAAAGTTTAGGAATGAGCTGCAAAAACTTAGATCAAGACAAGTCTGTATTCAAAATATTGGGTCTGTCATATAACGCAACGGACGACGCATTTCAGCTAAATGGACACGTCTTGCACCCGAAGCCTGTAGTCCCAACTAAAAGAAACGTTTTGTCTTCCATCAGTAGACTTTTTGATCCCATGGGATTTGCTGGTCCAGTTACAACGAAGGCTAAACTAATCTTACAAGAGCTATGGCAACGTGATTTAGATTGGGACACACCTCTACCAAACGAATTTAGGCATATTTGGGAGAGCTTTTATGCAAATCTTACTAGCATGCCTACTATTTTTATTCCTCGCTATTTACAGATTGCTGAAGCAAACGAAATACAACTAATTGGCTATTGCGACGCTTCTGCTAATGCTTATGGCTGTTGCATTTATCTTAAGGTTAAAAGCGGCAACAAGGTTCACATTTACCTACTTTGTTCCAAGTCTAGGATTAATGCATTAAATTCTAAACTTACGATTCCAAAATTAGAACTGAATGGTGCTTTATTATTGGCAAAACTTAGTAATCATGTAGCTGCTACCCTGAAAGTAACCAGCATTAATCTGTTTTCCGACTCTAAGATTGTTTTAGGGTGGCTTGATGCATCTCCTGTAAAGGTTCCCGCTTACATAGGAAATCGCGTGAGGGAGATCAAAAAGCTCACACAATACACTGCATGGCATTTTACTCCTGGCCTCTTTAACCCCGCTGACATATTGTCTAGAGGTGCCGACCCACTAGAGATTGTTAATAATTCACTATGGAAGTGTGGGCCAGACTATTTATTAAGCTCTGACAGTTACAATTTTTATATATCAGAAATTGAGAAACCATTCCCTAATGTTTATCAAGTAGATAACTTTTCGATTGTAAACAAGGAGCCAATGGAGCCCTTTCTACAAAAATACTCAAGTTTACATAAAACTATATCTATTATGGCATATGTGTTGCGATTTATAGGCAAATGCCAGCGCCACGTGATTTATTCTGGAGAAATTTCAGTTGGGGAATACAGAGAAGCGCTCACTATGATTATTAAAGTATTTCAACGTCATTACTTTGTTGAAGAAATCATGTGTCTTTATGGTAATAAAGATATAAAGGGCTCTTTATTATCACTCAATCCTTTTCTAGACTCAATGGGCATTCTTCGCGTAGGAGGTCGGTTGAGTAACGCTGATCTGGATTTCTCAACTAAATTTCCTATAATTCTACCGAAATCTTGTCACCTCACAAGGCTTATAATACGACACGAGCATATAGCATTAATGCACGGTGGCTTAAAGATTGTCTCAAGTCACTTATTGCAAAAGTATTATATAATCAATGCTATAAGAGAAATCAAGAGTGTAATTCATAAATGTGTAGTATGTTGCAGACATAAAGCTGAAACCTCGAAACAGCTCATGGGCTCTTTGCCTAAGAATCGAGTAAACCCTTCCCGAGTGTTTGAAAAGGTGGGATTGGACTATTGTGGACCGTTTGAGATCAAGCAGTCTTCAAAGCGTAACAGCATTGTTTCCAAGGGGTATGTTGCATTATTTGTTTGTTTCGCATCCAAGGCCCTGCACCTGGAAGTGGTCTCAGATATGTCAACAGACACATTTTTATCGGCATTGAAAAGGTTTGTTGCTCGAAGAGGAATACCTACTGATTTATATTGCGACAACGCAAAGACATTCAAGGGTGCTAATAAACAGTTAAAAGAACTGTTTAAGTTGCATGACAGTAAAGAATTCCAACATGCTGTCCATAGTTACGCCCTGCAAAAGGAAATTCGCTTTCATCACATTCCAGCATATAGTCCAAACCACGGAGGCCTCTGGGAATCTGCTGTAAAGTCTGCAAAGTTTCACTTGAAGAGGATCTCCACTAGTAAAGTTTTCACCTATGAACAATTTAATACGATTATGATAGAAATTGAATCAATTTTAAATTCACGCCCTTTGATGTCCGTCACAAACCAGGATTCCTCAGATTTTCAATGTCTGACCCCCGGACATTTCATTATAGGTTGCCCTTTGACTGCTATTCCACAGCCAGATTTGACTGACATACCTGCAAATAGGTTGCGTCTTTGGAGGGTTAGCGAGCAGATAAGGCAACATTTTTGGAAGGTGTGGTCTAAAGACTACCTATCTACTCTTAATGAACGAACGAAATGGAAGAAAACTCTGTCTAATTTGAAGGAGGGCATGGTTGTGCTATTATTGAATCCCAATACCCCACCTCTTCAATGGCCCTTGGGCAGGATTGTAAAGACATTTTCTGGAAACGACAATAACGTTAGAGTTGTCGAAGTAAAGACGTCTAATGGAAAGCTGCATACCAGAGCTATTTCGAAAATTGTGGTATTACCTGTCGAATAGTTTATTAGGTGATCGAAGTTATTTGCTATATTGTGTGGTATTATGATATCACCGTAGTTAACTTGGTTTTTATAAATAGTAATGAATTAAGTTTTATATCAAAGCTTACCAATGTTTTAATGAAACCTGAAATAAGTGGGATTTTAATTTATCTTGTTATTTCTTAGGATTTATATTTTGTTTGTATTGCTTTCGGGCCCCCAATTTATGTCTGTGACATAATTTTATATTTGTCTATCTGTGGTCTCTTCTTTATATGTCAGTGTCTCGATCGCTCTTGGTAAAATAAAATTTAATCTATTGGAAGTGATTTACGTATTTAATTCAGTACAAAATCAAGTCCTAAACACATATTACTCTTTAAATCTATATTTCCACGACTATAGGCCGCTTATAAATCAGACCATACGAAACACGAGAAATAATAACGCACTACCTATACTGAAATGATATTTTGATTTGAGTAGTGGTGTTCACGTGTCTCATGTGGAGTGTTAAATAAAGTTAAATTTTTGGTACAAAAAAAAACATGGGTATCATACCACGTTGCTGTAGAAAGAAGGTTGGTGCCACAGACATTTAATTACTTAGTAAAATTAATGAAAGTTTGGTTAGTGCAAAGGCAAAATCTTCAAAGTCCTGAATATTTAAATCTTATCTAAATCTGCCGCCAAGCAGCAATATTAATAGCTTTGTTGTGTTCCGGTTGCCAGAGATAAGATAGTCAGTCCCGTAAATAAGACGGGGTTTCCGGGTCAGTACCTTCCACCTGTGATTGAGGTCAAGTGCTAAACCCTTTTGCTTAAAAAAATGTTTTAGAAAGTGTTTTAGCTCTATAACGATTAGATCTTTTTGTAAGTTTCATCAGTTTTTCTGTTTCTAAATTGATTGATTAATATTTCCTTATTTAATATATAACTACCTACTAATAACTTTACAAGACGTGTAGAATCGCTGTGCGTTTTGTAAAAAAAAAATTTTTATGCACAACGGTTTGGTACTTGACCTCAATTACGCCTGATGTTAAGTGAAGATGAGGTCGAAGGTGGAAGCGTGCTGACCCGGAAACCCCAACACATTTACTACCTATGCCAATAACTTCTAACTATTTCACTTACTTAATATGCCTTATTTTTTCCTTACGGTAAAAAAAACTCATGCGGTATATATTTACACTTTCTTCACTTGTACACAATCTTTGACTTTGGTTGCACAATATTCTGCCTTTCATATAAAAAGTCTAATTATAAAAAGTGAAGTAAATATAAATAAAAGCACCATAACCGCCAAAATTCCCGCCAAAAAGCCGGCCAACTTCTTTTTTTTTGGCTTATTTGGCGGGAAAAAGCCTTTAAAATATTTGGGTTTCTCTAAGTAGGTTACGAAAAAGATATATAAACTTATTTTTTTAAAAGTTTTTCTTGGTCCTATATTTTTCTTTATTTTTAACCAAATGTAACGTCAGTCACAACATAAGACATCATTTATTCCATTAAAAGGAAAGCCATTACTTATAAGAATTGAATTGAATTTAATATAATTAGAATTCGAAACCGAATTGAAATTGGGAACTCACCTACGGCGAGATTCAAAAGGATTTCAAGGAAACTTATATACTTATATATAAGGAAATATACTTATAAATACACTAGGCATATACCTTTTACAACATGTGGTCTGGGGTGCGGAAAACACGCGAATATAGATTTATGGTGGTAATGTTTATTTATTACTAGCTTTTCACCTGCTGCTTTGCACGCGCTGACATTATACAGTTCAAAAAGTAGCCTTTTTTCGGTTCCCAGCGTCTCTGTCAAATTTTAATATGATCGGTCCGCAGTCCAACACACAGACGTTTTTCTGCACGAGCTTATCGTGGACCCGACCTCCTTTGCTTTGGGGACGAGCAGCTGACATAGAATATAGTTTTATTTTACAAAAGAGAGCAATACGAGCAATATACATATAATCTGCATCGACATGACTCTCTACGGGACAGGTTTAAAGTAATTAATATTTTAACTGTTCCTTCCTACGAGAATATTATGTATGTTCAAAAAAATATTTCTGCATTCTCGAAAAATAGTGATAAGCATAACTTGGCAACCCCTATGTTCAGACTAAGCAAAGTTAACATTATCTATTATGGAACACTGTATACGCCTTTATAACCTTATTAGCTTTCGGACAGCGGCTTCGCCTGCATGGAATAACTTTATCGCGGAAATTTGTTTATCCCGCGGGAAGTACTCACTTTATCGGGATAAAAAATATCCTATGTTTAAATCCAGGGTTTGTTCTACCTATATACCAAATTTCATCCAAATCCTTTCATCCGTTTCGCCGTGATTGACCAACAAACAAACAAACATCCAAACTTTCACATTTATAATATTAGTTAAGATTAAATACCTAAGAATATCATTAATATTCTTAAAAAAAAACAACATTAGCAAAAAAGGGTTATTACAAAATTGGTGACTATCTGAATGACAAACACGCTTAGTGTACTTCGACCATCTCCCCAAAATTATAAAAATGTATTAGTTGTATACCTTTCATTAAAAAAAAAAAGACAACTCTGGGATTCTTGCGCCGCTTCTTTTACTACAGATGATTTCACCCTTTTTTTTTTCTTTCTCCATTTCTGAACTTAGCTTGAACATACTGACTGACAGACAAATGCAATAGCTCCTTTTATCATTTCCAATTGACATTCCAAAAATGATATCATGTATACTTACGTTGAAATAAATGCTTGAAGTTTGAAATTTGATTCTAATACAATCCGTTGAGCAGTTTAAGCATGATACTACTGACAGACAAAAGGCATTCGCATTTTTTATATTAGTTTAGATAGCTAGCATACGTGGGTGGTACCCAGTAGGTAATGCCTGCCATTTTTGTTTCGTTGTGAAAGATGGGAGCTAGTAAGGTTACAGGGTTTTATGCTTTTTAATCCTCAGGGTAATTACCTACGTAAAGTTTGAGGTTGAAAGTATATCAGAGAGGTTACACTTTCAACCTACCTAGTAATCACTTCCACGTTCTCTCGTTCGGTATAATCAAAACTCGTGTATACTATCAATTATCATTGAATTGTCTACTGCGGCGAAGTAAATGTTGAATTTATAAAACATATGTTTTATGCTTGTTTGTTATAGATCGAGGAGGTTATGCAGCAGAGGGCGCCGGGGGTGCCAAGTAACATCAAGCTTCAGTAAGTAACAATATCAATACTACTCTACTACTATAGGTACTCTCGATAGAAAAAACTATCCATTTTAAAACATTATTGTGAAACAAAAAATTACCAGGTCCGTTTTAACAATATACATATATCCGTGTTCTAAGGAACATGGATTTGCTATGGCAAAGAACGATCCTTTCAGCAAGACTCACCACCGAAATAAAGTTCGATCAACACAAGCTTGGCAGGAATGTTCCTGACTTCCTTAGAGCTGAAGACTCCGCTAGTATGGCATGCTCTACCTAAATGCCGCGGCCGCCGCCGCCGTGATAATATTGAGTTCTGAGGGCGGAGTGTGAGTTTTGTTTCGACTTAACGTTACTACCGCGTTCACGTTTACGTGACGATTTGTATGGAGAAATGTGCAGCGCCTCAAGCGCACAACTCACACTTCGCACAGTGTGCGAAGTGTGAGTTTTGTCTAGTTTTTAACTTAACCATCGCGTTCGCGTTTACGAAAGAAGTCCCTATGAAAAAAATCGTTTTGCAAACTATCCGCTAGATGCGCTGCACATTTCTTCATACAAATCGTCACTTAAACGTGAACGCCGTAGTAAAGTTAAGTCGGACCAAATTCACACTCTGCCCTCTGAAAACATTGGACAAGAGAGGCAGTGGCTAATTTTCCCATAGAGAGAATGTCGATAAGTGGTCAAAAATTTCATTGGCTATTATTTAGATATTTATAATTTATTTAGATCTACAGGGAGGATTTGAATTCATGTAATTCCTATTAACTGGTGACGCCACTCTTGATTACGAATAACTTTCCCCAAGGAATCATAGAATTCGATCAAAGAATTTTCGATTACCCATACAAAGTAAACCATTCTGTGTGCGAAGTGTGACTTTTGTCTCGTTTTTAACTTTACCATCGCGTTCGCGTTTACGCAAAAAGTATCTATGAAATAAATCGTTTTGCAAACTATCCGCTAGAGGCGCTGCACATTTCTTCATACAAACCGTCACGTAAACGTGAACGCGGTAGTAAAGTTAAGTCGAAACAAAACTCACACTCCGCCCTCTGTAACCGCCTTTAGCATAGAAGTCCAACAATTTTCGGCTGAATACGGCCATGGTTTCTAGTGGATAGTTGTTCGTAAGCAGTAGTGGAGACACTGTAAATTAAATTAAACGAATTAAATTTCACCCTGTATTATGTATATAATTGTATATTATGTATATAAATTAGACTATATAATAAGAGAATATTCTTCTATACGCCCAATCAACATTGTCAATTGCAAATTTGGGTCCACTGGAAGAGATCATGGGATAAGTCCGCCTGTGTACACTATTTTGATTTAGTGTATTATGTTACTTTGTAAGTGATTGCAAATAAACAAGACCACTTTGAGATAGCTTCACATTTTTTTAAATGGCATGACTAGGTAGATAATATGCAATTTCGTTAGTATCGTCATTGGTAAATAACTATACAGGGCGTCCCAAAGTTATGGGACATGAAGGGGAAGTACCTTAAATATCGTAGATAGTGAATTTTGCTCAAAGAAGACTTTATGTTATTTTTAAAAGTTAGTAATTCTGCATTCATAGATTTTCTAAAAATTATTTGCTTCGGCTGGGAATCGAACCGACTCAAATGTGAAAAAAAAAACACCCTACTTTTATGATGCCAATCGAAAGAATAGCTAAAAAATAATAACTCTGCCTAAGTAACATAGTATTTTAAAAGAAAGGAACAACGTGAAATTAATCATTTTAATCAAATAAAAAACATACATGAAACTGCCGTAGTCAATTAAGTAGGTATTTTTTTGTAAATTAATTAATTAAATGCTCAAAATGTGATCCCTCTTGTCTTACGCAAATCGCCAATCTTTTAATGAGCCCGCTGCCTGTTGATTTTCTAATCATTTTATGGTGAACACTCGATGTGATATGGCACAATTCTGTTTGCAACTCGCCTACGTTCTCGTATCGCTTTTTGTATAGCATATCTTTCACGTATCCCCAAAAGAAGAAATCTAATGGTGTGAGGTCCGGGGATCTGGCCGGCCATCTAATCGGTCCATTTGTACCAATCCATGTAGGAAAACATTCATTTAGAAAATCTGCTGCTCTCCGACTATTATGAGCCGGAGCTCCATCTTGTTGGAAAATTAAGTTTTCTTGCTCCGCCGCGGAATGGTTTCTTATCTTATCCCTTAAAATTTGAAGTATTCCTAAATACTTTTCTGTGTTCAAGGTTCCTTGGTAAAAATGGATTAAGAAAACCCGGTTTTTTAAAAGTCCGCACCAACAGTTGAGTGAAAAACGCACTTGGTTATTAGTTTCAGTCACTCGTAGGGGATTTTCTTTAGACCAAATACGATTATTGTTGCGGTTATACATACCGTTATTGCTAAAGTTAGATTCGTCTGTCCAAATAATATTATCCAAAAAATTTGGATCTTCGAGCAATCGTGCCTGGATATCAAGACAGAAATTTTTTCTCCTTTCTGTATCGCCCGGAAGTAATTTTTGAACCAATCGTCCTTCAACATAACTCTTAAAACCGTGTTTTTTTAATACACGGTGTATTTTACTTTTTGAAACTCCAATTTCATGTTCTCCTTCTCTCACCGATGCTTTCGGAAAAGCCGAAAAGTAAATTAAAATACCAAGTTCTTCGTCGTTGATCGTATGGTTTTCTTGCTGTGGTTCTCTTGGGCGTTTATCGAAACGTCCCAGAGTTTTCAAATTGTTCACAAGCCTTTTCAAAACTTTACGAGACGGTATTTGTCTATCAGGATATTTTACGCCATACCACCGCAAACTTCTAGAGATATCTTTATCGTTCAAAAAATATGCTTCCATTAGATCAAAACTTACTTGATATGCCATGTTCGCAATAAATTAACACAATAACACTTGTGTAAGTGAATTGAGACTAAACAGATCAATATCCGAAAAACAAACGCTCGCACATACTGTTCCATTTTCAAATTTAAGAACAACATTTAAAAATATCACTTCTTTTTAAAATATCTTAAAAAGTATGCATTCAAACAAACGCTGTCATAAACTGTTCCATTTTCAAATTATAAATTATTTATTTTTGTTTTTAATTTGCCTTCTGTCTAGCTTACAGAGGACGTATTGAAATACAAGTTTTATCATTTCATCTACACGTGCACTTATAATAAGGAAAACTATGTTAGTACCTATTTTATGAAGTGGGTACTTATTTACGAATAATCAATGCTATTCTTTGGAATGATAATATCGCTACTTTTCGAACGTCGTCGGCAATAAATAACTTTCTTGAAATTTGACTCAATCATTTTATGTTGTTCCTTTCTTTTAAAATACTATGTTACTTAGGCAGAGTTATTATTTTTTAGCTATTCTTTCGATTGGCATCATAAAAGTAGGGTGTTTTTTTTTTCACATTTGAGTCGGTTCGATTCCCAGCCGAAGCAAATAATTTTTAGAAAATCTATGAATGCAGAATTACTAACTTTTAAAAATAACATAAAGTCTTCTTTGAGCAAAATTCACTATCTACGATATTTAAGGTACTTCCCCTTCATGTCCCATAACTTTGGGACGCCCTGTATATCTTCTACCTTGCTTTTTCAAATGATTTCACAAAGTTTTCCCTTTTCCGACATTAATCTCAAATGGCTACTTGTGGCGCCATCTATGGTACACACTGTCAAGTTATTAGACAACGTAAAGAGAACGTATGTTTATTTATAGAGGGCACTGTTACGATAACAATGTGAACGCTTATTTCAACTCCGAGAACATCGGGGATATAGCTCAGTGGTAGAGCATTCGACTGCAGATCGAGAGGTCCCCGGTTCAAACCCGGGTGTCCCCTATGAGCTTACTTTTTTTTTTATGTGTTTATAGACAACCTCATCACATCAACTCTCAAGCGCGGAGGGGTTTGTCAGCGAATTTCTTCAAGACAACCTTCAGCTCTCGTATCAAGGCGGTGCCGACCGCTACATCTTCATATTCCGTTGAAGAAGTTACCAAAATAGGCAGCGCGGAGACTAAACCTATAACTAGGAATAGACCTAGGACTGGTAAGCAACTTCACTTATTACTAGGGTTGCCATAAATTCTAGAAGTCAATACGGGACATTTTCTTTTCTGATGTAGTTTTAGGAACCTCGAACCTAAGACATTCAATACCGACACGTGGCTTTTGAACTATGTTTTATCATATTTAACTGCTTTTGCACGCATGTGCACGTAGTATGAGTTTTCTAACAGATGGGTATTAATCTGATGAGATTTGATCTCCACAGATGTGGCTATCGCGCTCGCGCCCCTCACCTCTCTATTCTATTTCGGTATTTTGTCGAAATACGGGACAAATACGTAAAAATAGTAATACGGGACGGGATGGTCAAATACGGTGACAGTCCCGTAATTACGGGACGTATGGCAACCCTACTTATTACCTACACAATATTTGAGGTTCTGAATTTGAATTCTTGAAAAAAGTCTGTAACTTCGAAAGTTCTTTAGTAAGGTAATGTAATATTTTGGTTTTGAAATGAAATTATTTATTTGTATACGATCTTGAGAGTTTACTTAAGTTGGTTTGGTACCTCATCATTAGATTACTCCTTAAAAATGTGGTCACAGTCAAGTATAACAATTAGCCCAGGGAAAATACGATTTTCTTGAAACATTTAATAAAGTGTTGTAAATGTAGTAACAATTGTTAAAAATTAAGTTTTTTTAAGAAATGCAAGTACTAAGTAAGTACCTAACTAAATAAGCTAAAGTTGAAAAATGTGTTTCTTTTAAAAAAAATGCATAAGTGATGGGTATTTCTTTAAATTCAAAACATTTACGGAAATTATCGTTACAATAACTCGTTACAATAGCTCGACGACATTTTCAGCTAAAACACATGCATGCATAGCAACATAGATAACATGCTTAGTTATCCATCAATAAGTTAACTGTGTTTAACAAAAGTCTACCTAATTAAAGTAAAGTTTGTATTTATTGTTATTAAGATACAAATTAAAAATAGGGTTTTCTAAAAAAATCTACACTAAACGCTCGTTTTTTTAGGCTTAATTATTCAAAATTACATCTCTAATATACCTCTATAAGATAGCAATTTATATAAGTCAGTTCTGAATTATGTCTAGCTAAGCTAATTTTTTTTACCGTATTTTCCCTGGGCTAAATCTAGATAAACTAGGACCTATTACATCATCCTAAATGCAGAGACTATCCGGCAAACATTGCTGGTTAAGTAAGGATATTTAAATTACGAAACCAAGCTTCCCAGCGATGTATGCCGAATTAGTATCTGGAGTTAGGATGGTGACAGGCTTTCATGTAGTAGGTAGGTATACTTAAGTTTTAAATGATAAACTTAGAAAATTAACAGTTGATGATAATTTTATGGACATAATATGATAATGTAAGATATTAATACCTGAATGAGTACATATGTACTTTTATCTTTTAGCCAGTGACGCTGAACCTACCGGTAGAGTAAAAGTTAGAAGAGTATTGGAGCGCGCTAGACCTGCCATTAAAAAACCTGACAAATCTGAACTAGAGAGACTAAATAGAACCAAACAACTCACACCAGACCCTGGAGGACCCAAACCTATTGATAAAAGGACAAGCCATGATTTAAAAAGTCCAAATGTTGTTTTACAAATAGTGAAGAAATCCCATGCGCCACCTGCGCCGGCTCTCAAGGAGTCTACCAGCATTTTGCCGTCGTCTTTGAAGTCAAAAGAAAAGGAAAATCCCAAATTAAAGTTGACAAAAAATATAAATAACAATGATGTTTGGACCAGAGCTAAAGAAGGAAAGGTTTTGCGTAGAAAAGCTGTCACGGCTCCACTTCCTATAAGGTACGTAATTTAACTAAACGAGTACCTACTTACTAAAAGAAGAACTCACTGATCGAATAAGCGATTTAAATTTACGCGCTACAACTGCTATTAGCAACGTAAATGAAAACAAATTCCTCCTATTTCTGTAAAAATACATCTTAGTGTTAACGAAATAAGGATACATTTTAAACATCTATTAAAAGAGTTGTTTGCGTTGCGCACGTGATATAGATAGGTTTTGGCGGCCGTATACCTGTCTTATTCTAACGCGCTTATCTACCCTATACGCCAGAACGGTTGTTAATATAACTTACTTCTTCGCACACATGTAATGTTTTCCTCAACGTAATAAGCGACTCAATTGCGTGAATACTTTGAAGGTTAGTCCAGCCAAATGGAGCGATATGTTGTCAACTTGGTCGTGTAGTAGAAAGAAATGGAATGCACGCCGACTGTTGGTCGGTTGAATGAATTTATTGAGACCGACAGACAGGCAAGTTTGTTTGGTGCGGCGGGCCGAGTGTGTCGTTTCGTTGGCCGTTTTCGAACTTTTTTTTGTTTAATTGAAACAAACCGTATAAAAGTTTGATGATGTTGTGTTCTTATTTTGTGCATCAGTGACGTGTACATGTTACAAGTCTAGTGATTGGAATTAGCTAAGGTTGTAAATTATTGTTTGTGATCTGTGAAGCTTGATGCATTGACAATTTAACGTTTAACCTACCTAAGTAGCCAGCTGTTTGTAACAAAAATTGAACTTTATAAGTGCCTATACTATTTGCTTTCTCGTCTGGCAGATCGTTAAGTACCAACTGCCATGTCACGAGACGAGACGTGAAAGTAAACGGAATTTCGTGATTGAATTGTGTGGAATTGTCTCGATAATGAATGAGGCAAAACTCGAGTTCTTAGTAATTATGCTTCGTACGTTACTAGGTAGGCACCTACCTACCTATCTGCCTTCGTGTTCGTATGTAGGATAGGTAGTACTTATGTTTTTATATGGCTAGTACTCTCTATTTTGTGTACATAACGACTCAAGTTTGAATCTGGATTTATATTGTCTTATTATTACAATTTTCGCCTCAAAAAGATCTAACTAAGTACCTAGTTGGTCATGGTGTAGCCTTCGGGGTTAACTATCTTTTTCGTGTTAAGATTTAAGCTATTATGAAAAGATTTAACCTTAGTAGCCGAATATTCAAACGCTTCTTAACTTTAAGAGCCCTCATACATCATCCGTCTCTTTGAGTCTGAACGATACGAAAGTGACAGCATGATTATTTCAGGGGCTTATAAAGTTAAAAAGCATCTGTGAATACCTACGCAGTGGGAAACTAAATTTAACGGCGTTTCTCACTAAATAGACAATTATGCTACAGAAGTTACGAGTTACAGAAGTCAAAGACGTTAAATCCTTATGTTACTGTATAAGGGGGTTAAGTAAGAGGTTAAAAAGTGTAATAGACGAATAGGTAGGTACGTACTAGATCATACTGAAAGTTTCTGGAATCTAATAAAGTAAATCACTTACCTATAATGTTTGTACCGTATAACCTACCTATTCTCTCTTCCAATTTATGTATTTTTGCATTCTTTGAAATCATTGCAAAAACAGATGGCCCATTCTTCTTAGAGTTCTGTTCAAAGACCCAGTGACGGATTAACCCTTAATCAAATTAAGCAATTGCCTAGGGCATCACGTCTGGGGGGGGCACCAGAAGAAGCACAAAAAAATCCGTCCTTAGGGCATCACGTCTCACTCTCACGTCACCAAAAACCACACCAAAAAAAGTTTATAGGACTAATTTGAAAATTCGCGCGTTTTAAGTTAACATAAGAGCCGACCTAGAGTTACCCCGCTCTCCCGCTTGCGCCCACTCGCTGCCCGCTAGTCTAGTGTATTCGGCAATTCGAATTGAGCACCGGTATTGCGATCAGCCAATCACAAACCACCCCTTCCCCGCGGGCCCCCCGCCTGGCATTAAAGACCGATTCTAGTTGACATACGGATAGGGGGGCCCACAGGCGTGGATTGCTTAGGGCATTAAGTAGTCTTAATCCG
Organism: Oegoconia quadripuncta; assembly: GCA_949316235.1. Lineage (NCBI taxonomy): Eukaryota > Metazoa > Arthropoda > Insecta > Lepidoptera > Autostichidae > Oegoconia > Oegoconia quadripuncta. The sequence continues at coordinate 13,698,288 of OX438760.1, forward strand.
TCACTGCAAAGACCTCTCGGAAACTAATCCGCACTCGTAAGCCGTTTACCTACCTACGATTGGTAGGTACAAATACACTTTATTGCACAACAAAAAAGAAAATACAGTTTTAATTTCACTACTCTTAATTTCCACCTTGATTTGGACCAAAAAGAAATCGCAGGGTGTAAGTCCACACTCACTACATTATGGGGGATGCGTTATTAGTTCCAAACACAGCGCTGCAACCTTCGCGTTGGCGGAGGCATATACGAGGACGCTTCTGGTGTAGGTAGGATATTTTCTAACACAACCAAAAGTATAGTATAGTAGGTAGTCATAGAATAAACAGTCGTTGTTGTCGTCTTGCCGAAAAAACGCGCATCTTCGACCTTTCTTGACTTTCATCTGCGAATCCTCAAAAGAAAGACCCATTATTTGCGTTTTAGGTCCATAATTGTACCTACATCCAATTTCGTATCGTCACAATATATCCTGCTACATGTTAGATTGCTATGTCGTCTTATTTTTGTTTATTTTACCTACACCGCTCTACATAGGTAAGTAATGTAATTTTTTCGACGTCGGCGAAGTTTTTTTATGTTTGAAGATAGAGCCACGAGAACGCGTTTCATCACCAACTCTTAAACTGGAATATTATATATATATGTATATATATCTTAAATACGTTGTAGATCTACTCACATAACTATCCCCCGGTTAACATAGGTACCTACCGTATACAAATTCTATCTCTATTGGCTACCCATTGTTTATCGTCATCAGAAAATGCTAACCAAGGGTTCTTACATACATACGTAATGTCACGCCTGTGTCCCGTAGGGGCAGGCAAAGACCACAGACTTCCACTTGCTACGATCCTGACACACCTCTTCTGCTTCCTTCACTCTCATAAGGTTGTTCATACATGCTCGTCGCTTTAGGGTACTCTTGACTTGGCCTTATGAGTTACCAAGGGTTCTTATGTATGATTAACCTATCTATTTAATTATCATTCAGCTAAATCACTTTAATAGTGTCATCTGCTAGATAGGTACATCACATCGTTCATTTTACGTAATGTTGTGTGGTTTTATTACAATTAGGTTGTGTATACAATATTGTACACATCTACCCACCTACATTATAGAGGTATATACCTACATTTCTATAAGGTGAGAGACTTTTGAGTCATTCATTTCATATAATTAGATTCTTTTGGAAACACTGAATTAAGTTAAGTTAAGTTATGTAGATACTTTACAAAGTGTTAGTGATTGTATGAGACTTTGACCACAGGAAAATGTTTTGTAAGGACCTACCTATACTTACAGCAATACAAATCTATAAAATTTTAAATAACATTTCCATGTCTTGTTTCAAAGATTCAGCGACAATTGGTTGTTTATCTTCGACACCGCTAAACTGATTTCTATCTAAATCCATCTGTTAAGATGCGTCTCGCAAACACCAGCCTTGGAGAATAAAATACCATTTTCGAACCTCTGGTCTGCTGTTTTGGGGCTATAATACGATAGATACACAAATAGACACAAGCTTCAAACTTATACCACGCCACTTTTTGCGTTGATGGTTAAAAACACCTCAAAAAACAATTATTGTTAAACGCTTGTTTAATTTCTTCCACCTACCTAAATATTCTTCAGTATAAACGTGGGTAGTAACCCAAGTGTGATGTTGCTAAAAATGCATAATTTAACGAGTTGTTGCACAACAGCAACATTTTGTTATTGTTACAGCTGAGATCACACACAATGTCGAAACTTGCGAAACAAACAAAGAATTCTAAATAACACAATTTCATGCACATAATTTTGGTGAAAATTGTATATTTGCGACTATTGTTGTCAGTTGTGAGCAACATAACTTTGTTTTCATGGCTTCGCTTTCAATTGTCTATATTTTCTATTTTCTTGTTCGTAGTACGCAAAACATGGTTATCAGCGGGTAGAGGAATTCTATACAAATTGAAAAATAGTGAGACTACTCCAATATATAATTTAAAGAAATCGTAGAAGTCACCACCACAATGTAAAGAGATAATTATCGCCTGAAAGTCATTTGCATTAGCTTTGCATTTTGAAACAATCGAAGCCTTTAATGTAATGGCCGAAAACCCGAAGGCAAGTGCCAAATATGGAATGCAGTGATCGTAAATTCGTTAATATTGTCTTTTTTTGTCAGCTTGAAGCCAAATATTTGTCCACTAAATTATACATTCAATTAATTCGATTCAAAATGAATTTCAAGCCAGTCATTGATCTTATCTATCATTCGTAAAGATTAATTTGGCGATAAATATTAAACAAAATTAAGAACTGAAAACATGGTCGTAAGAACGACCACCCCAAGTTTTCTACTCCCGGCCTTGCTCTCTTTTACTTATATCAACTTTTCCTGTCTCAGCTTTCTTCAGACTCCTTTGTCATTAAGACTTTTGATAATTGTTATCTGACCTAACCGCTATTTGCCCCAATGAACATACCCAATGTCCCAGAAAAGCAATTAAACTGATTTAAAGCAAATCCATATTGATCGATAGATGGATAGACAACGTGGCTGCTGCATGACTGCTTTTCGTATGCTTCCATAATTGTAAGATTGGCTGCATAAGCAGCATTTTTTATAATTGGATGGGAAAAGTGCTTAACCAGAAATCACCTGATAAGTGACGATATGATCCAAGATTAAGCTGGCAATCTCAGTAAATGCCTATTCACACTGGTCTTGTCGAGACTGTTTTGACGAGCTTAAGATTGTAGGATTCATCAGGATGTAGGATGTTGGAAAATGCCTTTAGCAGTACGCATTATAAATGAAGAAGCAATACGCTTAGTGACAATATTCGGTATGTCGACGACATGGGGATGCAAGGGAACACTCCGAATAACATATGCACAATTCTAAACGCCATCTTTGTAGTCGAAGTTTGCTGTCCTATCCTATCCTATAGTGTATGAATCCTATCATTGCAGTAGAGACTTAGAAGGTATGGGGCAGTGGTCATCGGACACTCGGAAGTTTGTCCACGGTCTCTAACACCAGATTAGTCCTGGCTTAGCGTAACACCCTCAAAGTCGTATTTAGGATTCAGCGAGATAACCCAGCCAGTATCACAGGATATGAAGTAGTACTACCATAATATACAATGTGTTAATGCCACTCCTAAAATAATAAAATATTCATGGTCTTTAATTGTAGTATTACCTTTTGTACAAATAAATACATTTAAATAATTGATTCAATTGAATTTTTACGAAAGTTTGGATGTTTGTTTGTTTGTTGCTCAATCACGGCGAAACTGATGAACGGTTTGAATAAAATTTGGTATATAGGTAGAATATACCCTGGATTAAGACATAGGATAGTTTCTATCCTGATAATGTGAGCAGTTCCCTCGGGATAAAGAAATTAAACAAAAGCTAGTATGTTCATATATTTATACCCTTTGAGGATCGTGAATATACGACTTAGCACCATAATTATTGACCATGACATCCCATCATTCTATGAATCATGATCTAAATGCTGCTAAGATACATGACCCTGAATTGAACTGAAATTAGCAATTATTTATCGTGCTGTAGCTGTTATTCAGTGTTCTACCACGATAGATTTATTAATAACTTCTATTAGCACTAACCATAATATTTTTTTGGATCTCGTTAGCCGAATACTTATCACAGTTCTTTATTTTGGATTTGTATGCCCTATCTATACAATTTCATCGACAGGGCACTTTTTTGTTTGGTAATACAATACTATTAGTACCTAACCTACCTAACTACACTGTGGTAATAGACATCCATTTTCCTTGTCAACAATTATAATCTTTGCTCTCCCTGTGGCAATGAGATAATAAGTAAATCAATGTTGAAGTACGAGCGCTCACCATGAAATTTGGATACCTATGTAAGAGAAGAGACTTAGATAACTTACAATTTAGATAAGTTAGTAGTAGATAAGCAGATAGGCACGGATAAAGCGAGGAATCACAACGCAAGTCTACTGTTGGATTGATTTGCAGTTTTCAGTAAAAAATTACTCGTATAAAGCCGTATCAGAGGCGTCTGCACAATTTAGAATTAAATGAAAGTGATTTTTTATTTTGCCTTTTCGATATACCAGTCTTTGCTGAGAACCAGGTGTATGCCTTTTTAGGCTCATGCGTAATCTTCCATGTTAGACAATCCCCCAATGCTACAGTAGTACAATAACCTTGAGCCACCTTATTCAGTAATAAGCTGGATACGATAACGTATATTTAGTCAGCTGCGATCAAAGTACGTATGTAATGTTCTGTTCTTTGCCCGTTGGCCATAAACATGTTAACACTGCCATTTCCACAATGCCGAATGTTTAATATTGATCATTCATTGGACGAGGGTATCGAATTCAGTGGCTTTACCACATTACTCATGCGCTGCATGTGGTAAACATTGTGGTTATTCATGGTTATATTTTTATAAGATTTGAGACTGTTTTACGACGTTATTCTTAAGGTCTTAGCATACGTGACGTGTTTATTCTCGTGCCGGACGGAACGGGACGATTTTTTGACATCGTTGCATTTAATAACATAGCAATAAAATACACGTGGCGAGAAACACGGGCGGAACGGGACGGCAATAGAAAAAACATCGTTATGGCATCTTCTTCATCTAATGCTACGGCAACCATTGCTAGTTCTTCAAAAGTAAAATCGAACATTTTGTGCTGAAATATGGTTGCAGCACTAGCACGACTATCGTTGAACACCGTCACTGTACGTATGTTTTAAAACCACTTTCACGTTAGGAACTATACCCGTCCCGTCTCCGTTCCGTCCGAGAAATTACCCGTCACGTATGCTAAGACCTTTAGTCGTCATAGTCTTTAATTTTATTTTATTGTCCATTCTTTGTTAAAAGTAAATATTGTAATCCTAGAAAGGTATACCCTGGTTCATTGCTAAACCCCACAAATTCATAACATATTAATTTCTGTTGAATTTATTTCTCCAAAATATTGTTGTTTACAAAAATTTATAAATGAGATTAACAATCATTTTTTACCATCTCTTTTCTTCGTCTTTCTTTAAAACGTGCACGCCTTGCGAGAGCTTTGCTCATCTAAACCGTGTATTTATGGAAGTAGTTGTAGCATTGTGTTATGGAACAATTCAAGTAATGAATGCGTCGGCGCCTCCGGTGTGCCTCAGGCGTCGTTAATGGATGTGCGAGCTGACGGGCGTCGGTGTCGTGCCCTTCCTTTTGCAGTATTGCATTCTTGCGCTCTATAGAATGTGTAGCGTCTATCTTTTTGGAACGATCAAACTTGAATTGAGGTCGATAGAACGACTTTATTCTACGAGTCTGCATTTCAATTTTCAATACTTCTCAATACTTAAACGCTTCTTAACTTTAAGAGCCCCTTGATCATCATTCCGTCGCTTTAAATGTCAACGACATGAAAGTGCAGCATGATATTTGAGAAGCGTTTGTGTATTCGGGCGTTAGTCATTAATCATACCTTTATGTTGGTAAAATTATTTCTGCCATTTTTCTATCCTTGTAGTTAGTGAATTGTGTGACAGCAGTAGTATATATTATTGTATGTATTTGTAGATAAGTTAGTACCTACCAAGTAGAACTGATTCTCCGTCCTATCTAAGATTTACTTGGAACGATCCATGGAGTAGCGGTTGTTTACTTCTGTGTAGTTGCAAGTATCTAGCCCTCCAGCACAGATTTAATCCAGCTAGGTACCTACCTACAGCATTTAAACTCGGTAAAGTGTCAGTTCCTACTTACGAAACTTGCAAGAACACGTTCCTTGCGCTTGCAAAACATTAACTGGTCCCAGTTACCAGTAAAGAGAAAGTATCGACCTTGAAGTGTTTTCTTTTGACCCCCATTTTTTGTATGTATAGGTGCCTACTTCTTTATTTAATTATTTATCATGTGCGATGTAGAATCATGTTAATCGCTGAATGTTCAATGAACGTTGCAAGTAGATATTTGCTGTACCATTAGCTGCCAGATCTTCGCTACTATATGAGGTCACGTATCGCGTTGTTCGGTCTCTGTCTATATCCAGTAAGTAATGAGATTCTCCGTACCTTATCACGGGTGTCTGGACAGTCCTATTTGCAGACATTGGCTATCCGTGCACCGAGAACGTGACCGCAAATAAGCTGTTTATTATGTTGCACCTATTTTAATCACTAACAAAAAGTCAGTCTTTTAAGTTTTCAAAAGAAAAATTTCTTGTTAACGATAAAGCCAGCCTATGTTATCCCATTGCTGGGCATATGCCTTCCTCAAACCCTTCCATGCATTTCTATCCTGATAAAAAAAAGTTAAAACTGGTATATACCAGTTATTATTACAAGTGAGACATAGGTACTAAACTTCAGATGTGTGGAGAGCTTCTAAATCACATAGGCGTTTCCATGATTTTAGTTGAATTTTTAAATTTCGTTAATTTAGTGTTTATTATTTTTTTTGAATCCGTTATTGCACACAAAATAAAATACAGATAAATACGTATATTTAACGTTCTTCTTTTTCCAGTCCTGTTCTCGTTGTTTAGGGTCGCTTTTTTCCTATACGCGTTTTACTAATTAATGCAACGCATTCTATTATAGTTTGTGCAGCACGAGTGTTACCTAATTAATTATTGGTGAAACGGTTTTTCGAAATAAATGAATTGGCGATACGAGAGTCAAAAATACACTTATTTGTAGTGTGATTGTTTGGGTTTTTTTTGTTTTCCTGATTTTTCACACATAACCTATTTGTATCTGCTTGTTTGGAAGCCATGCTGCAAAAAGCGTTCACTGAAAACATGACATAATGGAACGTCTTAGTATAGAGAGTTATAGTCTATGCCCCAAACGGGAGGTCTGGATGACGTTTTCGTCCTTTAGTTTAGTTTTATGCATTGTTTAAAAACTGAAATGTTTTATAGATACGCATTAAAATATCAACAAACAATAATGTAACATTATTTTAATCTAGTAGGTATTTCGTTTAAATTAGAATTAAAAAGCCATTATTGATGACAAGCGACACTTGAATCCGTGTATTGGAGACAGCGTACGGCCTCGGTAGGCCGCGGCCCTGACTGGTCATTCACCTTTGCCAGCATCTAGTTGATCCAATCTGAAATGCAGATAATCATGCACCATTGCTCTTTAATTTATCTACAGTGGTCGATTCGGATGTACACCAACTAAACTAAAACCAGTTTTAGAGTGGTGACGTCGCATCGTACTGTTCCAGGAAGAAATCAATCAATCATTTATTTATTTTTCTCCACATTATAGCATTATTTTGTACAGTAGAGTAAAATATAGCTAGGGACTATAATTCTATGTGGAGACTGGTGCCTGAACTAGGGAAACCTGTGTCTCGGGTAACCAGGTCTCCACCCTACGGTTTACTAAAACAAAAAAGAAAAGTTAGCATTGATAAAAAAGTAAAAAAGAGACAATGGAAATAATTATTGTGTATAGTATGAGTGCATTTGTGTATTGCGTGTGTGAATTTGTGGTTGCGCGTGTGCAATTTTGTGATTCCGTGTGTACATTTGTTTATTTATTTATTTATTTATTTTATTTATCATTTATTGCACACAAGAAAAAAAACATACAGATACAACATAATAGAGACGACACAACAGGTTCTGCTTATTTCTACAATGAAATTTCTTCCAGCAGACCTACGAAAGAGAGATATGACTGAAAGAGGCAGATAAGACGTGCACAATCTAAAAAAATGAATAAATATGATAGTTAAAAAAAACCTAACTGAATATAAATGTAACTACATACTAATAAGTACATAAATACAAATTGTTTATTGCGTGTATGTGAATTTGTGTTTTGCGTGTTTGTGCATTTGCCTAGAGCGTGTGTGCATTTTTGTATTGCGAGCGTGCATTTGTAATAAAAATAATAATAAATGTAAAAGAAAGAGACAGTGGTGTCGATTCGGATGTACACCGTCTAAACTAAAACCAGTCATGGAGTGGTGCCGTCGCATCATACTGTTCCAGGTAGAAAGAGACAGTACCACTTTAAAACTGGTTTTAGTTTAGTTGGTGTACATCCGTATCGACACCAATATCTTGCTTTTGCAATTGGCATGTAATTTAGGCTGTATGTTTTTTATTTTGTTATGGTAGGTAGGTGTTCATGCTTTCATTTAAATATCTAATATGATCATCATATCAGCCGAAGACGTACACTGTTGGACAAAGGCCTCCCCCAAAGATCTCCACAACGATAGGTCCTGCGCTGCCTGCATCCAGCGGCTAGGCGGCTACCCACAATCTTTACCAAATCGTCGGTCCACGACTGCATGCACGAATAAATAATATGTATTGTACTGAAATGATTAAATTTTTGAAAATTTTGAATACTTCCGACTGACGACGATATCATCAAATTACACCAAGCAACTGCGTTAAAAGCTTAACTAATTATCAAGATTCATTTTTTTATGCACAACGGGTTGGTACTTGACCTCAATCACACCTGATGTTAAGTGAAGATAAGTCGAAGATGGAAGCGTACTGACCCGGAAACCCCAATACATTCGGGGGACTGGCTATCTTATCTCTGACAACCGGAATACAACAATGCTATTAACATTGCTGCTTGGCGGCAGATTTAGATAAGATGGTGGTAGCTAGCCAGGCGGACATTTAAAATGCCCTACCACCAACCAAACCGAGTACTTAAACATGTACCCCGCTGGGGATCGAACCCGCGACCTCCAAATCGTAAACCGAATGTTGTTTACATTGAGCCACGGAGGCGGTTAAACGTGGCTAACAACTTGTCCCCGCGTTTAGTCCGAACTCAGTCTGTATATACTGAAATACCTACATCCGGACAAAGACTGGACACACATACACAACGGGGACAAACATTATAACACCCATCGTTTTTCGTCGGGTGTTAAAAATTTACGGTATGCCTTTTGAAACGGACTGTTCAACTGACACATCCGTTGATGTAGTACAAAGCTCACATACAAATAAACCCAGTAGGTACCTATATTTACATATTGCGTTATTGGTACCTACCCAGCCAACACGGGTATAACGGGTCGCGCCCGTGATTTAGTTCATTAAGCAGCACTAGTAACATAATAGGCGCGATTAACGTTTATATCGCGCGAAATATTATTTGTCCTGCTCATTCGTTTGGACGAAATATACAACTATCCCACTCTCATTTCTCCTCGGGCGCGACAAACGATGTCAAGCTACGATGGAATGGTGCACTTGTGGTGCATTCGCATTGGCTATTCGCGAAGCATATCCAGGCCTTGAATCGATGACCACTTGATAATACAAATGTTTTCGTGCTTTGGAGGGCACGTAAAATAGTCCCGCGTGGTGGATTAGAGCCTAAGCGTATCTAAATTAGAGGATAAGCTTCTCCCCGTAAGAGGAAACTGTCTCAACAGTGGACACGTCTAAGGTTGTTGAAGATGAATTGAATAACAGCGATTGGTTGGTTATGAAGTCTGGTTTCCATTCATTACTTTCAATACCACTTGATGACAAAATGGGATTTAAATAAAGTCTATTAGTTACTTCAGCGTTCAATCATCCTGCGCATTGGCCACGCCTTGTAGTCTTATTTTTTCGAAAATCACGCTTTAGAAAAAACGATTTTATCATTTGCCTGTGCTGTGTCTATTCAAAATTACACATCTGTCTGGTTTTTGATGAATTAACAAAATAGACATAGAATATGTGTGCTGGGTGACTGGACCCCGTATGGATGTTTCAGCGGAGCTTTGTTCCAATGCCTTGAATGTATGGTAATGGAGCGGTAAACACGAAGGAAATTGCCCAGATAAGATGCATTCTTTTTTAAAAAAACAAATAAAATGAATTTTCAAAAATGAAGAAAGTTACAGAATTCAATATTGTTTTGTAGGAAGTTTATAAATATGCTTCGGTGAAAATTACAGAAATAATATGGTTATAACTAGATAAAAAAACACAAACGGTCGAATTAAGAACCTCCTTTTTTTAATGCACAACGGGTTAGCACTTGACCTCAATCACACCTGATGTTAAGTGAAGATGAGGCCGAAGTTACTGACCCGGAAACCCCATCTTATTTGGGGGACTAGCTATCTTATCTCTGACAACCGGTACATACCAATGCTATTAACATGCAACAACATTATTCACGACGTTTTCCTTCACCGTTTAGGAGCAGTCGGATAAATGCACATAAGTAATTAACTTAAATTTAAAAACTCATTGGTGCATCGAACCCGGATCTACATACACATACTACGTATCCTAAATAAAAAATTATATCAATTGTATGTAAGTTAGTAATTTTTACATAACCATTATTTAGTTTCCCTGTTTGTAAGATTCACATTACACTATCCAACTAATATTATAAATGCGAAAGCTTGGATGCTTGTATGTTTGTTTGTTGGTCAATCACGGCGAAACGGCTGAAGGGATTTGGATGTTTGGTATATAGGTAGAATATACCCTGGATTAAGACATTGTATACTTTTTATCCCGATAAAGTGAGTAGTTCCCGCGTGTGTACGCCAAGTATACGACGAAAAAGTGTTTTGACTGAGACTGACTTACAAACTGAAGAAATAAGACATGGCTATTATGGGCTAGATCCCTTTGCTATCCTAGAGGAGAGAATAAAACGAAAAAAAAAGGACTATGGACTGCAGTATCGCTGCTTATATTTTTGTGTCAAATTGAAACCGAGTGTACTTTATAGTAGTAAGTGGATACTCTCAGTAAAACATTAGAGTTGCAATACACAAGTTGTTATTTTCTCGAAATGGACTACCGAAAAACTGGATGAAATAATTAGTAGAAAATAAACATTTAGCATTCAATTATGATCATGGAACCTGGGATGCTACCCAGTGAAGATAGACGTTCACATTCATCTCTTTTGAAATAAAATTTGTGACAAACCACATGACTCCTCATCATTACTAGGAATTTAAAAAAAATGTCATTGTTAACTTAAAATCGAGTTTTATGTTGCTTGTTGTATTTCATAGTATAGGTACTTGACTGTTGATGACATCATCACTATTATATCGAACCCTAACCTAAAGGTGTTCCAGACAAAGCTCTATTCAATTACACTAAAAGGCAATCTCTAGTAAAAAACATAGAACACAAAGGGTGGTACTATGAGGTGTGGTTCCCCCATCTATTTGCATGAGGGGTGATAGGGGACGCATGTCCGCATTGAACGTCGGATTATGGCTAAATTGACGAACAGTGCAGTGTAATTGTATAAACGTGTATCATATAGCTGGGTAATAAATGTTTTGTTGTCCCTACGAGTATTTATCCTAATAATAAATATCTTAGGTACACACAACGCCATCTAGTTCCACATTGAGCGACTATAGGCTTGTGTTGTGGATATCAAATGGTTGATACTACTGACATGAATTATTTTGTTCACGTAACCAAAAACGCTAACGGATCCCTAAAACGAAAAACTGTTTAAGAGCTAACATTTTTGAACGACCTATATCCAATGATCCTCCACACGATGGGGTACAAAAATAAAAGAAAATTCGTCCTTAAAAGTGTAAGGGAGGTACCCAAAAAAAAATTTCTTTCAAGATTTTGTTTTACCACTTTGTCGGCGTGATTAATAAATAAATATCCTTGGACATACACACAACGCCATCTAGTTCCACATTAAGCAACTATAGACTTGTGTTGTGGATATCAGATGGTTGATATATTACACAAATAATTTTTTTTTGTAAATAAATACATATATAATTAAATGAAAAACATCCATAACTCGGGAACACATGGCTATATTCATCATACAAACATATGCCCCCGGCGGGATTTGAACCCGCAACCTTTTGGTATAGCAGTCAGTTTCTAACCACTACACCAAACAGGTCGATAGATACACAATAAGCAACGGCGCTTGAAAAAATTGTATCTACAAGACACTACATATTTTTTTTTTGTAAATATACACATGCCTATGTCATAATTTATCATTCAAACATATGTCCCTGGCGGGATTTGAACCCGTACCCGCGCGCGCGGGGTTATACAGTAAGGTTTTCTAACCACTGGTCGTTAGCAGTATTTTAGGCCGGGTTGACTTGAAAACCATTTTTTTGTATTTTTGGAACAAGGTGTTTGCTGGTGGTTCCTAGCCTAGCCACGTTTTATGGTAAACCGTTTCGAAGATATGCCAGAACGCGTTTGAATTTATGCTACTCTTTATCTTCAAAAATGGTGTAAAAAAAATTATGAGGTAATCGATATTGTATAAACTATGTCATTTCCAAAATAAATAAATCCGTAAGTTTTTTTTTATTTATAAGTGAAAATTGTCATAGGGGACGGACATAAATTTTCGGTAAAATTGAATTTATGAAAAATAAGTCTAAAACATAAGAAATTTTGATTTTGTCATAAATTACATTTCTTAGACGGTCTTATTCGGCTCTTAAAATATTTTTGTAGGACCCTTTATTTAGTGGGTCTGGATTATTTTACGTCTCTTACGAAAGCAATTTGGAGAGAGACATAATAGTGCCGCTCCGTCCTTTCCACCTTTGTCGGCTTTACCACCAGTCAGTCATTAAATTTAGACATTACATGTCAACACTTGGACATAATCTAAACTAGGACAATAAATTATCGGTCATTTTACAACTTTGGACATTACTCCCTGAAGGATTTCCTTTTAGTCATAAGAAATCGATAGACGTTCAAGTGTAGAGTTCTAAATACGGATAATACAATAATAGGGGCCGTATAATATGGGGCCGTCCATAAATTACGTCATCGATTTTTTCAGATTTTAGACCCCCCCCCCTATAATCATCCTATCGTCATTTCTTAATGACCCCCCCCCCCTTCTCCCAAAATTGACGTCATTACTAGTTTGACAAAATAATACATTGCAGATTTGAGAAAAATAGGGTACTATATGATTAAAACACTTGGTTATAGAATCACCTTTTATTATTTTTACTTTGGCAATAATCATTGATATAATATAACTTTTTTTAATGTTTATATGTATAATACATGTAAGTACCACGGGCGAAGCCGGGGCGGGCAGCTAATATTTTACTAGGTGTGCTGGAAGAAATGTCTTTTTAGAAATAATCTTTTTGTATGTGAAAAATAAACTATAAATAAATAAATAAGAATGACGTCAAAACACCCCCCCCCCCCCCATCTATCATTTACCGTCATCCGCAGACCAACCCCCCCACCCCCTAATTTAGAATGACGTAATATATGGACGGCCCCTATGTGAAAATACGTCATTATGTGGTCTTTGTGTCACAGGATATATGTCTCTGATTTAATTGAATACCCAATCAATCTAATGTCATATGAGAGTGGGCATTGTTGTGTGTGTTTGTAATTTGTTTGTATGTCTATGGGATTAACAGGTCCTGAAATAAGTATCACTTAATTTAACTTTTCTAGAGAGATGAAGCATTTATTGCCGACCGATTCATATAGTGCAGTGGTGGGCAAACTTTCTTTGCCTGAAAGTTTTAAGAAATTTCAGAGGAGGGCCATAATTACCTACAGTTAAAATGCGTGCTTTGAAATCTTTTAATCATATTATAAAAACATTGCATAAGAGTATTACTTAATCACAAATGTTAGTTACAAAAATTATCGCGGGCCATATATTATTCATTTCAAATGACCGTCGTCGGCGGGCCGATTGAAATCCTTTCGCGGGCCGGAGCTGGCCCGCGGGCCTTACTTTGCCCACTACTGGTGTAGTGGATAGTGACCCTGTCAGCGAAACCAACGGTTGCGGGTTCGAATCCCGCGTGGGGTAAATGTTTGTTTGCTGAATACGAACATTTATTCCCGAGTCATGGATGTTTATATAAATATTTATGTATTCTTATCCGTTATCTAGTATCCATAGCAAAAGCTTTGCTTAGTTTGCGGCTAGATGACTGGTGCAAGTGTCCGAAATATTTATTTATTTGTATTTCCAGTCATACATTTAACTTTTTAGCACAATAACAATTATTGTAGATCGATACAATTATGGCTTACGTATTACAGCCCCCCGTAGCATGACATCGTTTGTCGTGACGCGACTTGTGAGTGTGATAGTTATATATTTCACCCAAACGAACGAGCAGGACAAATATTCACTTGCGTGACATAAACGTTTATCGCGCCTGTCATGTGTTTATCACAGTTGTTGTTTTTTTTTTATCTAGACGATATAATTCAAAGACTTTTATTAGATCTTAATTCATTAAGTAAGTTTAAAGTAAAATACAACTTGGTACATTTAGATTTCAAAACTTTTAGCGGCGAATTAAAAATCATTGTCCGTCCCTTCGAAACCTGCCCTTAGATTACGTAACTTCATCGGTATCGTTATCGATTACGTTAACCAATGAGAAACCGTCAAATTGCCGAGCGAGCGGTGAGCCAACCAATCATATGTCAGAACGTAACCGATGACGATAACGATTATATTATGTAATAGAACCCCTGAACAGTCGCTGGTTCGAAACCCATCAGGGAGAAATGGTTAAAGTTGTGAAAACATATTTTATACTTCAGAAGTTCATATAGATATATTTATGTATGCTTATCTGCTATTTATCAGGTATCTATAGTACAGGCTTTGCCTGGACTAGATAATTGATGTGGTAGATTGACAATAGATCGAATATCTGATACATACCTACCTACATCGCAAGTCGATGTTACGATTTATTTAAAACTGCAATAGGTATGTACATGTAGCTTTATTTTAGCGGTAAGATTGAATTGCAATGTCATATTCTAGTTAAAGCCATTAGATGACTCAGCGTCTCTTTAATAAGAACCTATAGTATACCTAAGTATGCGAATCATTTGTAAAGAGGTTCGTTATTGTTCATAGGTATTCAGAACAAATTAAATACGTATCCTGGAAGATATGGATTGCCCCATTTCACTTCATCATATCAGCCACAGGATGCCCACTGCTGAACATTATAGGCCTCCCCCATACATTTCCAGAGCCACCCGTTGCAAGCGGCCTACATTCAGCGACTTCCCGCGACCTTCTCGTCCGTCCACGCTACGCTGCTCTTGCCGATGTGTGGTCTTCGCTCAGAAACTTTGATGCTCTAGCGGCCATCAGTTCTTCGAGCTATATGTCCTGCTCACTGCCATTTCAACTTAATAATCCGCTGGGCTTTGTCATTCATTGTGTTTCATTCTTCTACGGATTTCTTCAACTTCTGATTCGATCTCATGGTGAAATGCCGAGCATCGCCCTCTTCATAGCTTTCTTATGAGGCCCATAGTAGGAGACCATGTTACAGTGTCATAAATCATCATTGGTTACACACATTGATTGAAGACTTTCGTCTTTTAGCACTGAGGTATTTTGGACAAGAAGACGTTGAACAGTTTCCCGAACGTTATCCAAATTAGATTACGTCTCCTGGAAGATATGGATTGCTCCATTTCACTTAGTTAAAACCACCAATGTAAGTAGGTAGGTAACTGATATTTAACCTTAAATAGGTATTCAACAAAGCCAAATATATTCATCGAAGGCAAGATTTTTGCATGGCTTTTAGGTACCTACGTGTTCTTATCCTATTATCTAAATTATTTATTTATGAGTGGTAGATATTCTATCACTTCCACCTTTTATAAATAATGAGTAAAAGATAACGAAGGCCATTTGTAAATTTAGCCTTATCAATGGTACGACATAGGTACATAATACAAATTATAATACAAAGCACAGATAGACATGAAAAGTATACTTCTTACTCAAAATGACTAGGTTAGGAAGTGGTTAGGAACCTACTTTTAGTTCTAGGTCACTATTTTGACAGTGTTTTCCATCAATCCGTCAGTGTAAGTCCTAGTTTTTTTCGAGTTTTTTTTATACTAAGTACCTCCAATACAGGGGCGTAGCTACCGCCGTATTTGCCGTATCAATTATACGGGGCCCCCGGGCCACGGGGGCCCCCAAAGTGTGTAAGGAAAAAGAATAAAAATTTTCTAATTTATTTTATTTTACAAATGACAAAATTCTATAAAGCAATTCCTTTTAAGCGTGCGTTCAAAAGTTGGCAACACTACATCGTTATGGCGGGCTGCGGGACTTCCCCGTTTTACTTACTTTTTTTTTTTTTTACGTTTGCCAAAAAAAAGGCAAGGAGAGTGAATATTTAAAATTCGATTTTTATTTGTAAAATGGGTAAATTATGTGATAAATAAATATTTCTTCTCACAATATTTTTTTTCTTTTGTGAAAAATCTTTACCTCCATATAAGGGCCTCCAAAAAAATTTTTATACGGGGCCCCGACAAGGCACGCTACGCCTCTGCTCCAATATGTGCTAATTTGGAGCCTGTTCTGACGTATTACTAGTTTTTTTTTTACTTACTTTCATACTAGTTATCATCTCATTCTTCATATTCGTCTGTCTAGCATTCATCCCTTTCTCACTCTCACAGGTGGGTCCCCTATCTAAGGTGCTCTAATCTGCTATACTTTTCTCTTATTTATTTCGTACCTATACTAGTTTCCTTTAACTACTTATTTTAATAACACACATTTTGATATTTTATTGCTTATCCTAGTACTTATTTTCTATTGGTCTATGTGTTGCTTGCCCTAGTTAGAACGGAAACACTACGTATAAAACAGTGCAGGCTCGACCACCTAGGAAGCCTTGGTTTGATGGCGCTGGCCTGTCTCGGGAAACTAAGTCCAAGTTGCGTTCTGGTCACATTCCTGTGAACAAATTTTATCATCTGATGAGCAGAGTGGACTCTCCATTGTACGAGTCTTGTAGTAAAGTAGAAGATTTATTCCAGTTGTTGTTGGAGCGTGAACAGAACGCAGCTTATAGACCGCAGTATCTCGAAGGCAGAGGGCAAAATGGAGATATCAATGTCATCCTCAGCCAGCCTACGTCAAACATGGCAAAGACATTGTATAATTTTGTAATCAATAGTTTAAAGCTAAGGAATAGACATAGTTTAGTAGTCTTTATTATGCATACTTTGTGAGCTGCTACTTAATACGATCGATATTACCACATGGTAAACATTTTGAATCTCTTACTTCTAGATCAACGACTACAAGATATGGATTGTATTCTCTCTTAGGCCCGTATTAATAAATCAATCTCAATAGACGTCTTTAGGCTGTATAAATCGAGATGTGTCTTAAGCAGTTGACGCTATCTCAAGCTCCGTGCTAATTTATAAACCAAACTTGAGGTCTACTCTGCTGAGATCACTTCTCAAGTATTCGCCTCAGCGACGAATGAATGGCAGTCTTGAGGCGCACCTCTCAAGTGAGTACTGCTTGAGTATGCACGTGCTTTTCAGGTATCAAGTTTAAGTTTACTAATCAACACGTTTACTTGAGACCGGTCACAAGACTGTTCTCAATCTTATACGGGCCTTAGGCTTCGTATAGTCAGTTATTTTCCTCCTACTTATAGGTATATTGGCTTTATGTGACTTTTTTAGAACTAGGGTCGATATATTGTTTTTTTTTTTAATCTATAAATTTTTTAAGAGGGTTTGTTCTGTACAGAATATGGCACCCTCATAGTATCTGCTTGAAACCCCATCACCGCCGCTTAATACCTAGATTCACAATTTTGTACAGCATCCTGGCCATCACCGAGTTTGGGAACACCAAGGCACTGTTACAACTTCCTATCTCAAACAAATTATATACTATTTGAAGTTGCCTTCTTTCTGCATCGTTCCGGACACATTGATATATTGGTTGTGTATAGGTACTATTTCCAATCCTATACCTATTTTTGTTTAGGTAGACCTATATCGTTCTGTTAGTGTGTTAACTGTCGTGTATTTTAACTTTGTCTTTTTTATAGTAGGTAATATATCAATTTATTATCAGGCAACTAGGGCCCATAGATAGATACCTTATAAAGTAATATACATAATTATTATTATTAAGAGCCCATAGTGTCCCACTGCTAGGCAAAGGCCTCCCTCATCTGTTTCCAGTCGTTTTTGTTCTTGGCGAGCACAAACCATCCCTTAATAATGAAAATAATATTCTTAATTGAGAATTCACAGTTCTTTGTATATTTCTGGTACTGGTGTTCACCAGCCGTCCTCGGAATTGAACACTACGCCTTGAAGTCCTCTCGTGTACTCGTAAAGGTCGCAATCTGTTGTGTGAGGACTCGCACTACAAACGCCTGCCTGCACCTTAACGCTCACTTTAGTTTTCTTAAAGATGTAGTCTGCCTCCTCCTGTATCTTGGTGGAGTGATAGGCGGGACAGATACAGCGCTGAGGTTGGTGTCGCAACCCGCAGCAAGCGGGTTTAGCTTGAGTTTTCTGAAAGCTGCACTAGGCGACTCTTTTTTGTTCAAATTACATGCTAGTGCTATACCATTCTGGCTTACACCTGCCAATATTTATAAACATCTTTCAAGTTCAGAAAGTTTAACTTACTGCGCACTTATAAAAACTAAATGCCAATACTTATGACTATATTTTTTATCTTATGATAATCTAATTCCAATCATGTACACAGCAAGCGAAGTGACCGTAACGAAATATGCAAAATCAAAAGTTATTCGATCAGTGAGTGAAACGAAACTATGAAATAAACCGCCAAGATGATGAAATTCAAATCGTTGTTCCGTAGAGGGCCTAGCCAGGGGAAACAGGAGTCCGGGACTCTGAAAGGTGCCCCCTCAGTGTCCAGCTTAGACTCCAAGCATCATAAAGTAGCTCCCGCCCGAGACAAGTCCCTTAAAATCTTTGGATCGAAGGAGAAACTCCATAAAGCGCATAAGAAGAAAGACCTTGGGAACAATAATGCTGTATTAGAAGACCCTGAATTAAGAGAGGGGGAGTATGAGGAGGGACAGAGGCATGACTACGGGAGTGCTGAGGAGCTGGGCGCGGGGTCGGTAGGCGAGAGGGGGTCCCAGGAGTACGTCAGTCTGCCGGTCACGTTGAACGCCGAACACATGCCGGGCTTCCAGGAGGTTGAGCTTAGGCCAAGAATACCATCTGAGGTGAGTGAATAATTGATCCACATAATGAATTTATTGAAAAAGTGGTTGACCTATAATTTCTCATACCTGGTATAATAATTGGAAGACTAATCAATTTGACAACTGAAATTTTCATTAGTCTCGGTGGCCCTACACCATCAAGGAGTGGACAGATGGGGGTGTGTACCGTAGACCATCTCATTCTTATGATATTAGCTAAGGAACTATAGTTTTCGTCAGCATGGAATTAGTTACTTTCGCCATAAAAGGTACCCCTACATGCCACTCTAGGCTATAAGTCAACATTCTTCCAAATCAGTGAAAGTTTGTAAAGATATTTGGATGCCTGGTTCAGTGAATCAACGAAAGAGGCGATCGAATATGTCAACCTAATCCTTAAATTAATGTCTTCAGGCATCGCTGGCTTCAGAAGTGCGAGAGATAGAGTCCCTGAGGCGAGAGCTGGAGACCAGCGCAATGGAGCGGGTGCAACTACAATCGAGGGTCGAAGAATTGCTGGAACGAGCCACCGAAGCGGACCGGCTGCGTGCTGAGCTCGAAAGGTTGAAGGTATGAGTGTGACGTAAAAGATCATTTCAAACCTATTTAGTGAAATAGTAGCTGTAGCCCCTTATTTCAAAACTTTTCCCAAGTCACAATCTCTTCTTAAAACTTTTTTTTTATCCACAACGGGTTAGCACTTGGCCTCAATCACACCTGATGTTAAGTGAAGATGAGGCCGACTGTAGTAGCGTGCAGACCCGGAAACCCCATCTTATTTGGGGGACTGGCTATCTTATCTCTGACAACCGGAACACAACAATGCTATTTACATTGCTGTTTGGCGGCAGATTTAGATAAAATGGTGGTAGCTAACCCGGCGGACATTTAATAACGGACAAGTAATTTTTTTTTGAGGTGAGACAAAGTTATGAACGTTGTTTTGTAACACGGATCTAAGAGATGCAAAGCTTTGAAATGAAACCAGTCGTAGGGTTCCTATCACGCGAAATTTATTTGGAATTTATTTTCTCCAACTTTTTTTATTTAATGCAACATCCAGTACGGTCAGTAGGTGGATGGGTGACCACTCTTAGCTTTTCATGTGAGTGTTCATCCTTACAGATAATGACGTGAAACGCCAAATTTGCTTGTCACTATTTATAAAAAAGTCTCAAGTTGTGTATTCGCAAAACTACCTACGAAGTTACCTACTTGATTTTAATAGTACATAGATATACTCAAGACCATACAGTTAACATAGATTTTATTTTTAACCGACTTCAGAAAGGAGGAGGTTTTCAATTCGACCTTTTTTTTTAATTACTGATGACGTCTGGTTCGAGATCATTGCAGTTGCTAATGATGATTTAATCATTTTAGATAGGTATATAATAACATTTGGTAAGGATCAAAGTCGGTACCGACTTACTTTTAACGAGTAGTGAATGCTTCCCTCGTATGAACTAAACACGCAATTATATTTTATTTTTTTTTTTTTTGGGAAAACCAACAGCTGTTTTAATAAGGTACTGAGATTGGTCAGTCATCATAACGAACGATTCACCAGCAACTGAACTGTATCCTGCACCCTTATTGTCTTACTTCAATGGGAGTGGAATGGAATTTATAACCGTCTCCTTGGCTCAATGTCAACAACATTATTGGCTTTACGAATCGGAGGTCGTGGGTACCCCAGCAGGGTACATGTTTAGCACTCGGTTTGGTTGGTGGTAGGGCATTTTAAATGTCGGCCTGAATACCAACCACCATCTTAAACAAGTCTGCCTCCAAACTGCAATGTTAATAGCTGTTGTGTTCCCGTTGTCAGAGATAAGATAATCAATCCCCCAAGTAAGATGGCGTTTCAGGGTCAATACTCTTCCATCTTCGGCCTCATCTTCACTTTGTGTAATGTATGATTGAGACCAAGTGCTAACCCGTTGTGCTAAAAAAATTAGACTGTACTGTTGCGGGTTTGAATCCCGCTAGGGCTAAACGTTTATTTAAGGAATACGTACATTTATTCCAGAGTCATGAATGTTTATATAAATACGTATATGTATTTTATCAGGTATCCATAGTACAAGCTTTGCCTAGTTTGGCGAGATAATTGGCGTATGTGTGCGAAATATTTGATGTAAAAATGTGTAGCCAAGATTCGAAATCGCTATTAAGAAGATGATTCAGCGAAACGGCAACGACAAGTTGGCTAAGTTAACGCTTTTTAATTTAATTAATATCGTCAAAGGAACTTTTAAATGAAAAACCCGGTATTCATACGAAATTTTTATTATTATTTATTAAACTAATAATCCCTAGGGCCTAACAGAAAGTTTGTGGAGTTAGCGAGTCAGAAGAAGATGTGAGCGTCCATTGCTTCTTTCCCGCATGACTTCATGTGTCCACTTTCTGTTAAGTTTGTATGTTTTCTGGATTGTAGTCGCTGGAAGCGGAGCGCGAGTCGGCGCTGGAGCGGCTCGCCGACGAGAACGGAGCCCTGCGCGCGCGCCTGCGCGGCGTGGCGCACTCTCCGCTCTCCGACAGCGAGAAGCGGCAGCTGCTGCTCGCGCCCGCGCCGCGCCGCATGCACTCCTCCGCGCCCGCTTCCATCGCCCTCGCACACAATGTTAGTGCTGTACCCTCTGGCTCTTCCACCTGCAGCCAGACCGCCTAACTCCATTGCCTGGGGAATTGTTATGTCTCAAGGCACTGTCTGTCGTTGTCCTATCGTAACGCAATGACAAGGACAGACAGTGCATTGCTATCGCTATAGCTTTCTTTACGCGGTAATGCCCCCGGCCTGATTTACACAGAACCAATAACTGGCATTCATCATCATCAGCTCGTAAACTTCCCACTGCAGGGATATAGGCCTATATTAGGGAGTATGGGCCAAAGTCCACTAAGTTGGCCCAATGCGAGGTGGGGACTTCACACGCCTTTGAATTTTTATTTCTCAAGCATGCACCTCACGATGTTTTCCTTCACCATTTAAGAGCTGAAATTTAAGAATTAATTGGTACATATCCTGCCTGGCAATGGGAGCGCCGCGTCTTAGCCGCTGAGGCACCGACTCTCCATAGCATTGGTACAGAAAAAATTCTCAGGATCAGGCTTAGATCTGACGGACCCGACGTAAAAATCACTGAAGCGAAATTGCATGGATGTGCCGGAGGCATCATATTCCCTTTCAGCTTTTATGCATGAGTACCCTGACGAAGTAAATGTCTTCGCCATGTTTTTAATCCGTCGCTTCTGAATATTATGCGTCTTGAACAGCGAGAAGCAGCTGTTACTCGACCCCGTACCGTGCCGCCTCCATGGTCTTCGCATATTTTGTGTATCTCAACGTATAGAGTCAATTTTGTAATGTAATTTAGTTCATGCGCGCCTGATGACTTTAAAGGATAGAGGCAACAGTTGTCTACGCTTACGCTATGTCGCAAAATGCTCGTAATGATCTAGCTCATACTCTATTTAGTAGTTGTAGCACTATTCCATGGCAGATCACTGCGACACTAGAATTATACAGCAGTAAACGGCAACTGCTGTCTCAATTGCAAAATGCACAAATTGCAATAGACTTGTATCGAATCAGGTGGTCGATTTGACGTTGAAAACAATGGAAAGTTATTTGTTGTAATTTCAATATGAAACAGAAAGACCTACCTCGGACCGAAAATACCAAAAATTACTTTTCATCCATGATGCAACAGTTTTTCATTCCCAAAAATCGTCGTCAGCCCTATGGCATCTAGCAGTTTTCTTCGTGTTTGTCATCTTACCGCATCGGCTTTCAGGGTGAAGGTGACAGCGGCGAACCCACTACTCCAGAATGGGACAAACACTCCTCCTCGTCTCTCAGCGAGGTGTCAGTCGCATGTCTGCAGGACCGCATTCTGCAGATGGAAGAGCACCATTACAGGTACAGTTATGGCGTCGTTATTCATTCAAGGGTTATTTTTCATGCGTAACGGTGGCATGTTGCCTGTTTTCAAACACCCCATATGCCATGATGCCTGGGTTCGTATGACCTATAGTCAGTCAGTCACTGTATAACAAATATTATTAAAGATAACAAATATAGTATTGCATTTATTGGTAATGTATTGAAATAGGTATTTGATATTCTATATTATTGTAATTTATTATCAGGAATAGAATCAAAATACGATACGATACGATTGCGAATTTCTATCTATCTATCTATTCTATTATATATTCTATCTATTCTATGGTCTAAATTTCCGCCCGCGGCACCGCTATATCTTCAGGATAAAAGCAGCCTGTGTTCTTCTGCAGGTTCCACGCGACACCTGCCAAATTTCACTACGGTCGGTTCAGAAGTTTAGTCGTGAAAACCAAACTGACAGGGAGACTGAATTGCTTTTGCATTTATATATTGAGTGTGGCTCACTGTAGAGAACTCCTTTATGATTTACTAGTTCTCCGCCCGCGGCTGCGCCTTCTGTGAATAACTTTATCGCGGAAGTTTATTCCCGCGGGACATACTCACTTTATTAGGTTAAAAAATATCCTGTTTTAATAAATAAATAAATATCCTTGGACATGCGCACAATGCCATCTAGTTCCACTTTAAGCAACTATAGGCTTGTGTTGTGGATACCAGGTGGTTGATATACTACATAAATACATATTTTTTTGTAAATAAATATTACAAATGAAAACATCCATAACTCAGGTACACATTCATCATACAATCATATGCCCCTAGCGGGATTCGAACCCGCGACCTTTAGCTATAGTGATCAGAGTTTCTAACCACTACACCAAACAGGTTGCCAAATCCAGGGTATTTTCTACCTATGTACCAAATTTCATCCAAATTCATTCATCAAACTTTTGCATTTATAATATTAGTTAGATATATTGCATCCAGGTCCTCTGGACAGTACAGTAGGTTGGGCGATGAGATAGCATACAACAGACAAATAAAATTCAGTATTCGTTCAATTTGATTGTATTTATATTCCACAATATAATAAGCAAATTGGATATTTAACGCTGATAGATAACTTAGGATTAATCTTATTTGGTAGTTTCAATATTACAAACACTAACACGTACGGCGGCCATAGAAGGAAGAGGAAGAGAAAGAGCGCCAGAAAAAGGTCGGTACTAATGTCAAAGTCATATGACAGCTTGTCAGTTCAACCTGACACTGCATTCACATGGTTAGGTTAGGTTAGAGGTTTGGTTAGTTAGTTAGTTTAGATACATAAATTATTATGGGCATACAAATTCTCTAACAAGATAAACTTTTGTACCGTCTAGTACAAGCGAAGAGCTCCAGGCGACCCTGGCCGAGCTGGCGGACCTGCAGTCCCAGCTGGCAGACGCTCATGCGGACAACGAGCGGCTCGCGGACGAGAAGCAGGTGCTGCTCGAGTCGCTTTGCCGGCAGACTGAGAAGCTGGAGGACTCCCGCACGAAGGTATCACGAATAATTTGGACTTCGTAAAGTTTGCATATCAGCTGTACAGGGTGAATTTGAATTCGTGTAATTCCCATTAATTGGTGACGCCATTCCTGATTACTAACAACTTCCCCAAGGAACCATTCGATTTCGAAATACGAATTACGATTCGAATTCGATTAAAAAAATCTCGATTACCCATACAAAGTAATGGCAGAATGTTGTGCAGCAAACGTTAGTGATGGTGTACAAGTGAAGGGAACTGTAAATTAAAGTGCGTAACGAAGCTTTCGGGTTCCCACAAGAAGCCGCCAAAATATTTTGTAAAGCATTCTGCCACTTTACTGAAGAATTACTTGACCGTGACTAGACACTGTATACGCCAAGTATACGACGAATTACTTGTTTTGACTGAGACTGACTTACAAACTGAAGAAATTAGAAAAATAAGTCATGGCTGTTATGGGCTTAGATTCCTTTGCCTTCTCCAAGAGGAGATAATAAAACGAAAAAAAAAATGAATTGGCACCCTTTAGGCATTCCCGCGCTTTTGAATAATGAGGTTGTGTCTGTGATTGTTTTTGAACAATAAAGATTTTTCAAATTTATTTGTAATGTTTTTCAGGTCGACACTCTCCAAGAGATGCTGCTCCGCGAGGGTGTGGAGCCGGAGACTTTGGGTTCCGGCGACACCGACCAACAGCTTTTCGCCGTTTTGAAGGTACATAAAAGTTATTTCAAGGCGGGTCGATGTCAACCGTTAGCATGATTTGAAAGCACTTAAATAAGAATAATAAATAATAATAATAAATATTTATTATCTCACCACAAAGAAATAAGCACATTGATTAAATAGTAATGTTAGGTAAACGCAAAAACAAATTCCTTTGTGAGAGACTGGAGTCTGAAATAGGTTCGAAACCTTTGCTACAGATCTCCAGGCTCTCACTCCCTTACTATTAGACATTACAACAAGAGCACTGAGAATACATTATCTAAGTGATGCAGTAGCATATATAGCTTTAATTACGGTTATTTTCGAGAAATTTCAATTATTGATAAAAACTCCTCTTTTTGTTATAATCGTGAATTCTAAGCCTTGGAGTACAGCCGCTTGGCCCTGCATGCCTTCATGAGGATCCAAAAAGCTCGTATGGCTGTTCATGGCGGGGTGCTGGTTGAAGTGAATGCTGGGTATGGCAAAAGAAGAATGAAAGTAGAATAAATGCAGTGGAAATGAGATCATTGAGAAGTATGAATGGGGTGACTTTGAAAGATAGAATCAGGAATAGCGTAATTAGGGAGTTAGGCAGTGTGAATGAAGACGTAGTGACAAAGATTGAAAAAGGTATGCTGAGATGGTTTACTTACGAAAGAGATATACAAAGCGAATGTGGATGGTAGTGTTGGTTGGTTGGTCGGGAAGACCAGGGTGAACGTACCATGATCAAATTGAGGACGTCTTAAAGAAAGGCCAAGTCAAGAGTACCCTAAACCGACGAGCATGTATGAACAACCTTATGAGAGTGAAGGAAGCAGAAGAGGTGTGTCAGGATCGTAGCAAGTGGAAGTCTGTGGTCTCTGCCTACCCCTACGGGAAACAGGCGTGGCATTGCATGTATGTACGTGAATTCTGAAAAATAACCCCAATAAAAGCTTTTTTTTTATGGTTAACTGGATACGCATTTGAACACAATCTCACCTGATTGAAGTGATGATATGGCCGAAGATGAAGCACGCGATCTCAGTAGAGGCCTATACACCCTGCTCTTGAAGTTCTTGATTCAGAAAAGACTGACGCCGGAAGGGAGTTCCATGCTTTGGCTGTTCGCATTATGAATGAAGAATCGAACCGCTTAGTGCGAATGTTCGGTATTCGTTCGAAGCTATTTAGGTATTATTTATAATAAATTAGCTTTTAGGGTTTTCGAGTGCAGGTCTCGTCTCGACTCTACATAATGCCACCGACAAAGACACACTTACTTCAAACTTATACCACCTCTCTTTTTGCGTCGGGGGTGATAAAAGCAAAGAAGGTTTTTATTTAGAACGTGTATTCATACTTTTCAGCTCTCCCAAGAAGAGCGGCGGCACCTACTTACGAAGCAGGAGCAACTCGAAACGAACATAACAGAGACAAAGTCTGCATTAGATGAGAAAACCAAAGAGAATGAAAGCCTTACGGAGAAGATTAGGTAAGATATTTTATTAGTTGTACATCGCCTGTAACAAGTCTTAGCATCCCTACCCTAGTTAGATCTATTCGTGCAAGGCAAAACAAACCTTGGGTATCAAAAGTGTTTAAAAACCATGATAAATTATCATGTTAATTTGTCATTCAAAAATTCTTTATCTATTTATTAAAGAAACCAACAGCGTTACAGATGTGTATAAATATTACAAAGTACGAATGCAAAAAATAAGGCAAATTACAGGTTTCATCATATAACACGTAATGGGTAGCTTTACGGACATTGAGACAACGCTGCAAAATTTATTGTGGCAGTTTGCTCTTAAAAACATTAATGTTTGTTGAATCGCGTATTCATGAGGAATAAGTGGTCATATTGTCCGTAGGGCGTTGGAAGGGTCGCTGGAACGGGCGGAGGCGGAGCGGCTGCAGTGGGAGCACGAGGCGGGGGCGGCGCGGGAGATGGCGGCCGCCAGGCAGCATCAGGTCACCACCCTCAACGACCTGCTCGACGCCGCTAAGGCCAAGGTCAGTGTCGCAGAATGACTTATACCAGGGGGGCCTATAAGCCTTTATAGGCCTCATCATCATCTCAGCCCGTAAACATCCCATATATGAGTTTCCCCGTATATGAGGGAGTATGGGCCATAGTCCACCACGCTGTACAATTTGGCGAGTTATCATTAACAGCGACCTTCTAACCGCCTCCCTGGCTCAATGTAAACAACACAGGGTTTACGAGTCGGAGGTCGCGGTTTCGATCCCCAGATACAAGTTTAGTACTCTATTTGGTTGGTGGTAGGACATTTTAAATGTCCGTCTGGCTAGCTATCACCATCTTATCTAAGTCTGCCGCCAAAACAGCAATGTTAGTAGCATTGTTGTGTTCCGGTTGTCAGAGATAAGACAGCCAGTCTCCCAAATAAAATAGGATTTTCGGGTCAGTACGCTTCCACCTCATCTTCACTTAACATCAGCACTAGGAGCTTCACAGGCGCGATAAATTTATCTGTATTGTATCTGTCCTGCTCATTCGCTTGGACGAAATATACAACTATCCCACTCTGTACGTTTTCATGCTACGAGGGCAGGTGTGATTGAAGTGTAACCTAACTCGTTGTGCATAAAAAAAAATGTTTTTTTTTGTACTGTGGGTGTGACGGGATGTGCTTGTTCCTACAGCTGGCGGAGCGGGCGGGGGTGGCGGAGGGCGCGGCGGAGGCGGAGGCGGCGGCGGCGGCGGCGCGGCGGGAGGCGGACGCGGCCGCGGCGCGAGCCTATGCGCTGGCCGAGCGGCTGGAGCACGCGCAGCGGCAGCTCGACCGGGCGCACTGCGACGCCAGGAAACTGCACGACGATGCCCTGGTACGTCACCGTATGCAGAGGAACGTAGTCTGACCCTGCCTTCTCGAAGTCGTGTGCCTAGGATTTCAAGCCCTATAATGTTTTTGAAACAGTGTCCGAAGATAAATATTGCACATCAACCTTTGGAAAGAGACAATCGGCTAATTTCGGCATGGTAGAGCGTTATCTCTGTCACACACTACCTATATGACGTTTGTTAGTCGTTGTTCTAATGTGAAGGAGTGCAGTCACGTCCAGTTCAAAATATATAATATATATATATCGGATGAGTTTTTTACCCTAAGGAAAAAAATAGGGCATATTAGATAGAAATAGAAGGTATTGGTATAGGTAGTTTATTTTTTTTTTCATAACCGGCCTCGAATAAATCGTCGTGTCATTTGACGGTCGCGTTTCGCTTATCGGTTTTCGGTGATACTACGGTTGTGGAAAGCATCAAGTTTAGAATAAGATATTGTTACGGGTTAACGACTGAAATTGGTTACTATATTGTCAGAATAAGTCATTGGTTACTATAAGAATTGTCAGAGTCGTATTGGTGCGCCATTAGCCAACTGGAAGCACTGAAAATAACGCTGCGATGCGTCGCAGTATGGCTTGAGTGCTACCCATTTGTATACGCCACTACACGTGACAGGATGTGCATTATATATTAATGTTTTTAAATATGTTTTGTTGTATTATGCGCATTGTGCGGTTCTATGATGTGATGACGTACTTTCACTCGTACTGCGTACGCCATACGAGTTAAAATTGAACTGCCAGTGTCAAGCTCCTCGTTTTGAAATCTGTAATTTACTCCTTTTCTGTGTTTGTGCTCTATATCGTGTTGTGGTTTCCATAATAATGTGGTGTTCGTATTCCATTTCGTATTCAGGGAGTGATTAAACTTTCAGACTTGCTTCTAAGGGTGTGAAATTAATGCTAGCAAATCGTCGCATTTTTACATTTATTCATTTAAAAACGGTAACTTCAGAAAAGTTGCAAGTAGGTGGTACTAGGTTATTTCACAATTTTTTGATTTCATCATCATCACCATCATATATGTTACAGGACTTCCACTGCTGAACATACTCCTCCCCCATAGAATTCCAAAGTGAACGGTCGGAAGCGACCTGCATTCAGCGATTTCTCGCGACCTTAAGTCATATGGCCCTCCACTCGAGAACTGTAATCCCCCACCAGCCGTCAGTACTGTAACTTGCTAATCCGCTGGGCTATATCAGTGACCTTCGTTCGCCTACGGATTTCTTCATTCCTGATTGGATCACGTCGTGAAAACATCTTTTTTGACTTGTTTAGTACATACATACATATGTTCACGCCTGTTTCCCGTTGGGGTAGGCAGAGACGATTTCCACTTCCAAGGATACTCACATACTATTTTTGATTCTTCCACTCTCATCAAATGCTTCATACACGCTCGTCGGTTAGTGGTTGACCGCACCTGACCCTTTGTGAGTACGCCAGACAGTTGATTAGTCTTAAATAATAATAATGTGTATCCATCAACATTGTCAACCGCGACAAATTTGTAGTACAAGTTCATAAATTATGGTGATCCAGGTGTCGCGCAACAACGCAAAGTCCACGATCTCCGAACTCGAGTTCCAGATAGAGCAGCTGCGGCAGGAGAAGAGCGCGCTGCAAGGGGAAATGAAGACTGCGCAAGAAAACATTGCCGAGTTGCAAGTACAAGTAAGTACTTTTTGAATGTAGTGTAACTACCAATGACACTATTGCCCATCACTGGTTTAATGTACTTAAGCTCCTGATCCCTTAGTTCTGTTATACGACTCCCTGGAACTGGACTGGAATAGGGATGCGGATCCTGTTTGTCGACTCGCTTTTGAGGACTTTTAAATATTTATTATTGAAAAAAAAAAAAAACAATGACATATAGCTGTTCCATACAAGTCAAGTTGTTGTATTGACGAGGATAATAAGCCCATATTTTACGTATATAATCCAAAGTACCTAACTACTTATATGTAGGTAAATAAATTGCGTTTTAATTCATACGATTTGAGCGATTCAAAAATCATCGGATCGTATGCATTCGATCCGATTCTCCAAAAGATCGGATCGGCACTACCACGGTAAGAGATTCGGGTTGGTACGATCATGATTTTGTAACTGTTTAGGTGCAAGTGGCATCAGAAGAGAAGTTGGCGCTGATGACCAGAGCTGGCGAGGCGCTGGCCCATGCTTCCGACGTCGAGAGGCAACTGCAGAACGCACGCAGCAGGAACACGCAGCTTGCTAGGGATAGGGAGAGGGATGTGAGTAAAAGCATTATATTAATAGTCAAATTGTTTTTACTACGTAATTTGAATCTCGTTCAATAAAAAAATTTGCGTTTTATTCATTGTAATCAGTGAACCAATGCCCCTTTTCGAGTGGCAATAGTTTTAAAAAAGTACTGTGACTAATAGGTTAGAATATAATAATCTTTAAACTTACACTGCAGGCCTCAATTAGTAAATTGCACGAACAGCTCGTTTCTGCACGATGGGCCACTTTTTGTATGCTTCGAACGGTAAATCGTGATGCTTCTAATTAGGGCTAAAGGTGGTAACGTTATGTATGTGTATATATTCTTGCAATTCCTACCGAGCTGTTATGAGTTAATTATTTCTTAGGAAGCAGAATGGAAACAATTCCAAAGCGATCTGCTGATGACCGTTCGTGTGGCCAATGACTTCAAAACGGAAGCCCAAAGAGAACTGGAACGGTTGGTCTCCGAGAACAAAATCTCCAGAGATCGGATCAGGCTGCTGGAAGATCAGATTCTTTCGCTGAAAGGTATGTACTGGTTAAAAGGGGGATTTTGCATGTGTAGAGTTCTATTTAATAGTCAGTTAGGGTGTGCGCTGCGTTGAGCGGGATCCCGTGACAATTTTCATTCTACATTGGTCTCCGTCGCGCGTTTGACGCGGGTGAGAGTGCAAATTACACGTGACCCTATGCTGTGGTTATAAGGCTCACAATTGCATATGGCCTTAGGGATCAGTGGTGCCCTCATCATAACAAATTTAAATTTATTTTCAAATCCAAAGTTATATAAAATACCTAAACGACTTTCATAACGATTATGACTTCGTAAGAATAAAGTGCCAAGTTTCGGAAGTGAATGAAGTGCATTTTCAATTTTGGTGGAATTTCAATTTTTATGATGAAGACGCTTCTGAATTTTGAATGGCCTGTTGTAGTAAATGAGGTACCTACGTACATACTCGTACTTGCATCTACTAGTCACTGCTACTTGATTGAGTATTGTAAATAATTAAGTGAAAGTTTTTTCAGGGTTCCGCTAATATTTTCTTACTAGAATATCATACGTTCAGTATCTGTTAATATCTGAATAATGTTGCATGAAATAGGGTTGTGAATTGTAGATATTTTAATATAAGTTCCAATTTCGAATCTTTCTGCAGAGTTAACATGCATTATCATGCACTAATTTCGTGTAATAAGCTTGCGATAACTAACTACTATAGATAATTGTTATGTCGCATCAAGTGTACTGTAAACAATTTGTACATTCATGATATCTAATCCTATGTTTGGTGTACCAAAACAGGTGTTAACAAGTCCGAATCTGTGGATAGCGTTAACGAGATTTCGGAGGACGAGAAAAGATCATCGAGAGACTCGGATTCCTTTGATTCACAAAGCGATGGCTCATCTAAAGACGTATTCAAGAGTATAAGGAAGAGATATTTGTCTAGAGTTCACAGTGTGTCAGAACCATCAATGCGAGATATGAGTATAGTCGATCAAGCCTTCTATAAGTTGAACAACGTGCTCGAACCTAAGAATGATCTAACAGATCTCGTTGAAGATGATTTCAAATTAGACATAAAAAATGTCACTACGGATGAGACGAACGATGATGTTAGTTATAAAGGAGCGTCTTCGGATATCATAGATAATTTCCGAAGTAGTATATTGAAAGAGAATGTTCCACCTTCCTTTGAAAGCAAAAGAGTAAAGAGACAGGATGCTATTGATCTTCATAATGAAAAGACTATTAGACAGGATGCATTTGACGAATCCACGGAGGATCCACATTTATTTGACAACAAAAATCTCATAGGTTCTAAACTTGATAATGCTAATTTACTTACACAATCAGAATCTAGTAACGACATAAAGCCTAGAGATAGAACTATTTTTAGTAGATCAGGCTTTTACAATGGTAAACCAAAATCTTATAGTATGGACAATTTAAATGTAAATACAGAATTCAAGGATGCTCTTAAGGAGGCTACTAGTATAGAATTTTTAAATCATAATATTGATTACAGTGACGTTTCGTTATTTACTGAAGGTTCTGATAGCGTCTTCTTTTCTCCGATAGAAAAGAATAATAATAATATTGGTACGTTTGTAAAAGATGAACTGTTACTTCCGATCACTAGTAGTAGAGATTCTGTAAGGACACCACCAATTACCTCATTTGGGAATACAGAAGATGTCAAAGCAATTGAACCAAACCACGACCCAAAAATACCTGTGGTAAAAGCGGAATCTCTTCTTCCATTTCCTTATCCCAATGACATAAAAACTTTGCACAATATGGAACCTTTTATTGAACCTGTAAAAGATGAGCCACCAATAAAAGTTAATGACGAGAAATCTGACAATGAATCGAAAAAAGTTAACGAGGAAATGAAAACCACTTTTAAAGCTGCTATTGAGAAAATAATAGGAAATAATAGAATAAAAAGAGCATTGTCGCCAACAAAGTCGTCCAAAGATACAGAGTCCATAAAATCGGAAGCAATTAGTGAAGGTGCAAAAACGATCGACATGAGTATTGATACCGCAGATGCTGCTCCCAGTTCCACAAACCAAGTAAAGGAAGAAACGTTTAAGATAAATGATGCCAGTGACCAGACAAAAACAAAGGAGATCAGCAACGACCCACCAGCCGTGGTTGAATTAGAAACAGCTATACCTACTATTAGTACAGAAAATACTAATCCCTTCATAGATTCCATTCAAGAAAATATCCCGCCTCTTTCTGTTCCAACCCCGGCACCAGCACTCGATAATAACGTCAGCTATCATTTAAAAATAAATACAGTCAACGATCTTGTTTGTGAAAATGTTCCAACTACTACTATTAATCCGGCTGCTACTATCAATAGTACTACCACTGCTACCGATAATAGGATGAATAATAAAATTAAAACATATCTACCTATTAAAATATTGAGCGGAAATTACATCAATAGCAATACCGATCGATCCCCATCCCCTATTATAATTAGTCCCGTTTTGATTCAGCCTATTTTCCTTAAACCAAATGTCAATATCAAACCTCCAAAAGCAGTAGAAGAACACCAAGAAAATATAAAAGGAAATGTTTATTACGATGATATTGCACAAGTCGTTAAATCTCAAAGTAATGCTAATGTTACTGAGTCGCATATAGTTATTGATGACAGTAACAAAAAGAAGAGCCATTTTCAGAAAAATACTAAAGGCAAATCTCTACCTTTCCTTTCTTGGAAATCTTTTGATTCTAATGAAAACTTAACAGATTCAAGAACTTCACTTACAAAAAATGTTAATTCCAAATCATTGGATACTACAAAACCAAAAGTTGTCAAGCTGTCTAAATCACCTGAATTCTTGATCGACAATCATTACTACCAACCTATGGAACACGTACCGTTTGTAATCAACACAAAGCAAAATTTTACAAAACCAGTAATACGTGACGTAAAGCCCAAAGAAGAAGTTAAACCTGCGTCCGTCGTTAACACTAATCCATTTCTAACACTTGTTCGACCAAGAAGAGATTCAGAGGAGAACTATTACGAAGAAATTGGTGAGCCTATTTTATATTCCACCGATAAAAACATAGCCGACGATGAAAAAATTTTCAACCAGAAGATAACTGAAATCGATGACTTTGCTTCTGTTCCTAGAGAAGAACTGCTTCACGTTCCTAGAAAGCCAAAGAGACCTAAAAAGGAGGAAAAACAAAAACGAATTGCGCTTACACCTGAATCAGAAGACGCAACAGATATCGTAAAAGAAATGGCGCACATTACCAAATCAGTAATATCACTGTCGCGATCACCAAGCGCTAAAGATATGGTTAAAAGATCCAGTGGCACTGTTGGTGACATAGTCCAAAATTTAGAAAGGAAACAGCCGTCTCCTGAGCCTGGGAATACAATGATAGTCCAAACAAGAAAGTTGTCGTTGCAAGGGCGAAAACTTCCTCAAATGGATTCGAATACTGGGTCGTTACCTCGAAGTACAAAGCCGTATTGGAAAACTCTGGAGCATAAGAGGTTATCGCACCCTCTAAGGTCTCTGAATGACCCTCCGCCTCCTCGGCCACTACGTAAGTTGCCGGCTTTTGTGATACGAAGTCCCAGCGTGAAGTAAATAACTGTTTATATGTGGAAATGGAAGCTGTTGTTTCTGTTGTGGTCCAATGTGTTTCTAATAATTGTGACAAACAAAACATATTATGATTCCTTCAAACAATGAAATTTCAGGGTCAAAACAAAAGATTTTCAATATTTTTTTTGTCGCAAATATTAGAATTGTTCATACTATAATCAGTACGAACTCATTTGGTGAAGGTTAAGGTGGTGGGTTTCTAATGTTGTGATGCAGCTTTCTTACAGGAATTAAGACATTCTGTAAATATGTATAATGTGAAATATAATGCTATTGTTGTGAATTCGGGCTACAAACTACACGCACAGCCTTATTGGTCGCATCACCGCTTGTACTTTCAGGTGTTATCCTCGTTTTTTTTTTAAGAATTTCTATCAAGCTACTTTTGTTTTGACAGTTGTATCTACTTATGTTTTTCAAAGACTCAGTGTGCAATCAATCAAACAAAACGTTTTTCTAAGACATAAAAAATTCTTTAATTGATCATACCCCATTTCATAAGTTCATGACACTTGGTAAAGGCCATAACGATTGAAACAATTGGCCCAATTTTTTTACTAAATGGCGACTTCTGGTTAAACGAGACAAGTGGTGAGTGGTAATTGACAGTCGAACGAATGTCAAACGTGCCTGATGTGACTGATAAGACTTGTAAAAAGAAATCCGCGACTTTACTTGCCACTCACTACTTGCTCTGTGTATTTATTCCTATCCATCAAATATGTCATTATTAATGTTAATAACACAATACGTCGCCAGCTATGCCCCCTCGTACGGAGGAGCCGCCGCCCCCACCTCCCCTGCTCACCAGCGCCTCTCTACAGGACATTATGGCCACAGCGGCGTCGCACAGACGGACTAAAGGTATGGCCAACTTAAAGACCCTACAAGATTAGCTGATACTATTTGAAGAGGTAGCACAAACCATGAATTTTATGAATGTTCGCTAATAAATTTGGGCTAAGCCAATTGACAAAACCTCCGACGAAAAACGACGGCTGTTATGTGTTTGTTGGCGTTATGTGTGTATGAATGTCCAGTCGCTGTCTGCAAGCAATAAGCGGTCCAGAAACTGATATGATACTGATGAGTACCTTTATGGGCTTTCCAGGTGTGAGCCGGCAAGATTCACGGCTGTCTGTGAAGTCGCTGATAGAGAGCATTGAGAACGCGGCTAAGGCGGCCAAGCAGTCGCCTGCCACTACTCCGGTCACCGAGTGGCCACAAGTACATATTTATACATACATAGCTGAATTTTAGGGTGTTTATCAATGGGTAAGAGCGTGATCTCGTCACGCATGTTAGGTCAAGATGATGCCGACTGTGGAAGCGTGCTCATCCAGAACTTATTTGAGGGAGTGGTTTTTGACAACTCGTATGTTTAACAAGCGGAACACGACTATGCTATTAATAATAAAAGGCAATCGGTAATTTATGCGCGAATGGTACCGTCACTGAACATCGAAATACAAAGTTCTGCAACTGTGGTTCGAAAGATCGTAGTTACGATACTCTGTTAGTCGACACATTGCTTGTGCGATGAACCATACGGCGACAGAATACTTTTTCGACGAACGCTAGTACGACAGATACCTTTGTAGTGAGCGAGCGAACAAGATGGGTCGGATCACCCCGATACTGTTGGTTGGGTTCAGAAGCCTTCGATGTTAGGTTGAACATGTTGAACATCGTTCGTCGAAGAAGTAAAATGAACATTATTGTCATACTATTAAAATTCCTTTTACTTAAATGCAAAGATTAGTTTGACCATTCTGACTTTTAGACCCGTGTTAATATACCAATCTCAATACAAGTCTTGAGGCTGTATCAACCGAGATGCGTCTTAAACAGTTGACGCTATCTCAAGCTCCGTGCTAATTTATAAACCAATCTTGAGGTCTACTCAGCTGAGATCACTTCTCAAGTATTCGCCTCAGCGGCGAATGAATGATGGAACGAATGGGTAATTTCGTTATGTCAACTATCGATTTAGATCATTAAAAATTATTAAATTTACGCTCTAAAATATGTTTGCACCACAGAATATATAAATAGGGACCATTATTTTCCCATATTTCTTTCATTTTTATCAAAGTTATTAAATAACAACCATTTTACAGATGACGGTTCTTTTAATCCAAAATACCATGAAATCTTCAGGTTCAAACAACGGTAGGCGTGGCAACAACAACCAATAACATGAAGAACGGCCTATTGGAGCCGGCGGCGCCGACCAATGGGATCGTCTCGGCGACCAACTTCGCGGCCAAGCCACCAGCGGCGCGCGTGACGCGACCGACGCCCATAGCGAATGGTGAGTTGACACATAGCCTTAAGGTGGCACCACACTATTTACCAAATTACGATTATATAACACTTTGCATGGTTGTAGTGCGGCTATTTAGATGATACGCATGCATGGACTTAGGCCGCCCGGCGATATTCAGTCTAAATATACATATAATATTTGTTTTTCTTTGTTTTGTCGAATTACAAATTCCAGCCAAAAACCTCTTTGGAATGACATGAAATGGTCATCCCTTGAGTTTCTTGCTCGTTCTTCTCTGGGGACTCCGTTTTGTGAATAAGCAGTAATTTTAAGCAGCAAAGATTTTAGAATGTATTATAAAATTCTCTGATTTACGTGGGAATTAATCTAGCGTAGAATCTAATTTCGCGAGGGTTGGAACTCCCTAAAGGAAAGAGTTATTATGTCCATTATTTATAAGCTAAAATCGTGATTGTACAAAATTTCGTCAACAAGGTCCATTGTACCTACTTTTTTCTTTGACCACCGCATGCATGACTATATCAGCTTCATAATTTCTATACCTAAGGCCCGTATTAGTAAACCATTCTCAAGATTTAGAACAGTCTTGTGACTGGTCTCAAGTAAACGTATTGATTAATAAATTCTTGAGTATTCAAGCAGTACTCACTTGAGAGGTGCGCGTATTAATAATCGAAACTCAAGAGCCGCTGAGGCGAATACTTGAGAAGTGATCTAGCTGAGTAGACTTCAAGATTGGTTTATAATTTAGCACGGAGCTTGAGATAGCGTCAACTGTTTAAAACGCATCTCGGTTGATACAGCCTCAAGACTTGTATTGAGATTGATTTATTATTAGGGCCCTAAGTTGCGTAAGTAATATCATGTCTCTATTTGTAATAAAACTAAGTTTCGTTTTGTCCGTAATTTTTTTATACTTATGCATGTAAGTATGGTAAACGCAGATAAGAGTTTTGAGTTGAATGTGAGTTGGACACGTCCGAATAGACGAATAACATTATCTAATTTTTATATGATTAGATTCTAGACCATCACATCGAATAATGTTGGACCAACTCTGAAATCGAGAAAAAAACAGTTGTTTCCTACATTTCAGTTGGGTGGGTTTTTTTTTATGCACAACGGGTTAGCTCTTGACCTCAATCACACCGGATGTTAAGTGAAGATGAGGCCGAAGGTGGTAGCGTACTGACCCGGAAACCCCATCTTATTTGGGGGACTGGCTATCTTATCTCTGACAACCGGAACACAACAATGCTATTAACATTTCCGTGTGGCGGCAGATTTAGATAAGATAGCGGTAGCTAGTCAGCATTTAATATACCCTACCACTAACCAACTTTCAAATTTTTATATGAAACAGTTTTCCAAGTTGATTCCGTAGTGAAATTTATTCAATTTGATGGTCTGAACAACCACACAAAGAGATAGTGAATAAAAAAAATCACCAATTATATTTTAATATTACAATTTATGAAGTAAAGTCGGCAATAAATTACAATTTCCAAAATTTAAATATACAAAATGGTCAAAAGATTTGAAGTTAATTACTACAATGCAATAAAATAATTTTTGAATGGAACTGGCATACCACAAAGAAAATATCTGATTAAGACAGACATACAAATAGTAAACCCTGGTATTGTAAATCTGTCTATATTAAATGTCTGGTACGTACCACGGAGAACACATAACATGGAATAGAATAACTTAATTCGTTGTCAGAAAACAAGTTACACAATGTAGACGATATTATATAGAGCGCACTCTGCGCTCGCTCAGGTAAGGTAACCGTGACGAGGGATGATCACACGGGGAGTGAGCGTAGGAAATCACAAACACAAATCTGGAGATTGTTGAAAATGCTTCGTATAATTTCGTGTTCTTCACACACAAATAAAATCAATATAAATAATAAAACAATACAATTTTTATAATTTATGTTCGGCTTGTATCAGACCAATGGATTGGATCTGACTCAGCATAATGTTGCGGGGAGACCCCACAAAATGATAACGCCGCCAGAACCAAAATTTGAGATTATGCGAGCATCCCGCTCATTACAATTAAAATATTAAAATAATGTGTTATGTATAAATTTAATTCGTGTAATTCCCGCCAGAACCAAAATTTGAGATTATGCGAGCATCCCGCTCATTACAATTAAAATATTAAAATAATGTGTTATGTATAAAAATTCGTGTAATTCCTGTTACTGGTGATTCCACTCCTGATTACCAATAACTTTCCTCAAGGAACCATAGTCGGATTCGATTAAAAAATTTTCGATTACCCATACAAAATAAACCGTTCAGTGTGAGTTTTGTATCGTTTTTAACTTTACCATCGCGTTCGCGTTTACGAAAAAAGTCTCTATGAAAAACTATCTCACTCTCCCACTCTCACAGCCTCACTATATCCATATTCTTACGTATTTATTTACGTATTTACGTACGTATTTTACGTATTATTACGTAATTATTATTTTGTATATTTACACTACACTATACATACACTAACCCGACTATAATTTTTTATTTTATTTATTATTATTCTGCTCATTATTGAACCTCACGTGGCGTCCGTGCGTCACTGACCATTTGGGGACACAGAAAACCAGCGCTGTGATTCGGCGCAGCATGAGCTGAGTGCTAACCCATTTGTGCACGCCGCAACACGTGACAGCATTGTCGGGATCATCTTCATAATTGTATTTCTATTTCAGCTATAATTTACTACTTCTTTGTTTTTGCATCATGTTGTGGCGTTTATAATAAACTATTCTTATTCTTATTCTAAAAATATCGTTTTGTAAACCATCCGCTAGAGGCGCTGCACATTTCTCCATACAAGTCGTCACGTAAACGTGAACGCGGTAGTAAAGTCGAAACAACACTCACACTCCGCCCTCTGCACCACCTTTAGTATGGAAGCCCAGCAATTTTCGGTTGGTGACCCCACTCCTGATTACGAATAACTTTCCACTATGAAGTATAGCGGAATCCAGTCGAAAATTGTTGGTTACTTGGGGAAACTAGCTTGTAACCAAGAGTGACGTCACCAGTTAATGGGAATAAAACGAATTCAAAAGAACCATGTCGCAAACACCGGCTATCGAAACTTCTTCAAATCGATTCAGCCATTTTATAGATAGATAGATAGATAGATAAAGCGTTTATTTGCATATTACAGAAACACATACAAAAATATTCGACGCAACAATAATTCTGCTTGGTGTTATTCTTACGAAATGTAGCCTTATTTCACAGTAATACAAATAAAAACAAATATTAAGTACAACTGTTACAACTTATAATAGTTTTTTTTTAATTTTTTTGTTTAGTTTATTTTTATTTCTCAAAAAATAATTACAAGTAACAGTCTAATTACTGAAGTGCTTATAAATTCTAATGCTTGGACTCTGATCCTCAAACTAGGTCAAACCTGTATCTTGAGGATCAGTTCCTTCCCTATGCACATAGGTATTAAACATTTGAATTAAACACTTAAAATTTACTTATAATGTTTCGTAAATAGTAAGTACCTAAATATTTATAATTTGTATGTGTATCTATTTTGATGCTACATAGCCACGACACAGCTTCAAACTTATAGTACCCCTCTTGTTGCATCGGGGGCTTAAAACTTATGTAATGTTTGATTCTTCAAATACATTACGCCACCTTGGTAATGTTAGCCCATTCATACCACTTCAACGGCGACTATTATCGGCGTTTACATTGTATTTGCTTATTTCTCTTACAGCATGGCGGCATGAGAGAGGCGCGTAGCCGACCCCTTGCCTGTCTCTATCTAACCCATGTGTTTGTGCGCGACTAATTTATTGAATCCACTATTACACCGCATGTCTGTCTATTTCTTTTTTTTATTTGTATATCCCATTTTTAGGAATCAGTTGCAGGATTTCCTTTATATTGTGACCCTGACGATAATTCCTATGTCGGTAAAACTTGGAGGGAAAGTGCTTTAAATACTGAAAATAGCAAATTTCATTTAAAGGAAATGTTCCTTTATTTTTAAAAAAGCAAAACTGAATGTAACGATTTTTTGAAAATACGCTTACCACTCCCGGGAATCGAACCGACGCTCTATAAGCTATTTAGCATTTCATTTGGTGTCAGTGATTTCACCTTAGATGCGTTAGTACTATGTTAATTCTGTGCCTTAGGCTCCACCGAGAACAGCGTTGTAATCCTTTTCCTCTCGACTACAACTTATACTGAGACGGAGACCTATTTCCGTAAATTATTTTAGAAATCATTAATTTACGGAACTGTATATGTATGATATGATATTGTAAAAGTGAACTAAATAAATCTAATCTACGGTGATACTACTTTGCGACACCGAAAACTACGTCGTACTGTTTATTTTTGTTGTTTCTTAGCTTTGTAAAAATAGTCTTGCCAACATAATGTAAAAATATAAATGTCGAAAAAGCACATGAATATATAAAACATTAGCCACCACCGGATGTCCACTGCGGAACATAGGCCTCTCCCATAGATTTCCATAGCGACCGGTTGGAAGCGGCCTGCATCCAGCGGCTCGGCGTCCTGTTGCTGATTTGATAACAAACTTTATCGATTATAATTCAATTTTTTTGTTAATTAGTGACCATAAAGTTGTCAATTTACGAAGAAGAGGTTTCCAACGAAGAAAATTTTGCTCTCTTTGATGGCAAATGTTTTATTTTGTGACTTCCGTCCGTCAGCCAATATTATCCTTCAGGAGTTCTTCTCGGTTTTGTAAATTAATACTGTCACCATCTTTGACTGTGCCAGATAACTTTTATTAAATATAATGTGAAAATAAATTATATTGAATTCGGTATACGTTCTCTTTCACATTATGTTTAATTAACTATACAGTATAATGTTGCAACGTAGTGTATGCGTGCAATATAATGATAAATCAACTGCCTAACGCTTAGGAACAGAGTAAAAATAAGTACTACAGTCTCCAGGCACACAAGTGTCAAGTTTTTTCCGATTGGTTTTGACATTGAAGGCCTGTAATGTGATTGACTCATCGCTGGCTCGGCAATTTGGCGTGATCGATGAAGTTACAGAATACCGCGCCTGGAGATAAGGCCCTCGACCTTATGGTTAGGCGTAGTTTTCATTGTTTATTGTCATCCAACATCACTGCCAGCTCCTACCTATCCACTACAGGGTTTATCTATAAATGATTAGTTTCCTGCAACACCTACGCTTGGTGATGGTTATGGGTTGGTAAGGTCGCTATGTTCATAATACATATTAGGGCTCATACTAGTGATGCGTTGCGACTTGCCGTAGCATAAGGTGCCGTCGCAAGTTACTCGCATCGCTTTGTGTGTCGGCTCTCATGGCGTCACATATTATCATTGTGAACGTTATTTATCATAAATATTTTCATCAATGGTAAGATGATTGATGAGGGTATTTTTTCATTAATATGTCCAGCGTTGACGGTCTTGTGCCAGTGTTTTAAAA
This sequence comes from Oegoconia quadripuncta, assembly GCA_949316235.1. Taxonomy (NCBI): domain Eukaryota; kingdom Metazoa; phylum Arthropoda; class Insecta; order Lepidoptera; family Autostichidae; genus Oegoconia; species Oegoconia quadripuncta. The sequence goes on from OX438760.1 coordinate 13,740,559, forward strand.
TTATATTAAAAATATATACTGGATGAGTTTTTTTACCGAAAGGAAAAGATAGGGCATATTAGGTAAGTGAAATAGAAGGTATTGGCATAGGTAGTTTAATTTTTTCTTTCAAAACCATAATCGAATAAAGCGTTAATTGTGTCATTTGACGGTCGCGTTTGTGGCCTATTCCAAACAATTACACCATTAAATTAAATAAATAAAAAAAACTTAGAGAAAATGTGAGTTCCAAATAAATTTTGCACGATAGGAACCCTGCGAATCACGCCAGTCGCATCCATCATCCGCCATCGCAGTCAATATCCGCCCGGCGCGTGCGATTTTGAAAAAATAAACTAGCTATGCCAATGACATCTATACATAATACGCCCTATTTTTTTCCTAACGGCAAAAAAAACTCAACCGGTATAACTAAATAAAGGAGGATCGTGAAACCTGTTTTCGGTTAGCATCTGACCATCATTTAAAGCGGAAGCTCGAAGATTCCGGCAACATGAGATGCTTAGTTACGTTAATACATCACATCATAAGGTCAACCACAGACTTATGGGACACTACGTTGAAGTACGTACAACTTAGAGAGAGTTAGGTTTTATATTATGCAGTGAATGAACTGAGGAGGGGGAAGCAAGGTAAATGGGCTATCAAGTTATCCCATTCCTTCACCCCGTCATTCTCTGGAATTCTGTTAAGTTTATTGCCAATAGCTTGGGTTTCTCGATTCCTTATTAGATATCTCTCCATAAAAGTTGAAATAGTTGTACTGGCACAACGCCGTCGCTGGTCGTGGCTTGCGTTGACGTGTCTAACTCGGGGGCAGAGGGCGCGGCCGCCGGCGCCAACATCCCCGACGAGCAGCGAGCGCTCGCCAGTCTGCAACAGAAGGCTATGGAGTCCTTCGTGCGGAGGAACAGCCACGGAGACATCTGTAAGTGTTACGGTAATTTACTGTCACTTGTCCAAGTGGGGGTTGTAGCTGAATGCTATCGAAACTTACGAAGCAATATGAACAAAGTAACGCCCGAATACTCTAAATATAATTCCGTCGCTTTGAATTTCAACGACATGAGAGTGACGGCATGATATTTAGGGGCTCATAATCATAAGAAATGTTGGAGTCTTCGGGCGTAAGGTCTATATCTCACTATGACATCATGGCGGCGTCACCGGTCGCGCAACTATGTTGTCTAGATCAACCAAACGAGAAACACCACGTCACAGTTTCAAAATTAACACTGCTACTGCTATACGTACGATATAAAAGGCGCAACTGATAGCAGAGTGAGTGAAATATCATGAAATACATACATATTAGTGGTTGCGTTACCAGCGGGTGATCCTGGTGGCCAGCAAATTGGTTGCGCATCCAAGTGGACGCCAGGTGAGGGGTACCCACCTTAGTAGAATAATTTACCACAACAGATCCCAAGACAGAAACAGCCGGTACCTGCGATACTGTGTTTGAAATTTGCTTTTTAGAGCCCAGAATCATGTATTTCGATTTCACTGGATTCAATACTAGTGCATTCATCTGGTTGATAGCGCGACTGGTGTCCTAGTAAGATATCGCCCTTAGTACGCAAAGTAGGACGTGGTTTGCGTTGAGGTATCTAACTCGTGAGCAGCACGCGTTCGTCAGCCGACAGCAGTGTGCGAAGTGCGAGTTTTGTCTCGTTTTTAACTTTACCATCGCGTTAGCATTTACGCAAAAAGTATCTATGAAAAAAATCGTTTTGCAAACTATCCGCTAGAGGCGCTGCACATTTCTTCATACAAATCGTCGCGTAAACGTGAACGCGGTAGTAAAGTTAAGTCGAATCAAAACTCACACTCCGCCCTCAGAAGGCTGTAGAGTTAAATGCCTTGTCACAATGAAGCGAGTGGCTTAAATTGACTTGTCTATTACATATACAGCTATCGAGTCGCGTGGAGACATCTATATTTACCAATGACTTACATAGATCGGAGTAGGTAGATATCCTTACAAGCTACGGATAATATTTTTTTTTTTATGCATAACGGGTTTTGTATAGAAAAGAACCTTACTAACTCACGACTCTCCGAGCACCGGTCGCCGACTCGAGCGCGCACGCGCCCCGCCCACCGCGGGTTCTATTTCGTGGAATCATTTTTTGGCCTTAGCCTTCTATACATTTATTATTCGTAGCTTACAAGCTAAATTCTGAAGTAAAGATTAGAATTAATCAAAATCTTTATGCCACACCGCTCTTTTTAAATTGAGTAAATATGGGAAAATGCAGCTTTGGCATGCAGCAGTACCTAGACCAATGATAATTTTTTTCATTTTGCTCTGCTTGATAAAGATGTAAGTAGCATAAACTTGTTGATTAAGTTTGACAGTTATCGTATGACAAATATGGTTGAATTTCGCTTGTAAGACAACTCGATTTACCTACGATTATGCTGATTACACAAGTAATATTATTGCAAGCTTTACTCTTCCAAGTTGTGAGCAGAGCAGTAGAATGAAGTAGTCGCTTCCACCTTCGAGTTCATCTTCACTTAACATCAGGTGTGATTGAGGTCAAGCACGAACCCGTCGTGCATAAAAAAAGAATAAGGCTATCGAGACGGAACATAGTGGAGGCTGGAGACATTAATTCTATGTATCTCTTGCAACTAAATGACTAATGTTTGTGCGCAAACTAGGTGAACGCAAGGACCCTCTGAACGCGCTCCAAGTGAAGAACGGGGGGTCGAAACGGAACGCGCTGCTGAAGTGGTGCCAACAGAAGACCTTGGGGTACAACAACATTGACATCACGAACTTTAGGTGAGAAAAGTGCGGTTAATATAGTATATTTCAATACAAGTGCGGAAAGCCTGTCATTGCAAAGAGTTCCGACAAATGTCACCCGAGCCGAGGCGCAGCCGAAGGTGAGGGTTGACAGTCGGAACGAGTTGCAATGACCGTTCCGCACGTGTAGGTACTGAACGACTATTTTTAATACAGTTGCGAAAAAATTAAGCAATTTAATAAAATAATAAAAACACAATAAACTCAACTAACTAATCATTTATTTCTTACAAAAGTTATAATTCACATATACATTGAAAATGGGAAAAGTTTTTTAGAGTAACTAGGGAAGTTTTAGGTTGCATATTTACTGTTTGAGACAAACTATTAAAATTGGAAAATGGCGCCAACCGTAAAAGAATACAACCAGAGACTATGGCAGTAGACGTCATACAGCCAACTTTTTTATATTTATAAATTTAATTTGGCCGATACTAATATTAATTTCATGTTTAAATTTCAATTAAAATTACTTTTAAATCTGATATTGAAACAAATTAGTAGCTTTTTTTAGAAATATTTGCATAAATCATAAAAACTTCTATGAATTTTTTTAGTAAAAACTTCATGGTTGGTTTTTTCTTTATAATAGACATTATTTTGACAGTTTGCAAAGAAAAAGCACTAGTTCGGGAAATCCCACTTCCCGCACGCTATACGTCCCTGCAATATGCCACTTTTTGAGCAACTGTATTAAAAAATTATTTTTGTATATTATTTTATTTCCAAAAGTTATGACATGTTTACACAGAATATTCTTTCTTTAAACTAAATGTTCCAAATTGAATTTGAATAGACAATATTGTATATTAACTATAGGATCTGCTGCTGCACCTAATGCATCTGCAATGTACTTACGAGATTGAAAACTATATGATTTCTAAAATGATTTCGATTATGATTTTACTAATAGTAACATAAATATTATAAATGCGAATGTTTGGATGTTTGTCTGTTTGTTGCTCAGTCACGGCGAAACGGATGAACGGATTTGGATGAAATTTGGTATATAGGTAGAACATACCTTAGATTAAGACATAGGTGTTTTATCCCGATAAAGTGAGTTATTCCCACGGCTTAAACAAATTTTCGCGATAAAGTAATGCCACGCAGGCGAAGCTGCGGTCGGAAACATAAATTGAAAATCTCCCAAGGAACTAAATATAATAATAGCATCTAGGTATACAAAGCAACTGTGTTAAAAGTTAAGCTAAATTAAAATCTTCGAAATTGCTGGACCGATTTTCATAAAATACTGCCAAGAACTTTTCCCCTAGTAAAAAAACTGCACTCAACCCTGACTGAGATACATCCTGACAAAGACCGAATACATGCATTGAGGAGCTGTGGGCTTTTTCGGGGGTTAAAAAGTGAAATCTCCTACCCGCAGTTCATCGTGGAACGACGGTATGGCGCTGTGCGCTCTCCTTCACTCCTACCTGGGTGAGGGGCGCGTGTCGTACGCGTCTCTCTCACCTCACGACAAGCGGACCAACTTCTCCGTCGCCTTCGCTGCTGCCGAGTCAGTGGGCATACCGACTACACTGGTTAGTACTAACTAAACCATTACTATTATAAATAACTATTCTCAAGTATTTAAAAACCAAAGAAAAGGATACATTGACGACCGATTGGTGGTGGATAGTGACCCTATCAGCGAAACCAACGGTTGCGGGTTCGAATCCCGCGAGGGTTAAATGTTTGGGTGATGAATACGAACATTTATTCCCGAGTCTTGGATGTTTATATAAATATTTATGTATGTTTATCCGTTATTTAGTATCCATATCACAAGCTTTGCTTAGTTTGGGACTAGATGATTGGTGTAAGTGTCCGAAATATTTATTTATTTTGTGGTAAAAAAAACAACCATGTTGGTTTATTTACTACAAAATGTATCCTGGACTCTGCGGGGATTAAGACTAATCGAACGACAACTTGCACTTCAAATCGGTCGAGCCGTTTAGGCTACAGAAGGTGACATAGAAATCTACATACATACACTCGAAAAACATTACCCTCCTTTTTGGGGCTGTCGGGTAAAAAAGCGAAGGTTTAGAACTGTGTGGTTTTGCCACGTAAAAAGAATAAAACCAACCCGTCTTATTTTCGTGGGTCTCGTAAAAGGCGACTATGGCCCGTATTAATAATCCAATCTCAATACAAGTCTTGAGGCTGTATCTACCGAGATGCGTCTTAAGCAGTTGACGCTATCTCAAGCTCCGCGCTAATTTGTAAACCAATCTTGAGGTCTACTCAGCTGAGATCACTTCTCAAGTATTCGCCTCCGCGAATGAATGATAGTCTTGAGTTTCGTTTATTAATACGCGCACCTCTCAAGTGAGTACTGCTTGAGTATTCACATGCTTTTCAAGTCGCAAGTTAGGTTTAAGTTAAATTAAGACTTTCCACCAAAAAATATCTATAGCTTAGCACGTGAAGGTCCGTCTGACCTTCTGCTTTATGTGACCGTCTGTCACATAAAGCATTTCAGTAAATTTCGAACGGTGATAGAATAAAAGTGAGGAGAGATAGAAATCGTGACGTTATATATGTATGTAATGGGTAGTAGCCGGGACCGATAGCAAAATGTTAATCGATGTAAAATACCCATGATAACTATAATTTTAAAATGTATAAGACCTCAGAAAGACAATGATTATATTGGGTATTTACCTATGAAATTGGAGTTTTTTTCTTCGTTAATCATATGTACCAATTCCTGCACATGAAATATTTTTTTAATTTCTGGGCTAAATCACATAATAAAAAAAAATTGAACAGAGCTCTTTTCATGTGCTTCCCATAATCATTTCTTACATTCGCTGAAACTTTTATAAAGCGGTTACCTTTAAAAATTAACGCCGCCTATACTTAACTTAATGTTATCCGATATTACACACAAAGTTTAGCTAAGTTTGGATTTGCCGTTCCCAACAAAAAAAATCAAAAATGTTTTGTATGGAGAAAACAGTCTTAATGAAATTCTTCATACGAAACGCCAATTTCATAGGTAAGGACCTAATGTTATCCAAATAAAAGTTACATAATCTTCGAAACTGCTTAACCGAATTTGGTCAAAATTGGCTGAGAACCACCTCGCAAACGCCGACTTTTGAAAATAAACCATTCTAAATCGATTCAGCGGTTTGACGCTACAGTGCCACAGGCAGACGAACGCTAGTGCGATGGAGACCTTTGTAGCGAGCGAGCGAGCGAGCCTTCGATGTTAGATAAATTTTAATAATTATTGCACGCCATAAAGGCAAATCATGGTTGTTCATTATTTATAATAGTTTACATCTTTTCTCTGTACCTATGATTAGGCAAATAAATGAATTATGATTATGATTATAAAACATATCGGTGAGTTCTTTCGCACTAGCGTTCCTCGAAGAAGTATTCTGTCGCTATAATGGTTTATGGCACAAGCATCGGAACTACGATTTTTCAAACAACAGTTCTTCGCACGTTTTGCAGCTAATGGGAATATCAGTTTCAATGTAATTCCGTGTGTCTTTTCCAGAATATTCAGGACATGATCCAGCAGGAGCGTCCCGACTGGCAACAGGTGATGGCATACGTCACCAGCATCTACAAACATTTCGAAACATAGACTCGCTTTAGAAAGGTCGAGGGATTTGAAGACTTATTATAGAAAAGGAAGAGTGCCTGATATCGCTGTAGTGCCTATTATGGAACATATTTTTGGACTGGAAAATAATGGACTTCGAAAAACGAATATGAATTTAAACTTACTCATTCCTATTAAATTATTTATAGGGGTGTCTTTTACATGAGAAAAGTCTGCTTTAATCGTATTGGTTGTAATCAGCATTCCTAAGTACGTTGCTTTTACGCAGGTGTGATATTTTTGGGCGAGTAGATGGCATTATACAATGCCTTTGTGGGCCTTATGACCGTCTTTCCATAAACGAAGACTGATACTGTAGGTTGTAAGAGATAGCGGTTAGAAACATCAGTTGTGTGTGTTTTATCTATCTTAAATATTTCTCCTATTATTAATTTAAATTTTTATAAAATGCCCGGGCTGATTTATATTAAACTTTATTTATATACATAAACAGGACACGAATATGAACCATGTTTTAAGATTAGAAAAATTCAAGAAATCACTTTTAATTAGTGTCGACACTGGGTTTCGGAAAAGTAAAAAAATAGTCTCACAAAACAATATCTACTATTGTACCTTGTTATATGTTTCATGCAGTTGAAAACCCTTGTCAACACTGAACTATCTTGTTTACTTAAAGACTACCTTACAAGACATAATGTCTTCCAATTCCTATAACTTTAAAATGATTTCCATCTTATGTCTCGCTAGGGTTGTATGACAACATCCAACTAACATATTTTTATAAAATGTTTAAAATGTAAGGTGGAGAAATTTTCATTAAAATGTCTCAATGTGTAGGAAATGCCTTATTATATTAAAGTGAGCCTTGTACGTGCAACCATCGGTCTAGGACCCACAGGAGGCCCACGTTATGATCAATGACGTAGGACCCCCCTGTGGGTCCTTGCTCTTAATCTATTTTCATACCGAAACGTTAGGTGTTTAATGCTTTGAAAAGAGATTATACTTGGAGATTACCTACAATTAATCTTAGACTAATTTGTATGTAGGTATACAGCAGTACCTTGCATTAAAATTATATTTGCTGCCAAGGTGATCAAATATATTTATAACGATTAGTTTTTTATTTGCTATAATATATTTGAGCACACAGCGAAAACCAAAATGGATAAAATGACATTTGGGAAAATATCTTTAAGCTTTGGGTGTCCAAACAATGCAATTGTCTATTTTGTATACTTATTTATGGCGCTGGTGCACTAGGCAACTAGTACCAGTGACTAAAAGCACGGCCCACTTCACAAAATTGCAATTTACAAGTGCAAATTCTATTTGCAATGCGTAGCTGAAGAGTATATTCTTCTTGGTATCATAATGGTTAATTGGATACGCATTTATACATAGAACTTGTAATTTTGTGAAATGGGCCTCGATTTACAACGTTATATCGCGTAGATAGTTATGTACTACTGGCCACCATTTTAAAGTTTCTACTCTCGTAATGTCGGTCGAATTATGAAACATTCTATTCTAATCAATCTTAAATTTTACACATGGAATTCTTGCATTTTCGATCTATTTTGTAGAAAGTTAAACAATCCAATTGCGAGTATTTCCATTAAAAATGTGACGACTGCTCCGCTAAACACCCAGCCTGTGCCCCCAGGGGTACGACGGATAAATTCGAATGCTCCGTTGTGCCCCTTTAGTGGTTCAGAAGGGAAATTTTTGAGTTACCTGTCGTGCTCCTTTTAAGTTATGAATAAACACATTGGTCCCTCCAATGAAATACTTGAAATATTTGTTTTAAATCTATAATGTTAAGTATTTTATTGAAACAAACAAAACTTTCTTCCTTCAAAGTAAAATTATTTTTCTACTTATAAATTAATGTGTCTTTAATTTGTTATACTTACGAAAAATTTATTTGTATTTTTTGTTAATTTCGGTGACAAATAAATGGCTCATATCTGTCATACCCTTTTTGAAAATATTTTTTAAATGATCGTTGTAAGCAAAATAATCATCCGCCATTTTTGCAAAAAACCATTTGTAATGTTCATTAGATAGTTCTGTTTGTGCAAATAAAATGGTCATCATGTGTTCCATCCTTTGTAGGGATAAAGTGGAACCATAATATAATGACATAAGATGTGCTCCACCAAACCACCAAAGAAGCACTACAGATCATACAAAATTTACCCGTTCTACCACCAGGGGCACACTTTGGGTGTTCAGCGGAGCAGTCGTCAAAATGTCTAGTTATTTCGAATCTCAAACATTGTAGTCCTAAAACATTTCTAAACTCTGATAATTTATAACAGCTTAGTTACATCCATTTAGAGGTGGTACGGTAACGCTAATGGACGATGGTGCGATAAAACACTATTCCTGGAATTGAATTAGCAACAATAATTGTATTTAAAATATTCATCTATCTATGTCTACTCTTAAATACTCATGTAGTCCTATAATCTATAACTTTATGTTAAATAAGGTTCAGAGAGAGGTCCCTAAGATTGCTTAATAATACTACAATTTAACAGAGAACCTTTGCTGAGGGGGAGGGGTTGGGACGAATACACTCTACGTATTCAAATAATTCATTTTGTAAATCTATGGATTTTAGAATTATCTGCACGGCATCAGCTTACATCAGGTTTTGGGAACCAATTATTACATTGCTTAATCTTCATATCTTCTATGAATGCGCCAATGTAAAGGGTAACATGATTTTCCAATTTTTGCTTTAAAAATGTAATGTCGAACAATTTGTTTGCCTTAATATGTCTTTGTCATATTTCTATGCGGTGTAATTGAGGCCTTAGATGTAGCTTAGTTCCAACTGTAAATTCTATTGCTAAACTAAATATCCTCCCTAAATGTGATCAGTTCACACCCTGTATGCCTCGATGTTTTCTTCACCGTGTTTTATTTTTAAGGCTTTCCCTTATTTACTATGTCAAATGTAAATGATACATGTTTTCCATCTATTCCAGTGGATTCGTTTTTTATTAATTACTATTGTAACTTTAATGAAGTCGGTTAAAAATATGCGTTACGTTTCTGAATTCGGTTGTTGAAGCTATTTACTTAGATTAATAATTATTATTATTAATTATTATTATTATGTATTTTCAGAGAGGTTTGTATTTTTGTAAATATAAGTAGCTTAAAATAAAGTTCCTGATTTATTAAAAATGTCGTTTTTTTTAAAATGAAACGCCGTTATCATTATAACACGTATATTATTTAGAAAAATAAAATAATTAAAATTGGATTAAGTGGGTATGTAGCCATGAATTTCTTACATATATTATTATGTTGATAATTTGCAATTGTAACATAATTTTACAATAAAAAGACGTTCTTTTACTTCACTTACAATAGCTTGGACGTTACTTCGTCATTCTACAATTAACATCTATAAGAAATTAAAATCTAATTCAAAACTATAAAACCTTATATTCTAAAACACTGAATTTTAGAGTATTTTACTTAATCATACTAAATAGGTACATATTATAGATATTTCTTAGTAAGGGTCGGCACAGACCGAGCGGGATTTTTTTTCCCGTAGTATTGCATTTCGAAGGCGCGTGAGATTGTACGAATAAATAAGTCTGTGGAATACTCGAGCTCTGCGCTGACCTTAAGTACTAAAATTAAAAGGAACTATGAAATCTATCTATCCATACTTATTTAATAACTATAATACCTAGCTAAGAATTGAAAAACATTACTGGCAAAACTATCGTATTTTAAGTTTATAGTAACATTTTAACAATGTGCGTACAAATATTTGTTTTACAGTGGCTTTAACTTGAGTATTAATCCGAGTTGCTCCGTTCTGTACTAAAATTAAAAACAACGAACATATAAACTGTATCTATACTTATTATTATAACTTCAGGGAATTTAAAAAAAATTGCCTTTCAAGGTTTTCTAGTAGAAAATTCGAGGAAAATTCCGAAATCGTGACTGGGCATAAAAAATTGATGCCTAGTTTATTCTTTTTTTTTATAATTGCTTTGACTCTTGAGTATTAAGCCAATGAGTTTGTTATGTTTCGCTCGCTCGAATAGTCTACCACTCAAGTACACCTGGGATATACTTTTCGATAAGCTTCTCGTAGTACGGCCACAGCGATTCGATGTCTGGAATTCCTGCGCTCTTGGTGTACAAGTCGTATTTACTGAGAAAAGTGGAAACAAATTCTGTTAAAACCATTTTATTTTCGACAAGCTCTTCAAATGCAGGTTGTGTTTTTGGTAATTTAACGTTTTCTCTAATCTAATATAATCCATTTGTCAAAAAATTTATTGAAGTCAAGAATGACGTGATATCTTTACCTTGGGTTCATCTATATTTGATTTGGGTACTGATTAATCATCAGCAAGTCTGCCGCCAAGCGGCAATGTTGATGGCATTGCTGTGTTCCATCTGCTTGAGATAATATATCATGTCCTTCGTTTAAGCTGAGGTATCCGGGTGAACGCGCTTCCACCTTCTGCCTAATCTTCACTTCACATCATGTGTGATTGAATTCAAGCCCTAACCTAACCCTTCAATTAGTAGTGACAATTTAATACGATTTTTTCCGTGATTGAGATAGATAGATAAAGCATTTATTTACGCCACTGCGTTCACACAACTACACAATTTTGAAATTAGAAATATACATACAAATAAAAGTAAAGAATAGAAAATACAAAGAGCGACTGTGTGCCGCACAAATGGGTTATATAATTATATATATATACTACAATAAATATTGTGCTCGATATTGGATTAAGAGGAGGTTGCCCCTCAGCATTAGAGATAAAAAGTCTCTTGATGCGATAGAGCTAGTGCTTGGCAGCTTAAAGTAGGCAACTATTTGACATTTTCTGTGTATGTGCAAAATATATTCTCTAAGTACTTTGGTATGTGAAAGACAATACTACCTACCCTACTTTTCCTTTTCTAAGGTTGTTATCACACAAGCGATATGGAAGCGAATTCAAAGCGAGGCAGAGCGCAGCGTGTTCGAATGGAACGATTTAGTCAACAAACGTTTTAAAAACAGCCAAGAGCATGTCAGACCATGCGCAGTATATAGGTACATAGCCGCTAGTACGCGTATTTATGTCCCTACATAGGATTTTCAGTAGGTATAAGCATTTTAATCGCTTGTAACACGAGAGCATATAAAATCTACTTACTGTACCTCGCTTTAGTATCAATCGCGAATAAATCAACTTAACTAAATGTAATTATCCATTAAGTGCCATTAACGGAGCGTCCGTCGATGGCTCAGCGGTTAAGACGCGGTCTCCCAATTTGGGAGGTCCGGATTCGATTCCCAGTCAGGCGATGTATGAATTTAGTTACTTATGTGCATTTGTCCGACAGGAAACCTGCATACCTAGAAATAAAAATTCAAAAGCATGTGAAGTCCCCAACCCGCGCCAGCGTAGTGGACTATGACCCATACTCCCTCACTATACAAGGGAAGGCCTATATCCCTGCAGTGGGATGTTTACGGGCTGATGATGAATGTTAACGGAACTATTGGGAAAAAAAGTCTCACTAGTTCCGCCACGGAACTACTGGAAATAAACGACACCAAGTACGTAACGAACACGCCCCGCGGGCGCGCAGACGGTGAGCACAGCGATGTATCTCGCGTCGTGTGGTCGAGTGTACGACAGCGTTCACTGTGCTAATTTGTGGCGTGCGTTCGAAGTGAACTCGCTGCGCATTGACATCGAACTCGCCGCGTTATGGCGTCACTTTAAATTCGCTTGCAAAACGCCAGTGTGATAACACCCTAACAAGCCAAAGTCAAACTAAAGTTTTCTGAGAGTACACGAAATAAGTTTATCAAATATTGGATCTCCTTCCACATAACAGTAAGTTACTTACTTGAAATTAAGAACGTGTTTCTTGATTTCTTCGTCCCCTTCTTTGAGTAAATGCTGATAATCGCCACCCGCGTGCCACGGGTAGAACGAGTGGTACCTGATAACATAACATTGATGGGATCAATAGATGCTATAGTTGAGTCGGTTTGCGACTATACGAGTCGATAAAATCGTTTACTTAACCTATGAGAGTTACGCCATATAAACATGGCACTACGGGTTAGCACTTGACCTTAATCAAACCTGATGTTAAGTGAAGGTGAGGCCGAAGGACCCGGAAATCCCATCTTATTTGGGGACGCTATCTTATCTCTGAGAACCGGAACACAATGCTATTAACATTGCTGTTTGGTGGTAGCTAGCTAGGCGGACATTTAAAATGCCTTACCACCAACCCGAGTACTAAACATGTGCCCCGCTGGGGATCGAACCCGCTACCTCCGAATCGTAAACCCTACGTTGTTTACATTGGGCCACGGTGGCACTTAAATTGTAGGTAATAATGTTATTATGCTACTTTGAATAAATATTTGGATGCGGCAGTTTTAATGAATCAAGTAATACGCTCAAAGTGACTTCTGTCTGCGGGGAATTGGCGAATTTTATTGTAATTGGGGTCAGTAGGTAGATGGGTTTGAAAAATGTTCTTTGTTGTGGTGGCTACTCGATCAGCCCTCATTTTATTTCTTTCTAAATTGTAAGACAAACTGCATTTTGATCACAATACTATTTACTCTTGGAAATTTGCAAGGCACTCGATAAAAACTTCCAAATATCAAATTTCAGATTCGATAACGAATCGATTGTCGAAGTCCACTCGATTTCGATGTACCCAATCGTTTACGAACCATTCAGAATACGAGTCGTTGTCAAAAGTATAGTAGATATTTAGGGTTGCCATAATTTCCAGGTTTTTCATTTCTAGATATTTTCTCTTACGTGAAAGTATAAACATTGCTAATACTTTTTTATGGAAACGAGCTGCGTCATTTGATGCTTTTTTTTCTATTTCTATTTTATTTTATAATTTTTTCTATTGTTTATACGTATAAATAAAAACAATTATAACATCTGACTAATGTCGCATGATCTCCTCTTCTTGCTGAACTGTAGTTGTATGACAAAATGAGATATATAAAAGGCGAGGTTATCCCTAAAAGAGATATCTTTCAGCAAACCCGACATGGGACAATAACAATAGTGAGCGGGAACATAGAGTGCACACAAATAAAAGTAAAAATTAAACAATATTACATTTTTTTTATGCACAACCGGTTAGCACTTGACATCAATCACGCCTGAAAAGTGAAGATCAGGCCGAAGGTGGTAGCGTACTGACCCGGAAACCCCTGACATAATAATAAGCCTAAAGTGAATATGTAAGTAACTAAATAAATAAATAATGGCTCAGGAACTAAGATAATGCTCTTTCAAACGGGATTTAAAGATAGACACGGCCGGCGCCTAAATTAATGGAAATATATCTATGAATGTATTGTTGTCACGAAAAAAATACAGACACGTTCCCACCCACGTGACATAAATCATCGGTACCGTGTAAATACAATAGTACTTTCGTAGATGTACAGAATTGCATACCTCATGCAGAGTTAACGGGACAGGACAGCGGAATACGGTGACAGGTCCATATATACTGGAGACATGGGTGATCGATACATGTCAGAACTCAAGAGAGCTGCTGGCTTCGTTTATATTACAAGTTACCTGATCATGTAGAGCCCCTCCTTAGGGAACTTGGCCTTGTTGTGAACCAGCACTCTATACAGGTACTCATCATGGCCCCAAGATATCATCAGCTGCTCCAGACCGCATTTGGGCTTGTACATGCCACACTCCGTGCTAAAAAATTATGTAAGTATAGGTAGGGTCAATCAAAATTAGTGATGCTTCGGAAAAGGAATTGGTGTATACCTAAGTACACATTGCATAAATAATGTTTGTTTTCTATGCACGACGGTAAAAGCTTAATCTCAATCAAAGGTTGAATAAAATTAAATATCTTTAATAAAATAGCTCTTTCAATAAGTTTGGGGTTCTATGGAGATATCCTTACTTGTAGTTGGGGTTGTTGGTATCTGGGTTGTCCTTAAAGCTGTCGTCTCCGTAGACTATGTTCTGCCCCCACTTGCAGCCCACAGCAAATGTGTCACCCACCACGCACCACTGCGGCTCCTCGTAGAATGCCATCACCTGACAATGAGACAGGAAGTTATTGTCGTCACGAAGGCGGAAACTCGATGTAAAAACGTACAAGGAACATAGAAAAGACAATTACACCAAAAAAGTATCAGTTTGTGTTTCTGATTTCATTTCTTAGGCTAGATTTCATTATTTATTTAAAATTTCATAAAAGTTCATAACTCTTTTCAGGAGATTTCTCGAATTCATGTGAATGATTTTGATAGAACATGATTTATTACATTGCTGATCTTAACGTGTGAAGGGACATTGTTACGTTCCTGCACGCAAACTTGATAGTATTTTGGTTGTGAACGACATCAATGTTTCTCTATGGCTTCCTCTTCTGAGCACCCATAGAGTAATATAACATACGGGTTATTTTACTCTTTGCATACGGGGAATGAGCACTGAACGGGCCTTTGTAATAGCTGACCTAACCTCCAATTTAATCCTTGTATATTAATATAAGTATAAGTAATGTTTGCATTGTAAATGCGGCTATATATTCTGTGTAATATACTAGTTGATTGAAGAACTTGATTTTATTCAATCGGTGCGCCCTGCCAACACTTCGCTCATCCTGCTTGTTCCCACAGCGCAAGGACTGGCTCCTTTGCTTTAAGTTCAACAGTTTTGGGGGACAAGAGACTGTACCGCAACAATAGTGGGACACAAGTCTGCCGCGAAAATAATCAATCCTCAAAGAACGTGGCCACTCGCGCGTCAGACATACCTTTCCCAGATCATGAATTAACCCAATTAAATGGAACCAGTCGTCATTGGGGTGCTCCTCCCTTATTTTCTCCGCAGTCTGGAAGGCGTGCACGATGTTTGGCAGGTCGGTGTCGGGATCAGACTCGTCCACCAGATCATTCAGCCTGATCAGCGCCTCCTTCACGGTGGACTTGAAGTGGTTGAACTTGAGCCATTTTTGCATTTTCCCTGAGGGGACGGATAGATTTTTTATCGTATAGGTATAGCTCGGTATAAGTATTTTGTCCCTACAACATTGACAAGACAAGCCCATACACTGCTAACAACAGGCGAGGGGCATCTCTCAACACATCAGGATAATAGAACAGATGACTAAAAATTTGGAGTCAGATATTTGCTAGTCCTGAGAGCTTATTGCACTCTGATTGACTCTGTCAAGGTCACGTAAATAATAACTTCGGTAGCGCCAATCGGATTGCGGTACCCCGCCTCCCTCATACCTCAGGTAGGTGACAGAATTATTTCGGTGCAGTAAAGATGGAAAAGGCTTCAAACTTTTAACACACCTCGTGTTATATGAGCCTTTATCTGTCTGTACGTGTGAGTGACAGTCTGTTTGAGGCATCCGGACGAACCGATTCACTGGAGTTTAATCTATTTGAAAACTGATAGTTGTGAGATTTTTGACAGCCACGTTTGATTAAAATCAACCCAGTTTGTTTGAACTAATTAATTCCTTTGCTTTTATCACGGCAAGCATTTTGACTTCATTTTAACTGCTTAACTTCACAACTTAGGTACCTTTAACAAAATCGACGGTCATGTGAGTGTGCATGTTGTAGTAGGTCCTGCGCACGCGCTCCCGCACGGGGTCTGAGTCGTCAACAGTATAGTCGCGGAAAGCCTCTACCGGCTTGTCGTTGTATGTCGCCTCCGGGCGCAGGAGCAGCGACGGGTCCATCATCTTCACGGGCGAATCCTGCGGACATTAAATGTCATAGTAGGTTGGGTGGGCCGTGTGGTACTGACATATACATATAATAATATAGCTAAATCTGTATTTTCCTAGGTATTATAAAATGCTTTCAATTAATCGTGGGCTTTTTAATCTCATCAAGCGGTCTTTCTTCATCTTTCCGACTGCTAATTTATGGTATTCCTTACCGGCATTATTTAATGCGCCGTATGAACCCGTGTAGCTGCCCGTGCCTGCCCCGCACGTGTTACCTAATGCCTACCTATGAAAACCTATAAAACAATAAATTTAGTGTAATTACGACACTCGAAGGATTTGGTTGTGTTTATCATCCCCTTATCATTGCAATCAGCTTTCATCGACTATCAAACCCCAAGCACTGTAGGCATCCTACACACTAAGGTAAATGCTGGAATCGCGTGCTTCATCATCAGTTTCCAACAAATGAGATTGTGGACAAACACTTTGATTAAGATAATGTTCGCTCAGTGATTGCCCAGCGTTATCATTGCTACGGAGCTCTAGAAAATCCGTGTCCTTTCCCTAACGTGGCGTTTAGGGCAATTCTTTAACGCAAACCGATGTAAATTGCACCTGGATAAAGTGGCTGCTTATGGTACTGATCGATGCTGAAACTTTTTTTACTATTCACTCTCAATTCTGTCTGTTAACGAAAGAACGTAAATCTTCGCGACTCAGGCCACAGTCTCAGGCCAGACTGAATATTTTTGTTCCAAGACTAGAAAATTCACAAGACCCCATACAAATTGATCCGATACGCTATTAAACTTGTATGAAGAGCCGATTTTTATTTCAGTAAATTTTCAAAAGTCGTGGACAGTAGATATTCATTCACATGGTCTGAGCTACTAGTCGCGAGGTTTAGCGTTCTTTGGTTAACACCGTGTATATTTAAAATAAACACTCACCTGATGCTAAGTGTAGATGCAGGTCAAACTTATTTAGGGGATTGACTATCCTATCTCAAACAACCAGAACTCTTAAAGGTACCCACAGACCAGGAGGGATGGTGTGATTTTTGAACTTAAGTCGGTTGAATGAGCATGCGAAAACAACGAATTCACAAAGGAATTAATAATTCAAAAAATCACCCTGACTGACCTAAATAACACTTGTCCTTTGCTGGGCATTTTTTTTATGCACGACTGGTTCATACTTGACCTCAATCACACCTGATGTTAAGTGAAGATGAGATCGAAGGTGGAAGCGTACTGACCCGGAAACCCCAACACATTTGGGGGACTGGCTATCTTATCTCTGACAACCGGAACACAACAATGCTATTAACATTGCTGCTTGGCGGCAGATTTAAATAAGATGGTGGTAGCTAGCCAGGCGGACATCTAAAATGCCCTACCACCAACTAAACCGAGTACTTAAACATGTACCCCGCTGGGGATCGAACCCGCGACCTGCGAATCGTAAACGCAATGTTGTTTACATTGAGCCACGGAGGCGGTCTCTCTTAAGACGTTCAACAGACTAATTCAGACTATCCTATCTCGGAATTCGTTACTCCATCTAATCTAGCCTGGGATATCCACACTACCTTTGCCTAGTTGCAGTTCAACCCCACTGGTTCAGATATGACACATGCATTCCTTTCTTCTGTGTAACAAACTGAAAACCTGTTAGTTCACTTCCAACCAAACTCATCTTCACAACACATTGCTGAAGAATAAATGGCAAATAAAATTTCCACTCACCGGTTTAGGTTTCATTGTGATATGTGTGTATCTCTTGACAGAACTACATTAACTGAGGTCCAGTATACGATCCAGTTCTTAAATGCGCCGATTGAGTAGAGGTCAACTGCGACACGGGTTAAATGTTATCTGCCATATTAGACGTAGTTAATTCGATAAAAACTGGCGAATAATATCTCTATCGCCGAACGAAAGCATATTAAGTATTTGTCGATCAATGGATATGATCCACAAAAAAATCGGTCAGTTAGTAGGTAAATAAGCGTCAGCGGATATTAATTAAACACCCAACGAAGAACCAAATTAGTTAGGTTCTAAGAATAATAAGCTGACATTGCTATGGATAATTCACATTTGTCGCATAATGGTGTTGGAATATGTGCGCTTGGTCTGACGTGTTCCCGTGGAGCTTGTTTATGATTAGGTCAGAAAAGCCTTGTGCGACCATGATAGTGTTGTGATCGCGGCTTCGAAAAATTACAGCACTTTCCTGGCAGCCCTCGTGTTTATTTCTTGCAGGAAGTGGGCACCCAGGTGGATATTGTATTGTATCTACGCATCAGCGGGCCGCATTCACACATAACATAATGCAGGTACAGGGGTTACCTCTGCAAGGAGGCAGAATCTACTCCTTCACGTGTCACTGAGCCCCATGTTGATAATATGCTTACTCGGTCAAGAGTGCTTCATCACATCCACAGTGAATATACCTACTTGTATATGCTCCAGCTATGTTCCAGCAGTTCAAAGCATTTATTGGATTAGCGTTTCAGAATGTGTGAAACCTGTTCAGAGTTCATAAGATACTTGGGTACACTAGTTCCTTAGGGTTAGATAGGGTTTTGGGAATACTGTAAAATGGCTCAGGTTCATGCCATTTGCCTTTAGCTTCCAATAACCCCCAGATCATCAAGCACTGTCTGTTTGCGTTGCGTTGTTGCGGCCATTGCGGTTGAAACCATGGGGCATTTTGGTCGTCTAAACCCAAGTGATACGTTAAAAACATTAGCAAACAGAGACCAATACTGGTCACCAAGAGTATATGACTTTTTCGCCCAGAGGCTCTGACAGTTCAGCGAGGTGCTTTACTCTGGTGGAGAATTTTGAGAAACTTCTTTGAAACTTTTTATAGTTTCTGTGTATTAATTAAGAGGATTTATTCCACACTTCCAAGTCCAAATTATCCGAAATGAATAAACCGATTCTAATGAAACTTTATGCGTATAAGCAGGATACATAGATCTAAAAAGTTCGTAAAAAACATTTTCAAAATATCGAATTTAAAAGAAAATATTGCATTTATTCTGTTACTATAGAAAACTTCAAATCGCCTTAATTTAGTTTCAATACTCTTTTTCGACAATGGTGTCGATTCGGATGTACACCAACTAAACTAAACTAAAACCAGTTTTAGAGTGGTGCCGTCGCATCGTACTGTTGCAGGTATAAAGAGACAGTGGTGTCGATTCGGATGTTCACAAACTAAACTAAACTAAAACCAGTTTCAGTGTAGTACTGTCTCTTTCTCCCTGGTACAGTACGATGCGACGGCATCACTCCAAAACTGGTTTTAGTTTAGTTTAGTTGGTGTACATCCGAATCGACACCAATACCACTTTAAAACTGGTTTTAGTTTAGTTTAGTTGGTATACATCCAAATCGACACCAGTACCCCTTTAAAACTGGTTTTAGTTTAGTTGGTGTACATCCGAATCGACACCAATGTTCTCTACTAACTTTTAGATCTATGTACGTGGTTTAAGCGTATAGAGTTCCATTAGAATCGGGTTATTTATTGCGATAAATTTGGACTTGAAAACTTGGATAATAATACCGTGCGGGATAAATCCTCTTACGTTTTATTTTAGACTTATTTCAAGTTGAAAAGTGAAGTTTATAGATATTGTTATTTATGGATATTGTTTTACAATAATAAAATATTTTCATTTATTAGTGTAAAATCCCTTACTTGTCTTTTTGATAACCACGCGAAAAGGCTGGTTTGATTCTTTTTACATGCCGTAAACCACACGTCACTAATTGTAGATATTAGATAAAAATACCAGGCCAATAATGTATTTGTTAATTATAAGAACATCACTATAAATATTTGATACAAAAATATTTAGTTGTAATTTGATTATAATCACAATCAACTCATTAATTAGTTAATTACAAGTTATCAACGACCACTTGGAGGTTCACAGATAAATTGAAGTTTTTATGAATACAAACAGTTCTTTCATACTTAATCAACGACGTTAAAAAATTATGCGTGCTTTAGTGCCGCAGTTGTTATTCATTTTTGGCTACCTAACACATTGTATCATCATCATATCAACCGAAAGACGTCCACTGCTGTTCAAAGGCCTCCTCCAAAGATTTCCACACTCCTGCCCACATCCAGCGGCTTCACGCTACCTATGCCTAATCGTCGGTCCACCTTGGGAGGCCTGCCCATACTGCGTCTTTCGGTGCTAGGTCGACACTTGTGAACCTTTCCGCTCTAACGGCAGTCGGTCCTACGAGTACTGAGCCCCGTTCACTGCCACTCAAGTTTGGCAATTCTTCGGACTACAACGGTCATCTCTAATTCGATCCCGCAGGGAGACTCCGAGCATAGCTCTCTCCTTTTGGGTGACCTTGAGCCTTCTTATAGGGACCAAAGTCAGTGACCACGTTTGAGTTGTATAGCCAGGATCAAAGCGCTATACAGCTGAACCTCGTTTCAGAAGGTAATCAGGTCCCGTGAAATGATTTTACACTACCTTGGGCCCCAAAATTATTTAAGAAAGAAGAAAAAGGAGTGAAAAAATAGGAAAATAAATAATTTCTTTCCCCCCTCTACCTTGCCTTAAATGACGCTGTTAACCATCGACGAGAATCGATGGGTGATGTGTTTGACGGCGTTGTGTGTGTGTGTCTCCAGCAGTAGCGTGCCCTTCATACAGGCAGGAAAGCAGTGCCTACCCTAGAAATTGAATAAGCTTTCCTCGAAATACATTGCCAATACAGTTAATTCATACTGCTAAGAACAGAAAATATTCTAAACAGTTGCGAAGATTGCTATAAAAGTAAGCTATTATTTGGTAGTTGTATTTTTTCTCATTTAATAGCAAAATCATACTGCCTACCTTGTGAGAAAACGTTGTGAACGCGCACGCCACTGGTGTCCATGCAGTCTTTTTTCCGGATGTATGTATGTACGCATGGACCGATTTGAATGCGGTTTTTATTTATATATTAAAGACTAAACGAGAGGTATTTAGAGTCCTATTAAATGAGAATTGGTTAAGCTGTTTTGTAGATATTTAGCTAATGGCACAGTTTTTTTGGTGTATTTGGATAATGTCAGTTTACAGGGGTTTTCTAAATTTTTATATACCTACAGTAGTGCACTATAGTTATCTGGTGATAACTTAAGTATTATTACATATAGATACTGCTTGATATAGGTATCAACTTTATATGTTTTAGAATTGTTTAAACTTTATGTTATACTAGGTTTCCGCCCGCGGCTTCGCCTGCCTTAGAATAACTTTATCGCTGATATGTTTAATTTGTTTATCCCGCGCTAACTACTTACTTTATTTATTTATTTATTTTCAACAAACTTTACAGCATATCCTTATATATTATTTATATTAGATTATATATTAGATTATCTGGAAAAAGAATATCCTATGTCTTAAGCTACGGTTTATTTTCTACATGTATACTTTTGATCCAAATCCATTCATCCGTTTCGCCGTGTTTGAGCGACAAAAAAACAAACATCCAAATATTCCCATTTATAACATTAGTTAGATTAAAAGTAGGTAGGTAGTTAAGTATTAACAAAAAAACGGTAAACTACGAGTAAAAGATTTTATTAATATAGAATTTCAATGTATTTACATTAATAATTTAATTTAGTTACAACTTGGTCTTACAATAATCATGTGGAATCAAGCCAAGGCAGCTCAATTCTCTACACATTAGGTCCTTACCTATGAAATTAGCGTTTTGTATGAAGAATTTCATTAGGACTGTTTTCTCCATACAAACATTTTTGATTTTTTTTTTGGGAACGTCAAAATCAAATTTAGCTAAACGTTATGTGTATTATCGGATTACATAGGCAGCGCTAATTTTTAAAAGTAGGTAACCTCTTTGTAAAAGTTTCAGCGACTCTAAGAAATGATAATGGGAAGCACATGAAAAGAACTCTGTTAATTTTTTTTTATTATGTGATTTAGCCCAGAAATTAAAAAAATATTTCATGTGAAACCTTGAAATAATATTCCATATTCCAAATAAAAAGAAATTTGGATATAACTTTGAAAATCACAGGAATTGGTACATATGATTAACGAAGAAAAAAAACTCCAATTTCATAGGTAAAGAGCCAATATTATATATGTTAGTTTACCATTCCAACATTCCAGGGATGTACTTCTCGATGAGGCTCTCGTAATACGGCCACAGAACCTCAATGTCGGGAATCGTTTCACTCTTCGTATACAGGTCATACTTGCTAGAAGTTACAACAAACATTTTAAATAATCGGTAGAGGACGAAAATAGAATGCAGAGAATTGTTTATATAGTAGCGGACCAATTATATGAAAACTCTTAGGCCACCTATGAAAGTAAGTCACGATATTTAGGCTCGTATTACCAATCTCAATACAAGTCTTGAGGCTGTATCACGTCTTAAGAAGTTGACGCAATCTCAAGGTCCGTGCTAATTTATAAACCAATCTTGAGATCTACTCAGCTGAGATCACTTCTCAAGTATTCGCCTCAGCGGCGAATGAATGATAGTCTTTAGTTTCGTTTATTAATACGCGCACCTCTCAAGTGAGTACTGCTTGAGTATGCACGTGCTTTTCAGGTCTCAAGTTAGGTTGATTTATCAACACGTTTACTTGAGGCCGGTCACAACTCTGTTCTCAATCTTGAGAATGGTTTATTAATACGGGCCTTAATTCTTATGCTCGGTCTACTTTATGATTGTATGTCTATGGGTATATTGCTAGGAATACCTAGCTAGAACGAAAAAGTACAGTCGGCAACACAATTAATTATAATATTGTTTGAAGGGTGTTGGTTGGATTTTGTTATATTTTCCTTTACACCTATCATGTCAGATAAATGTCTGTTAAACTTGAATAACTACTTCTCTTTAGAGTATAGTGTATATGTATAAATAAAGACCAGGTACCTTCATTATTTTGCCGACTGTACGTACTTAACACTTTTACTGATGGTGTAGTGGATAGTGACCCTGTCAACGAAACCAACGGTTGCGGGTCCGAATCCCGCGAGGGGTAAATGTTTGTATGATGAATACGAACACTTATTCCTGAGTCATGGATGTTTATATAAATATTTATGTATGTTTATCCGTTATCTAGTATCCATAGTACAAGCTTTGCATAGTTTGGGGCAAGATGACTGGTGTAGGTGCACCAATTTTTTTTTTTTTTAATAAAACTAATCAGATTTCCGTGCTATTATTATCATATAAGTAACAAACTGAGACAACTACAACCACGAAAACACGCCAGTTTTAAATTGAAAAGATTTGGCTTACCTACGTCTGAAATTTAAATTCTTTTTAACCAAAACTGTTAGGCCCATATTACAGAATGTTACTCAAGCAGAGATCTCCGCTTGAGGACAGCTTTATGTAACTTGTATATCGGCATCTAACTATGCTCATGCGCAGAACTACGCTTGAGCGACATTCTGAAACACGGGCCTAGGCTGTTGATTAATGGATTTAGTTTAATATAGTGGCGTGGCGAACCTTTCATTCTAAGTGATGTTCAATCTGCGAGTGGTAATGCAGCATACCTAAAACAGCTGTGTGCGAAGTGTAAGTTTTGTCTCGTTTTTAACTTTACCATCGCGTTCGCGTTTACGAAAAAAGTCCCTATGAAAAAAAATCGTTTTGCAAACTATCCGCTAGAGGCGCTGCATATTTCTCCATACAAATCTTCACGTAAACGTGAACGCGGTAGTAAAGTTAAGTCGAAACAAAACTTACACTCCGCCCTCAGTAGTAGGTATTATATACCTGACGGTGATACTCACTTAAACTCAAGGACCCACTGGAGGATTTCCTCATCTCCTGCTGTTGTGAGGTGGCGGTAGTCACCGCCAGCGTGCCACGGATAGAACGAATGATATCTGTGAACATTACGAATGGTGAAGATAAAGGTACTATATGGACCTGTACGGATACTGAAGTGGATGGAAATAGTTTGGCTATTTCGTTTTGCAAATATTACGAAGAGTAGGTATGTTAAAAATCTTCTCTTTATGTTATTTTATTTTATGTTAGATCAATCCTTTCGTCTGAATTGACTTAGGTAACGGTACCTTACTTACTTTCCCGACCAAATGTCGGGGCTCACCGCGTGGTTCGCACTTCGCCAGTGAGAGGGCGCCACTTGATGCATGCGCGCATTATATGCAATTGTTAAAAAATGTCAATTGCAAATTTTTAAGACATGGATACTATGCATGTGCTGTAATAATGATTGAAAACGGAAGATAAAGGCCTGATATATAGCACAGAACCTAGCGTGTCTTGTAGAAAGCGGCCCGTGGCTGTTGTCCTCTACTAAGGAACGGAGGTGAGTGGTGCTTTTGCCTATTCTTATTCAAGTCGAAAGGTTTGATAGTACAGCATCACAATCGTATTGTGATAGCATTTTGCTGTACCTGAAGACTGAATATTATAATCACATATCGCTCAATACAGTCCACTTCTCTTTATACATCATGCGACTCCGTGAGTTACCCCCCTTTACTGGAGAAACGTTTTCGCCACAGTAGGTATGTTAAAAATCTTCTCCTGATGAAATTATGATTAAATGGGATGATGAACTTTTTTCATTTAGGTACAACAATAACAAAGTTCATTAGTTCTGTGTTGACCTTATCATGTAGAGACCCTTCTTCGGTATCTTGGCGCGATTGTGCTTGAGGAACTGGTACATGTACTCATCATGGGACCAGGACATCAGCAGGTTGTCCAGGCCGCAGTGAGGCTCGTATATCCCGTACTTCGTGCTGCAATAGAAGAGGATTTATTAGGCTCTTCGCCATTGACTTGTTGCGTGATCCGCTGAACGTTAAATCGCTAAATGTATGGCAAATGAATGTTTCCGAGAGAGTTCTACTAATATCTTGACCGCGGGTGACCCCATTTATGTTCGTTATCGGTAAGAGGATCAAATAGGTTGAAAATTAAGGAAAATAGCGTTTATCTCGACTTATACATTATGTACTTATGTAAGTGTATGTCCACATTTTGAAGTGCAAGGTTTGATTCGTCTTGAAAATCCAACATGGCACCGCAAAATACAAAATGAGATCTGCATCCAAGCATTCCAGTAAATGCATATCGGAATATTCAGCGCATTTTTTATTTCAATTGCCTGTTTTGTATTTCAACTATATAAACTTTTCTGTAACGATATCCATCGATACGAGGGTCGGTAAAGACGTAGGTACGTCAATGGCGGGTAACCGCAAACTACTCCTTTGCGCCGCATAATGCGTAGGTATAGCAATAGTCCGGCTGAACATTAGGGCTCACATAGTACTTTTGTATATACTAATGTGTAAAAACTATTTTTTCGTACATAACCGGACGGATAGTGCGTAGGTACTCAAATGCGTGGTCCGATTTCTGTGCGGTGCGACTGAACGAGGTGACAGGTTCTTAGCTATGTTTGATGAAAATTGGTTAAGCCGTTTCGAAGATATTTCACTTTTAACACAGTTTTTTGGTGTATTTCGATGATGTTCGAGGGTTTTCTTTTATTTTTTTATATTTCAGGTTAAGGCCGGAGATACGTTCTTAACCAATGGAAATATTTAGCTTATAACATTATTTATTAAGAAGTGGTTTCCCAATTAGGGGGGTCCGGGTTTGATTCCCAGGCAGGCCATATACCATTGCGTTTTTAATTTTAATGTTAATTAGTAATATGCGTTTATCCGACTGCTCTTAAACGGAGAAGGAAAACATCGTAGGGAAACCTGCATGCCTGAGAAATAAAAATTGTAAGGCTTGTTAAGTCCCCAACCCGCATTGGGCCAGCGTGGTGGAGTATGGCCCATAATCCCTCAGTATCGAGGGAAGGCCTACTCGTATATCCCTGCAGTGGGAGGTTTACATCTTTTCTAGTCTAGCTGGACGCTATAATCATATGTTCCATCAATGCAGTCGAGGGTTTTCTAAATGGTCAATTTACAGTTATTCTTGTTTTTGATTTTTTAGCCGACCGCCCAAGAAAGGAGTGTAATGTGTTTATATGTTAGGATGTTCTTTATTTCCGTGGACGGTTGTTTTTATAAGTTTTTATTTTTTTAGTGGAGAGTATTGGACAGACATGTTGCATAAAATAGGGGGCTTATACCCAGGAGTGGGACACACCGAGCTAAAGATTTTTTTTGTGTCTTTATAAATAGATGCTGATTTATCTCTATTAGAGATAAGCTCACCTTTGTACAATATTTCCGACTGATTGTCAACATGTTTTTTATGTGCAATAAAGAATAAAGATAAAGAATAAAGATATATTGTCTTTAAATTATATCATGTCATGTATCTTATGTCGTAAATAAAAATAAACACGATACTAAGTATACCACTAAGAAAAAAAGTTTTTGTTTTGGTCTAGACTTCCGTACTTGTATTTAGGATTGTAAGTGTCCGGGTTATCCTTGAAGCTGTCCTGGCCGAAGACGATGGAGTCTGCCCACTGACAGCCCACTGGGAAGGTGTCCCCAACCACACACCACTGCGGCTCACCATAGAACGCCATCACCTGCCGTTCATTAATTATTAGACGCAATGGTCAATTAACCCAAAGACTGAGATAATAGTAATATCTCATAGATAGATAGTATACAAAGTGAAATTTAAATCATTAGCATAATTTCTGAACTGAACAACTTTCGCTATGGGACCAACTCTGAAATCGAGAAAAAATGATCAGCGTACAAAATACCCACCCAATTAAAATGTATTGAATAGCTGAATGCTCGCAAACCAAAGCATAGCAAATGCTCCCGGTGCGTACCATCCTTTATTCTTTTAAATAAGTGTATAGCGCCTCGTCTCGTCTCGATCAAATGTAAGTTCTTTAAGGAATCTAGATAAATTAGATCTGTGAACGGATACTTTGGCACCGTCCCATATACAAGGAACTACACAAAGAGCTGTATGTCTGTATCACAGGTATATGCTGGTATAATAGGTACCTTCTTTTGGCGTGCAACCTAAAGTTATGGTATACTTAGATAACCCCATGGTCTGCAAAACATGATAACTATCATTATAATAACGTAAATATAATGATTTTTATTTTCTTTGTAACTGTATACCTACTTATAGATATAGACGACTATGGAAAATTTGATATGAACCAGCAAAATTTATGTGTTCTTATGGATATCTGTTTCAAGTTCATTGAGGGGGGTTATCGGAGTCGCGGCAAGCTTGTGGAATTATCTTTATCTTTAGTTTTAAGTAGATAGGTATCTACCTACTTTTCAAATGCTAAAGATAATAACCTTGTTTATACTTTAGGTTTGTTATCTAGATATAGAAATGTGACATAATAATCACAAATTATTTTGTGTAGTGTAGTGGTTAGAAACTCTGACCACTACACCAACAGGTCGCGGGTTCGAGCCCCGCTAGGGGCATACGTTTGTATGATGAATACGGACATGTATACCCGAGTTATGGATGATTTCATTTATAATAAGTATTTATTTACAAAAAAAATGTATTTATGTAGTATATCAACCATCTGGTATCCACAACACAAGCCTATAAGTTGCTAAATGTTAAACTAGATGGCGCTGTGTATATGTCCAAGGATATTTATTTAGACTTTATTAGACCGCTACATTTTTACAGGGTTTTATTTAGTTTGCAATGTACGAATCACATGGTCTGTGGTACGAACATTGCAAACTAAATCAAACCTTGTATTATGTAAGTTGTCCGTTTCAACATTTGCAAAGCGTTTAAACCGTTTCCTGATGTCTGAGTGAGCTGAAATTTGGCACAGTTATTTAAGTTCGGTGGCAATGCAATATTGTGGTACCATCGACCTGATCTGATGATGGCGCCAGGATGTAGGATTAGGGACTGGAGCTCTCTGATGGCAAATGGCAAGATAGTCGAATTTGGGCTAATTTATTTTGTTGTCATGAGCACTTTCATTACACATGATGACGAGGATCTGAAGATAGCCGAGTTGGAATTCCTTGATGGACTACTCGTCTTCGTACAAGAATAATAAGTGAAAATCATGATGGAGTTTAAAAGTATTTCTAATGTAGACTTATTTTATTATTAGATATTGATGGCACTTGATTCAACTTCAAAACCTTGATTTAAAACAACCAGAATCAACCGCAAATTCAGAACAAAACCAATATTTGTCATTTTGGAGACTCCATTGAACACCAGCGTTGTGATACAACAGCTAGAACCATATGCTGCGTTGGAGGAATCGAAGCGCGTCACTGGTATGCCTCACCTGAGTTTACTGCTTCGCCTGGAGAGTTTGGTTGGTGGTAGGGCATTTTAAATGTCCGCCTGGCTAGCAACCACCATCTTATCTAAATCTGCCGCCAAACAGCAATGTTAATAGCATTGTTGTGTTCCGGTTGTCAGAGTAAGATAGCCAGTCCCCCAAATGTGTTGGGGTTTCCGGGTCAGCACGCTTCCACCTTCGACCTCATCTTCACTTAACATCAGGTGTGATTGAGGTCAAGTACGAACCCGTCGTGCAAAAAAAAAAGTTAGCGGCTAGACATGCCACCATTATCAGGCTCACCTTTCCTAAATCGTGTATTAGACCGGTCAGATGGAACCAGTCGTCATCGGGATGCTCCTCCCTTATCCTCTCTGCGGTCTGGAAGGCGTGCACTATGTTGGGCAGGTCGGTGTCTGGGTCAGATTCGTCTACCAGCTCGTTCAGTTTGATTAGCGCGTCCTTTACAGTGGATTTGAAGTGGTTGAACTTGAGCCATTTCTCACGTTTTTCTGTAAATGAGGAAAAAGTGTGACGTCGCGGTTTTGAACACGTCTCGATCAAATGTAATAAACATAGCTACTGAAGGTAGACAGTGGTTATGGTATTCTAAATAAATAAACTGTTTCTAATGAAATTTCTTATGAAAGCGGATACAGATTTAAGACTTCTGAAAAGTTAACAGAAAATGTTCCACATGTCTAATTATTAAATTAAATAGATTCATATTAATGAATTCCATAAACTCTGACTTTCAAGCTTAAAGTATATTCCTTTAGTTGTTGGTTACTTTTTAGTGTTTAGACCCCAGACTAAGTTGATGTGAAGTCGATACATTTATGTCACTTTAGGCAAACTGCCCCCGTAGCATGACGCGTGCGACGTAGGAGTGAAAGTAGAATAGTTGTATATTTCGAAACAAATGCATACATAAAGTCACGACCTTTATCCCAAATGGGGTGGTACCCTAAACATGAACGTTTGAGTTTTGCAAACATTAAAAGCTAGCAAAAGTATACACAAGTGAGCTCATCGCCATTGAAACGTGAAAATCTATAGATGGTTTTGGTGGAAGGTCCCTTAGCCGCTTTTTACGACACCCACGGGAAGAGATGGGTTGGCTCTATTCTATTTGAGTGCCGAAACCACACAGGACAATTATCTCCCGCGATATGCTATTAGGACAGGCTAAGTTTACTTTAAATATTAGTAGATTTTATACATCTAATACTCACGTTTGACAAGTTCCACTGTAACGTTGGTGTGCATGGTGTAGTAGGTCCTGCGCACGCGCTCCCGGATGGGGTCGGAGTCGTCGACAGTATAGTCGCGGAACGCTTCTAGCGGCTTGTCGATATATGTCGGTTCTGGGCGCAGTAGTTGGGAGGGATCGATCATGGAAATCGGTCCTTTCTGGTAGTCGAAATAAGTATTGGCAAGTTAGGTTATAGTATACAGGGTGAAATTTAATTCGTGTAATTCCTGTTTACTGGTGACTCCACGCGTGATTACGAACAACTTTCCCATTCCAAGGAACCATAGCCGAACTCGATGAAAAAACGTTCGATTACAAAGTAAACCATTCTAAAGCCACCTAGTATAGAAGTCCAACTTCCACTGAACTCGGCTAAGGTTCCTAGACGAAAGTTGTTCGTAATTCGGAGTGGAATCACCAGTCGAAAATTGTTGGTCGTCCATACTAAAGGTGGTTTCATAATTGTTTACTTTGTATGGGTAATCGATTTTTTGATTGAATTCGACAATGGTTCCATGGGAAAACTTGGGAAAAGGAGTGGAATCACCAGTTAATGGGAATTACACGAATTCAAAGTGCAAGAATCCAATGGCAGACATAACATATATTTCAGAAGCTTATCAAGTTTCGTAACGATGTTTTAAGTTTAAATAATGTAGTTTGAATGCTTTGTTTTGACTTGTTATTATTAGCTGAATATGATAAGATTATTAAGTGAATTATATGATTTAGTCCTGTCGATAAAATTTGGCATGCGGTTAAATATGGCTGATCTAAGTGTACATTGGAATGGAAATGAAAATGAATGGAAGTTGACATAATATATACTGGGATTACATTTCATTTCACCTACTTTGACATATAATTGACTTATTAAAAATTCATTGATTTATTTTAACATTGGATGTGTAATAATTAGAATTTATATTATGAAATAATTTGACATTAATATTGGACAACATGTTATAAATTGCTGAAAAGTTTACTATTAATTAAGTAATTGTAAAAGTATTAAAATTTGTGTTGAATTATATTCAGCGACATATTTGCATGCCTGAGAAGACTAAGTGTGAGAAACTTACTACCAATATTACCACCAATGCAATGTAACCACACTTAAAGCAAATAAAGATATTCTATTCTATTCTATATATTATTGTAAATTAAAAAGTTTCATCTCAATCCGTTCAATAAATATGTTGTGTCGATTTTTCATTTAGGCTGTATTTCAAAAGAAATCTTAAAGTATCCAATGAGGGAGCCACTGGACCGAATAAACTCTCTTAAATTCGTCTTGATCCCCAGAGTGTCTGATATATTTTATGGCAAGAAATCCCAAAACACTCGCACTATATGAAATTGCTGTCGGGTTTATTGATGTTTAAATTGTTATTTACGTTGTGTTTCTTTCAGGAAGCGAGTTTATGTTGTTTACTAAGTACTTACCACTTCCGCCATGATGGAAATTGTCAGATTCTGTACAACGAACTTCCTAATCAATCACACAATAGTCGGAAACAAGTCGTCTCCCCAGTTTTATAGCGCACAACACCGGCGCCGTCGTTTGATCAACAGCAGATAAGTTAGTGCTAATTCCTCTCATAGATAGTTTTCCGCGCCCCTGCACTTGAGAGTTGAAAATTATCAAATGGGGAATATTTGAAATCCGATAATACGAGCCTGTGTGTCTTTCTAAACAACTTATGACTATGCCGAAGATAGGCGTGGTCGTCCTCCACTATACTCGGATAAAGCCGTAGACATAGTGAAAGAAATCAACAATAGTTGCGTTCTACTTATGATTTTTGGGGTTCCTTATCAAAAAGGTAAAAAAGAAACCCTTATACTATGTAACTTTTTGGCGTCTGTCTGTTCCTCTATCACAGAGGAATATAATAACCGATCGCTGAAGCTGTCGATTTTGGCATCGTAAGCGTTACTACTACATTAATTCTGTGTCGTAAGGATAATGTGGTC
Source organism: Oegoconia quadripuncta (assembly GCA_949316235.1). Classification (NCBI taxonomy): domain Eukaryota; kingdom Metazoa; phylum Arthropoda; class Insecta; order Lepidoptera; family Autostichidae; genus Oegoconia; species Oegoconia quadripuncta. Next base: position 13,772,287 of record OX438760.1, read on the forward strand.
AATATAAGGTATATTTAAAAAGGGACATTTTTGACTTTGGTGGTAGGGGTACTCCTACAATAAATTTACTCTGGCGATTGAGAAAAAAAAACCTGTTGAGAAGTCAGCAAAAAAAAAACCTTTACAAATATTTTGGTGTAGTGGTTAGACGCCCTTACTGCTATACTAAAAGGTTGCCAGTTCGAATCCCGCTAGGTGCATATAATATCATACAAACATGATGAATACGAACTGTAGATACTCGAGTTATGAATGTTTTCTTTTATAGTCATGTACCTATTTGTGTAGTATATCAACTATCTGATATTCATAATACTAGCCGAGTTACTTAGTGTTGACCTAGATGGCGCTGTGTGTATGTTCAAGGATATTTATTATGATTTCGTTTGGTGTTTCCATACGAGTGAGCCAGCCGAATGGCCCTTTTAGCCACGCGCTCAATTTAATTTAAAGACATTGGTAAATTTCGAAAACAGGGTGTTTATTTATAATTTATGTAGTATCCGACTTAAGCTGATGTAAATAGGGCGGGGTCAATCCGCAACTAACCACGAGCACGATCGCGCGCGACCTTTGTGTATTTTCCAAACTTTTTGAATTTGTAATAAACTCATACCAAGTTCACTTTCATTTTTGAGAACCACTTCACACGCTACAGGCCCGTACCCCATTTTTCTAGTGAGAGCCCTAACAGCGTGCATCAGCAGTTGATGATGTGATTTATGTGATTGTATCATGTAGGATACGGAAACCTCGGTGAGCAAAAATCCGAATCACACTTGGTCGGTTTTCCGTCATGGAAGTCCTTAACACATCATACCATTCATCTTGCGACTTTTTTACCATAATCTAGAATGCAGTTGATTACTAAATTGCTAGACAAGGAAATTGTTAAATAAGTAAATCTTGCGCAGACGCATGTGCAATTTGTAGCTCGTGATTGGGAGACTCACGGAACAAAGATGTCTCCTGTTGATGGGATTCTTTTTATTTTTAGAATTAATGATAACTTTGAATCTGGTCATCAAACTACTGTATTAATATATTATTATCTATATATTGTATATACAGGGCGTCCCACGGCTATGCCACATGGAGGAAAAGTACCTTGAATTTTGTAGATGGAACATTTTACTGAAAGAAGACATTATTTTAATTTTAAAAACAATTTAAACTGCATTCATAGATTTTTAAATAAGTACATGGTTGAACCGGGAATCGAACCATTTATTTATAAAAAAAAATTACCATGTAGCTTTATCATACCGATCGAAAGGCTTCATCATAAGGATTATTTTTTGCTAAATAACATATTGTCAGAAATAAAAGGAAGACCATGAATTTTAACATTAGATGTTCAATTTTGTTCAGAAAAATGAAAAGCTGACATTGCCGTAAGGACATACAACTGACATTATCATTACTAATACTAATTACCCACTCGAGAAGTATGCATCATTTCCCTATTATAATTTAAGTTCATGATAAAATGATAAAGAGATACGTAATTAGTAAGTAGGACTATCTCAATGAACATTTTCTTTCCTGGATCGGGACAAATGGACGAAGAAATGGCCGCCGAGATCCCCAGATCTAACCCCGTTAGATTTTTTTTATGGGGTTATATAAAAAATTTACTTTACAAGAACCAGTGTCAAAGTGTCCACGAGCTACAAACTGAACTTCGACGTATTATTCTAAATATCCACCACAACATGATCAAAAAATCGACAGGGAGCGAAATAATCAAAAGAGTGCGACTTTGTATTGAACAGGATGGGACTCATTTTGAGCATTTGATAAATTTGATTAATTTTGTATTAAAAATGTTAAAATTCATGGTCTTCCTTTTATTTCTGACACTATGTTATTTAGCAAAAAATTATCCTTATGATGAAGCCTTTCGATCGGTATGATAAAGTTACATGGTAATTTTTTTTTTATAAATAAAGGGTTCGATTCCCGGTTCAACCATGTACTTATTTAAAAATCTATGAATGCAGTTTAAATTGTTTTTTAAATTAAAATAATGTCTTCTTTCAGTAAAATGTTCCATCTACAAAATTCAAGGTACTTTCCCTCCATGTGGCATAGCCGTGGGACGCCCTGTATATGTGTCATGTGATTTCAGGTATGTAATATGCAATGAACCAACCGGCCTTGTGAAAAAGGACTACACCAAAACATGTTTCCATGTTTTAGCAGCGATGGGCTCACTCCAGTCACGCGTGTGCATTTCTTTATATTTCGAATGGTGAATCGTGGATGTTTTTACCAGCATTTATATATGTTTTCATTTATAGTATTTACAACAAAAAAAATTATTTATGTAGTATATCAACCATCTGGTATTCACAACACAAGCCTATAGTTGCTTACTGTGGAACTAGATGGCGCTGTGTGTATGTCTAAGAATATTTATTTATTATTTCTTGTTTCTTTTACACTACAACACTATTAGGTATATGTATTTAAGATTTAAAGTAGATTCATCCAGATTCGGAAGCTTGCATGACCTCTTGCAGCCACATGGAAAAATTATCGTCATAAACAAGCATCATGATTATTTATCTGTACCTACTTCTACTTTAATTAGTGTTATATTACGTTTATTACATAATTTGTAAGCAGATAAATACTGTTACGTCTACATTGTCATTGAGTTTGGGTATTCGCCACCGGCGATAGTTAGTTAGCGAAAAATAGGGAAAGCTAGAGAAATCTGTCAGTGGAGTATGCCGGGATCATGAAAGAAAAAATGCATAAAACGTCAGGATCTTTATCCCAAATAGATAGATAGATAAGTCAGAGATATCCCAAACAACATTAAAACCTCTTCAAGTGGTTCATTTTACTTATATACACAATAATTATTCTCTGTTCTCTTCTCTAATTGCGGTCCCCCCAGCAGCAAGTTCGTCATTCTCCCAATCAAATACCAAAATGCTCTTTCCGTCGAAACAGGGCCACGGTGAAGGATGAGACCACACAGATAGAAGGTGGTCGACCCCTTTTTATAGATATTTATATTTACATATACTCGTTAGCGTGCAAGTTTCTATCTAGTTTCATTGAGGACATAGTACACACAATACAAACCAAAATAAATCAAGATCAACATGTTTTCAACAAAACAAGATAACAGATGATAGATAAACGAGCAGCGGATACCTATACACAATCGACGTAGAATTAGATAAATAAAGCATTTCTTTTTTTCAAAAACAATGAACTATACACCCAAATAAAAGTAATGAAACAGAAAGAAAATATAAAGACTGTGTGTCGCAGTATAAGGCTCGTCAAAAAGTCCGTCGTCTGTGCTGTCGTATTTCACAAAGACATCTAAATAACTACGTGTCTTTTTTGATTTTTTTTTTTGGGAACGGCAAATCCAAAAATAGCTTAACTGTGTGTATTATCGGATAACATAGTTAATTTTTAAAAGTAACCGCTTTATAAAAGTTTCAGCGAATCTAAGAAATGTTATGGGAAGCACATGAAAGGAGCTGTGTACAATTTTTTTTATTATGTGATTTAGCCTAGAAATTAGAAAATATTTCATGTGAATCCTTGAAATAATATCCCATTCTCCAAATAAAAAACAAAGGATATAGCTTTGAAAATCGCAGGAATTGTTACATATGATTAACGAAGAAAAAAAACTCCAATTTCATAGGTAAACCCAATATTTCGATGGCATTAATTTATACAGTCTTTGGGATATAAATCATAATCATAGGTAAAGCAGTATCTGCATATGAGAATGAAGATTCCAGCAACGCGTGACGCCAGAATGAAGACTCCAGCAACACGTGACGCCAGAATGAAGACTCCAGCAACACGTGACGCCAGAATGAAGACTCCAGCAACACGTGACGCCAGAATGAAGACTCCAGCAACACGTGACGCCAGAATGAAGACTCCAGCAACACGTGACGCCAGAATGAAGACTCCAGCAACGCGTGACGCCAGAATGAAGACTCCAGCAACACGTGACGCCAGAATGAAGACTCCAGCAACGCGTGACGCCAGAATGAAGACTCCAGCAACACGTGACGCCAGAATGAAGACTCCAGCAACACGTGACGCCAGAATGAAGACTCCAGCAACGCGTGACGCCAGAATGCTCGCTAAGATATTGAATAACTCTTTAACTAGTGGCACTAATTCTTTCCTTTGAACACTACTTGACACTATTTCAGCAGTTTTTTGAACTACACTGGTGTCGATTCGGTTGTACGTAAACTAAACTAAAACCAATTTTAAAGTAGGTCTGTCTTTTTCTCTCTGGAACAATATAACGTGACAGCACCAGTCTAAATTTGGTTTTAATTTAGTTCGTGTGAACCGAATCGACACTACTGTGTATTCATGCATCACGCATGTCATTTTGGCGGTTCAATAATGAATAATGGTATCGATTCGGATGTACAACAACTAAAACCAGTTTTAGAGTGGTGCCGTCGCATCGTACTGTTCCAGGGAGAAAGAGAGAGTACTACTTTAAAACTGGTTTTAGTTTAGTTTAGCTTGGTTTGTGTACATTCGAATCTACACAAATACTTCATATTTTAGTCACATCCCTGCAGTCTACCCTTACGTTTGTTTGCTTTTTAATTTCATTTGACGACCTGTTTGGTGAAGTGTTTAGAAACTCTACTACTATACCAAAAGGTCGCGGGTTCGAATCCCGCTAGGGGCATGTTTGTATGATGAATACAGACTTGTGTTCCTGAGTTATGGATGTTTTTCATTTATACATGTATTTATTTACAAAAAAAATATGTATTTGTGTAGTTTATCAACCATCTGGTATCCATAACACAAGCCTAGATGCTTACTGTGGACCTAGATGGCGCTGTGTGTATGTGCAAAGATATTTATTTATTTATTTCAATACCAAAATAAAAGCTTATTCACATTATAAAAGAGCATTTATTACGTTTCAACATAATTATCTACAACAATGTAATTTTACACAGGCGTTCATTCAGCTACAGTAATAATGTAATTTACGATTATCTACGTTCGCTAAATTAAATTCAATGACTGCGCTATCCCGACACAAGAAACCCTTGTTCCCGTCAGCAGCAGGCCATGACTTTGAACTATTTTTAAGCACCGCAGTTACATTAACGTAATTTTAATATAAAAATGCAATTTTTCTCATACAATTGTATTACATTTAACGAATTTATGATGTCTGTAACGTTGAACTCACTTTATGTGTCAAATATTTTTTTGGAATCATCGCGAGTTGACAACTCAAAATGACGTACACAACTATTTTTGAAAATATGTGCATCTGGAGTGAGTGTTCCTTTTTCGAACCCTTGTCTCAAGACGCAAGGCTGATCAGTGTGTGTTGCCAGTGATGACATACGGAACTGAAACGTGGTCGCTCACTATGGGTCTCATAAGGGTCAAGGTCACTCAAAGGGCAATGGAGAGAGCCATGCTCGGACTCTCCCTGCGGTATCAAATTGGAAATGAGGAGATCCGCAGGAGAACCAAGGTGACCGATATAGTTCGAAGAATTGCCAAACTTCAGTAGCAGTAGGCGGGGTACATTGGTAGGACCGACGGCCGTTGGGGCGGAGAGGTCCTCGAGTGGCAACCACGCAGCGGAAGCCGCAGCGTGGGCAGGCACCCCACGAGGTGGACAAACGATTTGGCTAAGATCGCGAGAAGCCACTGGATACGGGCAGCGCAGGAAGGACCGTTGTGGAGATCTTTGGGAAAGGCCTTTGTCCGGCAGTGGACGTCTTTCAGATAAGATGATGATGATGAGTAAGAACTTGAAGCAAAGGTCTTGACATTCTAGCTAGGAAATTCTTAAAATCTTAACTAAATTCCAAAACAAAAATTATTAACACTAAGATAGTAACCTCCTGAGATTTAGGCTAGATGACGGCGTCAGGATTGAGGACTTAAGTCATTTCGCCATAACAGTTTAAATAGAAGTTTATAGGTACACAGTAAGTCACATGGTAGGTTTTTGTCAGTCGCAGTCACGTTTTACGTGATCAGCAATTTTCGGTAGCGACCCGCTTACCCGGCAGTCGTTCACTTTCTCATGCGGAGCTTAATAGTCATGCCTGTATTGCCTGTGACGGGACAAATAAACTCAGTCAATCAAGTATTCGGACGTTTCATCATATCTCTCTACTTAAGAACCTCAACGGACTGAACCCTATCAGGTAACATAGATTGGAAAGGCAATATAACCAGTTATCTGTTTATGTTAGCCGACTTCACAAAGTTAGTAAATCCTTCAAAGGGCAATGTATACGCTATTAAAATCAGTAGACATTCAAAATTTGCCTTTAAATAAATTTAAAGCTATCATAAAACAGAAATTATTAGCAAAAGGCTATTATAAAATCACTGACTATTTGAATGATAAGCAAGCATGGATATAGCTGACTTATTATTGATATAATTATCAAATCACATATTGTAACACATAATCTGTTTAAAAGAGCAACCCTAGAGTTTCTTGCTCGTTCTTCTCTGGGGAGTCAGCTTTGTGAATGAGCATTAAATTTTAATGTAATATTAATAGTGACGTTTTGAAGTGATAATTTTATCCTATGAAATAAAATATTTTGATTTGAATAGTGGTAAAAAATTTTGGATCTATCTTTCAAGTTTTACAAATTTCCCCTAATTGTCCTGTAAGTTTCCTTTTGTTTCACAAGGGTGTGATAAACGAACACTCAGTCCAGATGCACATAGTAAGATGGGTGTTCAGTTTAAAGTCTACATCTATCTGTGTCTGTTCGATTTGAAAACGGTGTTATGTTTTCGGAAACTTGAGTTAGCTAGATCGTCCTTAGGCATGTTTAATCAGTTGAGGCGTTTTCGAAAACAGCTTTAGATATTTTCAAACTATCGCGGGATAGTTATACCTAGCTTACCGCCCGCGGCCCGCTGTATACCTCTGTCAAATTTCAATATGACCGGTTTAGCAGTTTAGGGGAGAAAGTCGAACAGATAGACTTTCACATTTTTTTTATCCACAACGGTTTAGCACTTGACCTCAATCACACCTGATGTTAAGTGAAGATGAGGCCGATGGTGGTAGCGTACTGACCCGTTTATTGTTACTATTTATTTGTTTATTGTTACTGTTTATTGACAGAAATTGTTTAAAGTATTTAAATATTGTTACTATTATTGGTGAGGAGGGAGTTTTGAGACAACAGATGAGAATTACTAAATAAATTTGATCCACCCACCTACCAAGTTCTAACACAACTGCCTTATGCCTATTATAGGCATGGAGTTCAGAGACTAAGGCCCGTATTAATAAATCTTTCTGAATGTTGAGATGGTCTTAAGTTGACGCTTGAGAATCTGTTGCATATTAAAAGAGTATCAAAAAATTGTATTGAGACTGAGACGCGATCTCAAGATAGATTTATTAATACGACCCAAAGAAAGTTTGGTAGTATTATTCCATAAAATATTAAAAATTATTAATAAAAACGTGTCTTTTGATTTGTCCCATGTAAATTTATACAATAAAAAAAAACCAATGAACATTACTTTCAAATTGAATGTGATTTTTATATACAGGGCGTCCCACGGCTATGCCACATGGAGGGAAAGTACCTTGAATTTTGTAGATGGAATATTTTACTGAAAGAAGACATTATTTTAATTTAAAAAACAATTTAAACTGCATTCATAGATCTTTAAATAAGTACATGGTTGAACCGGGAATCGAACCCTTTATTTATAAAAAAAAAATTACCATGTAACTTTATCATACCGATCGAAAGGCTTCATCATAAGGATAATTTTTTGCTAAATAACATAAGTGTCAGAAATAAAAGGAAGACCATGAATTTTAACATTTTTAATACAAAATTAATCAAATTTATCAAATGCTCAAAATGAGTCCCATCCTGTTCAATACAAAGTCGCACTCTTTTGATTATTTCGCTCCCTGTCGATTTTTTGATCATGTTGTGGTGGATATTTAGAATAATACGTCGAAGTTCAGTTTGTAGCTCGTGGACACTTTGACACTGGTTCTTGTAAAGTAAATTTTTTACATAACCCCATAAAAAAAATCTAACGGGGTTAGATCTGGGGATCTCGGCGGCCATTTTTTCGTCCATTTGTCCCGATCCAGGAAAGAAAATGTTCATTGAGATAGTCCTACTTACTAATTACGTATCTCTTTATCATTTTATCATGAACTTAAATTATAATAGGGAAATGATGCATACTTCTCGAGTGGGTAATTAGTATTAGTAATGATAATGTCAGTTGTATGTCCTTACAGCAATGTCAGCTTTTCATTTTTCTGAACAAAATTGAACATCTAATGTTAAAATTCATGGTCTTCCTTTTATTTCTGACAATATGTTATTTAGCAAAAAATAATCCTTATGATGAAGCCTTTCGATCGGTAATGTAAAGCTACATGGTAATTTTTTTTTATAAATAAATGCCCTTCGGCCACTTCCGAAACCAAAGTTCGAAACCGGTTTCTAAATAAGAATTTTTTTTCGATTCCCGGTTCAACCATGTACTTATTTAAAAATCTATGAATGCAGTTTAAATTGTTTTTTAAATTAAAATAATGTCTTCTTTCAGTAAAATGTTCCATCTACAAAATTCAAGGTACTTTCCCTCCATGTGGCATAGCCGTGGGACGCCCTGTATAACTAAATTCCTGGTCGTTGGACAATTTCAATCAACAACCGGAAATTTAAATAATGGAGCTTGTTATATTCTAGTATTGACAAACTTTTATCAGTATAGAAGACTTACGAGGTATAACAATGTTAAAGGAAGAGGCTGGACCACAATGCAGGTTGATAATGTGGGTATCATTTTACAAATTGGTGACATTGTACACTATGTCAAAGGTTTAAAATTTAAATGTAATATTAATAATAATAGTGACGATTTCACGTGATAATTTCATCCTATGAAATAAAATATTTTGATTTGATTAGAAACACCGCACGAAATGACAGACTACGGTACGGAAAGGTAAATAAGTTTAAGTATCTATGTAAGTATGTGTATGTAAATATATGAAATCTATTCACCTTTTTTTTATGCACAACGGGTTGGCACTTGACCTCAATCACACCTGATGTTAAGTGAAGATGAGCCGTAGGTGGTAGCGTACTGACTCGGAAACCCCATCTTATTATTAAACTAGTCATTTTACGGGGAAAAATGTTAATTCAGATCCTAATGTGTCTACCAGCTACCAGTAAATTTCAACCAAATCTGTCTAGCAGTTTAGGCGTGAGGAGGTAACAAACATACATACAGACATACACACAAACTTTCGCACTTATCGTATTAGTTGGAATATAAATATATTATAATAAATATAATTGTATTTATATACCGGATGAGTATTTTTACCGTAAGGAAAAAAATAGGGCAGATTAGGTAAGTGAAATAGAAGCTATTGGCATAGGTAGTTTCATTTTTTTTTCAAAATCGCATGCGCAGTACGGATATTGATATGCGACTGGCGCGATGGCGTGGTTCGCAGCGTTTCTATCATGCGAAATTTATTTCTCCAAGCTTTCTTTATTTATTTAATTTAATGATGTAATTATGTGGAATAGGCCACAAACGCGACCGTCAAATGAGCAATTAACGCTTTATTCGATTATGGTTTTGAAAGAAAAAATTAAACTACCTATACCTTCTATTTCACTTACCTAATATGCTATCTTTTCCTTTCGATAAAAAATCTCATCCAGTATACAGGGCGTCCCAAAGTTATGGGACATGAAGGGGAAGTACCTTAAATATCGTAGATAGTGAATTTTGCTCAAAGAAGACTTTATGTTATTTTTAAAAGTTAGTAATTCTGCATTCATAGATTTTCTAAAAATTATTTGCTTCGGCTGGGAATCGAACCGACTCAAATGTGAAAAAAAAAACACCCTACTTTTATGATGCCAATCGAAAGAATAGCTAAAAAATAATAACTCTGCCTAAGTAACATAGTATTTTAAAAGAAAGGAACAACGTGAAATTAATCATTTTAATCAAATAAAAAACATACATGAAACTGCCGTAGTCAATTAAGTAGGTATTTTTTTGTAAATTAATTAATTAAATGCTCAAAATGTGATCCCTCTTGTCTTACGCAAATCGCCAATCTTTTAATGAGCCCGCTGCCTGTTGATTTTCTAATCATTTTATGGTGAACACTCGATGTGATATGGCACAATTCTGTTTGCAACTCGCCTACGTTCTCGTATCGCTTTTTGTATAGCATATCTTTCACGTATCCCCAAAAGAAGAAATCACTTTAGCAATAAATAACTTTCTTGAAATTTGACTCAATCATTTTATGTTGTTCCTTTCTTTTAAAATACTATGTTACTTAGGCAGAGTTATTATTTTTTAGCTATTCTTTCGATTGGCATCATAAAAGTAGGGTGTTTTTTTTTTCACATTTAAGTCGGTTCGATTCCCAGCCGAAGCAAGTAATTTTTAGAAAATCTATGAATGCAGAATTACTAACTTTTAAAAATAACATAAAGTCTTCTTTGAGCAAAATTCACTATCTACAATATTTAAGGTACTTCCCCTTCATGTCCCATAACTTTGGGACGCCCTGTATATTTTTAATATAATTATAAAACACTAGCACAAGACCGTCAACGCTGGACATATTAATGAAAAAATACCCTCATCAATCATCTTACCATTGATGAAAATATTTATGATAAATAATGTTCACAATGATAATATGTGACGCCATAAGAGCCGACACACAAAGCGATGCGAGTAACTTGCGACGGCACCTTATTCTACGGCAAGTCGCAACGCATCACTAGTATGAGCCCTAATATGTATTATGAACATAGCGACCATACCAACCCATAACCATCACCAAGCGTAGGGGTTGCAGGAAACTAATCATTTACAGATAAACCCTGTAGAATAGTAATGAAGTAGAAATATATAAATAAAATTAAACTACCTATGCCAATAACTTCTATTTCACTTACCTAATATGCCCTATTTTTTTCCTTATGGCAAAAAAACTCATCCGGTATATAAGTTGGAAAGTTGGGATCGATCTGGTATTCACAACACAAGCCTATAGTTGTTTAGTGTGAAACTAGATTGCATTGTGTGTATGTCCAAGGATATTTATTTATTTACATTTTTATTTTTCCCGGTTAAAGCTTGTTTATGAGATATAGAACTATTTACTTAGTTGCATCACCGTCGACTGTCATTTCGTGGGGTGTCCCCTTAAAACCTGCATATCAGCACTACAAATTCAGTAGCATCTGATTATAAGCCCGTAATAAATTTAACAAGTATAAATTGATCATGTATATTGTAAATTTGCAAATCACTAGTCACCGTCAACCTTTGAAGAGCCGGAATCCTCCTCACTATCGCTCGACCATTCCCCCTCACTGTATTCCCTATCTTCTTTCTTCTTCCTTCTCCGTTTCACAACGTCTTCTTCCGACGAAGAGTTCTGTCTCGCAATCAGTGGTATATCTTCTACATTTTGAAGGCACAGTTCTTTAGTGGGTGAAGACGTACGTAGTTCCTTTAGAGTGGTTGTCAGGTCTATGTTTGGAGGTAGAACATGATCGATTTCTTCTTCGTATTCTTCTGGTTCAATCTCTCGTCTTCTCTTCTTCTTGTTCTTTGAACTGTGCTTCTTGTCCTTCTTTCGCTTCCTCTTCTTGGAGCTGCAATGAAAAGTATTTGAATGTAATAATATTAATTTTTGTTATTTTGATACATTTCTTGGAAGACAGAATATTGCGATAGTAAAACTTTATCAAATATACAAGTCTACTGCTGGACAAAAAGTACCCCAAAAATTTTTGTGAAGATTATAAAAAAAATCTTAATATTCTTTATAAGTAGCCCTTGTACTATGTATGCCATTTGAACTGCCAATCCATTTTCGTACTAAAAACTAGTCCAGTAAAAATACGCATTTTTTTAAGTTGATTATTAACACTTTTTTCTTAGTGCACGTATGTATGTCTATCCTATCGAACCTGTTTTCCTTCACACTTGCAGGGTCTTGCTGGAAGAAATCTCTTTTTAGAGATAAGCTAGTGCCTTTTGTACATCCTGTATCTAGTATGTATTCGACTTTTATGTGTACTCGTGTGCAATAAATTATAAATAAATAAATAAAAAATTTTGTGGTGTTACTTCCTATAATTTTATAGAGTACATTTATGAATAATTTCACCGAGGGCAAATATCATGACTCAACTATTTTTATGAAAATATAAAGTCGCCATTGGTACATTTTTTAGAAAATTGTTTTAGGAGATCTCAACATTTTCTACAAGGCAACGAAGTTCACAGTGGTAACTTTAATTTAATATTGTAAGTTTTATAACTAAATACCTATACTATACCTAAAGCAACCTCTTCCATGGCTCAATGTAAACAACATTATGGTTTACGAATCAGAGGTGCCGGGTTCGATTCTCAGCGGGGTAAATGTTATGTGGTTTAGTTGGTGGAAGGGCATTTCAAATGTCCACCATCTTATCGAAGTTTGCCGTCAAACAGCAATGTTGATAGCATTATTGTATTCCGGTAGAGATAAGAAAGCCAGTCTCCCCCAAAAAGATGGGGTTTCTGGGTCAGTACGCTTCCACCTTCGGTTTTATCTTCTCTTAACATCAGGTGTGATTGAAGTCAAGTGTTAAGCCGTTGTGCATAAAAAAAAACAAGCTACAGAGTAATAAAATAAAACATTTTTATTTTATTACTGATGGATTCTCTTCGTTCTACAAAAAATCAGGAACTTTATAATTACAGGCAATTCAACATAAAAATTATGTATGTATATAATGGACTTTCGAGTTTTCGAGAAAATAACATGTAAAGTTTGAATGAAAAATGTTATAGCTATCATAATTAATTTACCTGTCATAATCAGATTCTTCATTCTCATCTGATGATCTGTAAATAAAATTAAGAAATTCACTTAAATTTGGAGCCTATGGTAAATAGAAGCGTTATTTAGCTCTCATGCAACACAATCTTGTATAGTCCTTTGTATTGATGGCAAAGCGACTGGATCAATCGGATATGCGTCTGTCTGTATTGAGGATAAAGCGACTAGATCGATCGGATATACGTCTGTATTGAGGAAAAAGCGACTAGATCGATCGGATATGCGTCTGTTTGTATTGAGGAAAAAGCGACTAGGTCGATCGGATATGCGTCTGGCTGTATTGTGGAATAAGCGACAACATCGATCAGATATGGTTCTGTCTGTAATGAGGAAAAAGCGACTAGATCAATCGGATATGCGTCTGTCTGTATTGAGGAAAAAGCGACAACATCGATCAGATATGGTTGTCTGTAATGAGGAAAAAGCGACTAAATCTATCGGATATGCGTCTGTTTGTATTGAGGAAAAAGCGACAACATCGATCAGATATGGTTCTGTCTATAATGAGGAAAAAGCGACTAGATCGATGGGATATGCGTCTGTCTGTATTGAGGAAAAAGCGCCTACATCGGTCGGATATGGTTGTCTGTAATGAGGAAAAGCGACTAGATCGATCGGATATCATCTGGCTGTATTGTGGAATAAGCGACAACATCGATCAGATATGGTTCTGTCTGTAATGAGGAAAAGCGACTAGATCGATCGGATATGCGTCTGTCTGTATTGAGTAAAAAGTGACTACATCGGTCGGATATGGTTCTGTCTGTAATGAGGAAAAAGCGAATAGATCGATCGGATGTGCGTCTGTCTGTATTGAGGAAAACTCAAGTAGATCGATCGGATATACGTCTGACTGTATTGAGGAAAAAGCGACCAGATCGATCGGATAGGCGTCTGTAGGTATTAAGGATAAAGCGACTAGATCGGACCATATATGCTTCTGTCTGTATTGAGGAAAAAACGACTAGTCTATCAGATATGCACCTGTCTGTATTTTATTTTTGTGCACAAAGGGTTGGTACTTGACCTCAATCACACCTGATATTATGTGAAGATGAGGTCGAAGGTGGAAGCGTATTGACCAGGAAACCCCAACACATTTGGGGGACTGGCTATCTTATCTCTGACAACCGGAACACAACAATGCTATTAACATTGTTGTTTGGCGGCAGATTTAGATAAGATGGTAGTAGCTAGCCAGGCGGACATTTAAAATGCCCTACCACCAACCAAACCGAGTACTTAAACATGTACCCCGCTGGGGATCGAACCCGCGACCTCCGAATCGTAAACCCAACGTTGTTTACATTGAGCCACGGAGGCGGTTATATTGTTGTATTGAGGAAAAAGCGACTATATCGATCGGCTATGCGTCTGTCTGTATTGAGGAAAAGCGGTTACATCGATCGGATATGGATCTGACAGTATTCAGGAAACATCGACTAAATCGTTTGCACATGCGTCTGTACTGACCGAAAAGCGACTAGATCGAACCTCTGTTTTACCCGCAAATTGATTAGATTCGTAGGCTGAACGAAATCTTACTTGTATTTTTTCCTTTTACTCTTACGTGATTTATCACCATCGTCGTAGCCTGAAACAAATAATTTTATTGTTTTAATGACAATGTTGTACCTTCCCCAAGCTTTGTGTTTCGGTTTTGTGTCCTAATTGGCTTTGTGTATATCGTCACACCGAATTACAATAGGTAACCGTCGCCACAGAATACTGACGTCATATGTTAGTAATCAATCTCACCGTATTTGTCACGATTGCGTCTCCTTTCTCGCTTGCGTCGCTTCTCTTCCTCGTCTGCTTTCTTTTTGCGTATCGATTCTAACGTGTCCACCTGAAATTGGACAAAACAATTAAGACGATAGATGAGGCGAGTTATTCTATAACTTTATCGATATTGTCAACGATAACGTTTACCAATGAGAAACCGTCATATTGCCGAGTGAGCAATGAACCAACTAATCACACGTCAGAGTGTAATCAATGACGATATCGATGGAATTACACAATAACCCTGCTGATGTGCTATGTCGGTGGACCTTCGTTCGCCAACGGATTTCTTCATCCCCGATTCGATCACGAACTATAAATTAGGTAATAATAAAATTATTCAGAGGTTGAATTTGTGAAGACAATGTAGCAACTTTATGTACCAAATCCCAAGTCATTTCAAATAATTTTTGAAAAGGTATTTATTAACACTTGTATACATAGCCGTTTGCTGCACAATATTCTGCTAACATAAATACTTGCGACGGATATGAGACTCAAAACACTGCAGTGGCCCTGTGGTACACTCACCATGGCGCTGGCGAGCGAGGTGGCCGGCAGAGCGGCTGCGGCAGGGTCCACGCCGACCCGCGCCAGGAACTCTGCCGCTCGTCGCCGTCGCTCCTGCTGCTTCACGCGCTCCGTTTCAACGTCCCCGGAGCCTGGAGACAAAGTCAAAGTCAAAAATTTTGTAGGTAGACAGGGTAATAACAATTTGACATTTTTTAGGCCACAGCTTGTTTAAAATGCTGAGATGAACAGGCAAGAAACTCAAGAGATTCGGCGACTTCTTCAATTTAAAAGCTATGCTCTTGTCGGTTGAGTAATGACTACGTCTCTGCTTTCCGCCCTCGATTTAAGCTCTTGGTACGACACGACAGGAATGATTAAAGGAAAAGGAGGAATGGGGGGAAGATCGAGGCACAATTACTTTGACCAAATGAAAGATAAGGTGAATGTCGTGTTACAGACAAGAAGAAGAAGAATAAATTCTAACTTCAAAGCGGCAGATTTACCACTTTTTATATCAAATATGCACAAGGATGTCTCTGAACAAGATATTATTAGTTAAATTTACAAGAAAACTCGAGAAAGGGTTACACTAGTAAAGATTAAAATGAATAGGCAAAGGGAATATATCTCGTACAAACTTTTTGTAACTAAATATAAAACCGTATGCCTACAACCTCGACAATCTTCCCGAGTTTACAGCGTGTCTTAGTGCGATTCGGTCTATAATAGAAATGGAGGAGAACAAGGAGCTTGAGGCATTTTATATACTAGGAGACTTTAATGCTCATCCGAACGAACTATTTTATAATGAAATGTTAGATTTCTGTTCAGATCAAAGCTGGCTTTGTGTGGATGTGTACTTGTGTAATAAAAACACATAGTGACGCCCATGGCTGTAATAAGTGGTTGGACCACTGCATCGTCACACACGTCACTTGTATTGGTCGGACTATTATCCACTTGTAACTGAATGTGACTTGAATAAAATTAAGACTAAAGCCGCAGAGCTGTTGGCAAATATTAGACCAGTGAACCGTGTTATCTGGGCCGAAGGGCAGGAATGCCAGATCAGTCAGGATCATGACCTTTGTCGCTCAAAATTGAGACTGATTGATTTCCCACAGGAACTAAGTGTGTGTTCTGATAAATTTTGTAATAACAGGGAACATCATGCAGTTCTTGATAACTCTAAATATACATTCAGTGTACTAAGTATCGGGAATTTGTCAATAAAACAAAAAATACAAATTATTCATCTAAATTTATTTTATCGCCTTCAAAGTAGGCCCCATCGCTTGCAATACAACATCTCCACTGCTTCACCCAGTCTTCCATACATTTTTCATAGGCTATTTGCGGTATGGCCTTTAGCTCATTCAGCGAATTTTCTTTTATGGCTTCTATCGACTCAAAACGTTTTCCTCGAAGTGGTAATTTTAACTTGGGAAATAAAAAAAAGTCAGACGGAGCCATATCAGGTGAATACGGTGCTTGGTCGAGAACTTTTGTTGAATTTTTCGCTAAAAACTCTTTCACTATAATGGCTGTGTGTGATGGTGCATTATCATGGTGCAGCATCCATGAGTTGTGTTGCCACAAATCTGGACGTTTTCGGCGGATACTCTCACGCAAACGCTTCATGACGCCTAAATAATATTCTTTATTCACTGTTTCTCCCTCTGGAAGGAATTCGGAGTGAACCACACCACGGTAGTCAAAAAAAACTGTCAGCATCACCTTGATTTTGGAGCGACTTTGCCGCGGTTTTTTGGGTTTCGGCTCGTTTTCGAGACGCCATTCTGAAGACTGTTGGCTTGTTTGCATGTCGTACTCATAAACCCATGTCTCGTCGCCAGTTATTATACGTTTCATAAAGGTCGGATCCGTAGAAGCTCGGGAAACCATGTCTTCAGCGACATGCTTTCGCTGCGCTTTTTGAACAAAATTGAGCTCTTTTGGAACTAGTCGAGCGGCGACGCGTTTCATGCCTAAAATGTCAATGAGAATGTTGTGGACGGACTTAAAAGATATGTTCACCTCACTAGCCAACTCTCTCAGACTCATACGTCGATTTTCGAGCACTAGCTTCTTGATTCTGTCGATGTTTTCTTTGGTCGTAGCGGTTGAAGGTCTACCAGAACGAGGCAAGTCTACTACTACTTCTCGGCCTTTAAAAGCCTTATACCATTCATAAGCCCTTGTTTTCGATATACACGATTCGCCGTAGGTATTTCGCAACATTTTTAGTGATTCACCACATGAAATATCATTTGAAACACAAAATTTAAGGCACACTCTTTGTTCAACAATATTTTCCATTGTAAAAATCGCCGAGGACTCAAAACTATGACCAACAAAAAGTGTAGTTTAAAACAAATTAAATGACAGATCCCGCTCAAATTTTGCGCGCTAAATCAGTACAGTGCTACCAACATGCAGTAAAAAAATTAGAACGACCTCTTTTACGCGGGTCTTTTTATTGACATATTCCCGATACTTTTTACACAGAGTAGTATATAACTCAAAGGTGACTGACATAGTGATCTATCAACGCCCAGCCCAAACCACTGGACGGATCGGGCTGAAATTTGGCATGCAGGTAGATGTTATGACGTAGGCATCCGCTAAGAAAGGATTTTGATAAATTCTACCCCCAAGGGGATAAAATAGGGGATGAAAGTTTGTTGTTTGTATTTTGATAAAATCTTCCACGCGGACGAAGTCGCGGGAGGAAAGCTAGTGTATTATAAAGTAATTAATATTCTATCACAGGCAGCTACTCAAACGTATGGGGATAAGTGTCCTAGGAAAGGAGGTTACGTCAATGGCCAGTATAAGCACGTCGCGGGTCCGCACCGGGAGGCGCGACTTCGATTTCATGTGGAGATTGGGTGGGAGACCGGCCAATGGTGGAATATTTGACCAGATGACGAGGGCGAAGAAACATTTTAAGGCTAAATTAAAATGGTGCCAAGACAGATAGGAACAATTTAAAATGGATCTCTTCGCTTCAAATTTGTAAATAAATACATATATATAAATGAAAAACACCTATCTGTCTATGCACTTGTGATATTATATTTCTTTCTGGAAGGTTTATATGTAGGCTTATAATTATTTCGAGGTCCATGCGGACGAAGCCGTGAATGATTAGTTAATAATAACACGAAAAATTATCCGTAAAACTTACCTTTAGAATCAGATTGGTCGCCGGTCAAGTCGATCATATCATCAGAATTGTCCTCTAAAGAAATAATTTCGGTCTCCAAATCATCCTTACTGTACTCCCTTCTCTTTTTAACCTTCACATTTTCTCTACCCCTCTTCTTTTCCCTCTCTACACTTCTTCTATGATCTCTATTATCAGTTTTCGAATTATTTTTCCTCAACGCTGTATGTTTCCTTTTCTCATTCCTCGGACTCTCTTTTTCTCTGTCCCTTCTCTCTGTAGCATGTTTTTCTTTTTTCTCAGGTGTTGGAGATTTCCTTACTTCATCCACTTTTATTACTCTCTTCTCTTGTACTAGTACATGTGGGATCACTTTCTCGACCGGTTTCTCCTCTTTCGGTACGACTTTTACTTCAGGTACCAAATTTGTCATTAACTGAACGGGTTTTTGGGGAACATTTATCGTTTCTAAAGTTTTCACAGTGGGTAGGTTGTTCTCTGAACCTTCTATTTTGTATACCACTATTGGGGGAATGTTGCCAGAGGGAATTATTGGTGGTATAATAATTTTGGGTGATTCTCTGCCCTCGGGTTTGTCCGCTTTGTCCTGTTTCTCGGATTCCTCGTCAGAGCTCGACTCGTAGGGTAGCGCCGGTTTTGGCAGAATTGGGTCCGGCTCTTTCAGTTTCTTTATGGAGAATGAAACAGGTGCTGAAACAGAAAAAAGTGTTAATTAGATCAAATTCTCTATTGATGCACCATTGAGAATATCTCACAATCTGCGATCGCCAACCCGCCTGCCCAGCGTGGCGATTAGGATAAATCCTCCCATGAAAACGCTGCAAATCGTGCACAGCATATTTCCAGCAGTAAACTTTAATTGATCGTTAATGAGTGTGTGTATGTATACAGTTGACAGATTGTCAATTAGGCACACGTATCTGCCCTTAAATTATGTAACTTGTAACTTCATTGGTATCGGAGCGTCGGTGGCTCAGCGGTTAAGACCGATCTCCCAACTTGGGAGGTCCGGGTTCGGTTCCCAAGCAGTACCAGTGAGTTTTTTAATTTAATTACTTATGTGCATTTATCCGACCACTCTTAAACGGTGAAGGAAAATATCGTGAAGAAACCTGCATGCCTGAGAAATAAAAATTCAAAGGCATGTGGCGTCCCCAACGCCAGCTTGGTGGACAATGGCCCATACTCCTTCATATCTTTCTTCATAAGTTTCTTGAGAAACGTACAGTGGTAGACTTCCACTCATCCAGGTGATGTGGATGGAAATTTAATTTTCGGCGAGAAGTGTATCGGTTAAATTGAGCAGCGGGTATTAGCTAGAACAGTTCTTCAGAACACAGTAAGTTATAAATTTTATCATTCTGCCTACACTGTGACAAAAGTTTGCATACTATGCTTTTTTTTATAAATTGTTAACTTAGATGGTGTACGTGTTCCCCCCTCACCCTTGCTGCCGCCCTGCGGCGTCGCCCGTCGCGCAGTCACCAGCCGGCAGTAGTAGGCATGGTGTTCATGCTCTGGCTCCAGGAAAGCGAACCGCGCGTCATTCTTGGCCCGTACAATGTGTGCGAACTCGTCGCCATTCCGCGCCACGTACGACGCCATCTTGTCGATGACGACGCGGACGTCCTCCGGCGGCGGAGGGAGGTCCTTGCTGTCTGATGAGGAGCTGTCGTCGAAGTCTGGAGAACATTAAAGTTATTGCAGCGCTGATAAATAAATAGAGTCGATTGAAATACAGTCAGTTCTTGGATGAGTGACTGCCTACTAGTGGCATTTTTGTACGAGTGATTAAGTACGAGAGCGTCTCAGCGGTTAATAAGGTGACCCGCATGCTCGTTTGCCGCCCTCTCATATAAAATAAAAAATAAAATCCGGGTTCGATTCCCAGGCAGGCCATGCACTAATGAGTTTTTAAATTTGGTTTAAAAATACTTAATTTCTTTAGTTTGACATACAATGCAATTTAGACTCATTATCATAACAACTCGTATATTACTGAGGATTGTTTTTATTGATATAATAATAATTAATGTAAAAGTACCAATTTTATTGCAATATAATTAAAACGTAGAATTCATTTTTTAACGATATCCATTGTCAGTAACATAATAAGAACTTTTAGACTGTAGCTTTGCCAATCTATGCTACCCGTTAAGGTTCGGTCTGTTGGGGTTCTTAAGTAGAGAGATATAATAAAACGTTCAAATACTTGATTCACTGAGTTTATTGTCCCTTCCCAGGCAGTACAAGAGAACGGCCGAGCTCCGCATGAGAGAGGGAACGACTACCCCGGGACGCCGGTCGCTACCCGAAAGCGCTAATCACATAAAACGTGACTGCATATCTACATGTGACTAACTGTGTTCCTACAGAACCTTTAATTGGCATAAGTTTGCTATTAGTTTTTTGTATAAGAATTTGTAATAATGCTGTTGATAAATAAAAAAAATACCGCACCAGAGACATCGCTGTCAGAGTCCGTGTTGTAGTTCTTCATGAGACTGAGCCCGGTGGACTTGAGTGAAGGAGGTTTTGGTTCATCCTTGGGTTGCGCCTGCGCCGCTTGCACCGCGTTCTGCGCCATATATTGGTGGTAAAACGCAGCGTACTGTTGATATTGGACGGTTTGTGTTTGCATCGATGGTGGGGCTTCGTCCACTGGAAAATAAAAGGAATGTATAAAAATATTTAAATGTACCTTCCTTATTTAAACAATAAAGCGTATTTAATTGATTGAATAAACTTCCTGTTCATAGCAATCGCTTACAAAAAGTCACTAAGTAATACAAGGGACAATGTTGCAACAAACGCTTTTATAATAAGGTTCCGGTAAACATTCAAAATTTGCCTTTAAATAAATTTAAAACCATTAAACGGAAACTATGTGCCAGACTGTTATAACATTTCTATATAGATGATAAGAATGCGTGGACATGAACCGCTCCGATGTCCAGTATATTATTGTCTTTGTGGAACCATAAATTGTACAAATACTTATTTAAAAACAGCAACTCCTGAGTATCTTGCTCGTTCTTCTCTGGGAAGTCTAACCTTGCGAATGAGCGATAATTGTATATTATAACGATTTCAAATGTTATTCTTATTACGTACGAAATAAAACTATTTTGAATTGAAACGATTGATAGATTAAATTTTTGAATTTCTTTTCAATTTTCAATTTTCAATTTTTTATTTGGGAAACTTACAGTACATTATAAAACACTATATTAACGTAATTATAGATAGATCATAGACCAAATTGTTTCCACAGATAGGTAGGTAACATATTAAGTATGAATGGTGTACACAGAGAAGGGATTGAGATATTTCTAAATAATTGTAGTAATAAAGCGTTTAAGAGGAACAGAGTAGGTTGGTGATTAGGTTTTAAACGCCCTTACAAACAAAGCAAAAAAAGAAAAATAATAATTAAAAATAGTAGATAATAAATCAGACATCACAATATTCCACTATAACATTATACTCAATGTATATTTAAAGAAGGAATATAAGGGGTTACAATCTCAGCAGTACGCGTAGGGAGCGGAGTTGAATAAACTAAATTGTAAAATTTGTAGTTTTGTTATAGTGCCTACCTAGTAAGATTTTAGGAAATTCAAAACAATCCAGAAGGGTGTGGTGTTGTAAATATGTGTCTTAAACTGTGTATACGTGTGACAGTGTGGGGTGTATGTGCAGTGGTGTTTACGTGATATAGTTAATAAATAGCCAACAAAAAATTCATTATAGTATCTAATAAAATAGGTGATACTGTCTAACCCAGTTGTTTATTTATTTATTGGAAAAGTCTTTGAAATACCGTTTTATTTTGTATAGATTTACATTAAATATATCAAGTTCCGAGAATTTTTTGTTATATAATTTACACGTACGTCTTATAAAACTATTCTTCGTATAATTCGTGCGGGAGTAAGGCACAGAGAATAAGTCTCTGCATCTGGTTGTACGACTGCCACAACGGAAGAGAACCTGAGATAGAAGGTGGGGTGAGTTGACGTGGCCCTTAATCAACTTAAAGAGGAACGTGAGGTCTCGTGCTTCACGGCGGTGTTTTAAACTTTGTAAGTTAAAAGACTTCTCTGCTGATAGAGTTCTGCCAAGAACACATCAATAACAACCCTGGTAGGGTCAATTGGAAAGCACACTTCGTCTCCCTCATACCTCAGCTAATTGACAGAAATAATTCAAACACATTACAGACCTTGGCTACCCCTGTGGTACATGACGGGTGCGCGAGATATCTCGGCAGCGGCCCGAGGAGGCAGCGGTTCGGTGCCGGGCGGGGCCACCTCCCCCGGCGCCAGCTCAGGCGCATACACCTCGTCCAGGGAGGCCGAGCCGCGCATCTTGGATATCAGCATAGTGTAGTCGCAGTCCGCCGACGGCTTGTAGTGTATGCTAGGGATTGATGGCGCCTGGGG
Organism: Oegoconia quadripuncta; assembly: GCA_949316235.1. Lineage (NCBI taxonomy): Eukaryota > Metazoa > Arthropoda > Insecta > Lepidoptera > Autostichidae > Oegoconia > Oegoconia quadripuncta. Next base: position 13,795,175 of record OX438760.1, read on the forward strand.
GTATAATAAATAAAGTTTTGGTCATATAAGGTAACTATATATTATTCAGGGCAATGCCATGCACATGTCTTTAAAAATTTGGCGTTTATATGTGTGTCATTAAATAAATAAATGTCCCTGGACATATATCTTCACAGCGCCATCTAGTTCTACACTTAAACAACTAGGCTTGTATTATAGATACCAGCCTGCGTAGCATGACATCGTTTATCACGGGTGTAAGTGTGGGATAGTTGTATATTTCGTCCAAACGAATGAGCAGGACAAATACAAATACTCTTTTTTGCACAAAATAATTTACAATAATTTTTGATGACAACAATGGAACACAATTTTTTTTTATGCACAACAGGTTGGTTCTTGACCTCAATCACACCTGATGTTAAGTGAAGATGAGGTCGCAGGAGGTGGAAGCGTACTGACCCAGAAACCCCAACACAAAGAGAGAGAGAGTTTTCTTTCCTTCTATTGACATCATGTTTCTCACTATTCTTTCTAAATGATGCTATATTTTTTTGACATATATTAGATTTTCAAAAAAGTAAGAGAGACATAAGCTTCTAACTTATGACGTTAGTAACCTATAGTTTGTGGTAGCTTCGCAGGAATGCACTAATTGTCCAGATCGTTTAATGCAACAGTTGTCAGAGATATCCCAAACATAAGTTTAATGCTTGAAACATCCACTGTTTCACCTTTCGAAATATATAGATATGCACACGTGACAGAGGTTCAGCACATCGCCATTAAAACGTGATGCCCATAGAAGCCTATAGATGTCTTTTGGTGTAAAGTCCCTTAGTCGCGTTTTACTACACCCACGGGAAGAGACGGATTGGTACTGTTCTCCTTATGTGAACTTATTCTTTTTTGGCCCGACACCACACAACACTTGCCAATATTTTCTCATAAAAATATTATTCCAAAATACTTACAGATTCAATAACAGTAGATGCCAAACTTGGATGCAGGTAATCTTCATTCTCGGGGATTTTTTCTGAAGAATGATAAACGTTAGGAATATAGGTCATTTGAGTTGATAGATTAATGAGAAGTGAGGCGCTTCAAGATAATAGCTAATACAAGTCTGTGGTCCCCTTGCCCATCTATCCTGAAATTTTTCCTACAAGCAAGAAGACTCTTGGCACAAACGGATGCATGGACACACAATAACATACATACATAAATATTTTCATAAACATTCATGACACAGTAAGTAGTAGTTTTTTTTTTCTAATTTTCATTTACAAAGGGTATACACCAGTCCCATCGTACCTCTTACTGACTTAATCTATTTAAATCTAATTCTAGCGAGACACCGATGACTTCACAAAGGCAAATAGACTCCGGGCAGCATTAGATTTTGGATAGCGGAATTCAAACCTACAATTGATGATTATGAAGGCAAGATTACTACCCAGTAAACCTGCCGTCAATTATGTATTACACATGCATACATAACGTCACGATTTTTATCCCAAATGGGGTGGTCAGAGATATCCCAAACAATGGTGTTTGGGTGTTAAAAATATTAAATGTTTAATGATTGCAACAACATCCACGGTTCACCTTATGAAATATACAGAAATGCACACGTGACAGGGGGTGAGCTCATCGCCGTTGAAGCATGCAAAACTAGATGTTTGTTTGGTGGAAAGTCCCTTACTCGCCTTTTATGACACCCACGGGAAAAGATGGGTTGGTTCTATTCGATTTGCGTGCCGAAACCACACAGCATGTATTACACGTCTTTAATAAAAAAAACCCATTCTTGTTTATCATATTTTACAACACCAGCAGGGCTACTACAACTTAGAGCGATTCGAGTGAGAAAGAGACGCGCGCGATATAGTCTCAGTCTCTTGCAGCTGATTGGCTGTCGCTTGACAGCTATCAACTTGACCCCCAATCGGCTTTGAGAGATGTAGGCTATGTCGCACGCGACTCTATGTCACTCGAGTCGCGCTAAGTTGTAGTAGCCCTTGAATAAGGTAAGGTATAGGTAAATCCAGGCTTACATTTGGCTTTAATATTGAGGCTACAAAATTTTACGACTTACCTTCAACAACTTCAGCTTTCTTTTCTGGCCATTTTCCATTTTTAATTAAACCTATCAGTGTTGTGTAATATGGATGCAATATGGAATCACGGTTCAGGAATTGAAACTGGGCGTTGTCCCCTTGCTTGGCTTTGATCAGAATCTCCATCTGAATACCTTGGGATGCTATAAACTTGGCAGTCTTTTCTATTATAGCATTCTGTTTGTCTGTTTCAGGCTGCAAAGTGAAGGTTCAATAAATAAAAAATATCCATGCACATACACACAGCGCCATCTAGTTCCACACTAAGCAACTAGGCTTGTATTATGGATACCAGATGGTTGATAAACTACACAAATATATATTTTTTTTATAAATAAATACATATATAAATGAAAAACATCAATAGCTCGGGAACACATGTCTGTATTCATCATACAAACATATGTCCCTAGCGGGATTCGAACCCGCGACCTTTTGGTATAGCAGCAGAGTTTCTAACCACTACACCAAACAGGTCGTCAGTTTAATTTTATGACATGCTCCGTAGTTTTATAATAACCAACATTATTTTCGTCTCAGGTTGGCAAGCGAGAATGGTGTGATAAGATCATGGAACTAATTCATAGTTTAAGTCAAACATTTGTGAATTTCTACTTCGGAAAATTATTATAGATTATTAGGTGAGCAGCAGATGCTGATGGGTCTATAACAAAGCTAAGATGTATTGTTAAAAGAAGTCGAATTTTAGAGTAATAGTACTCATGTTGCTAGACTTTGTTCTCTTTAAACTATTTGCCAAGTATATTTTTTAAATTATTGAAGTGGGGGCATCAACTTTTGAGGAAGATGTTTAATGTGAGATAGAAGTGGTAAGCTTATCTCTTCTTTATAGAAGTTCTATGATACAACCCGCTTCTGGATATGAACACTTTGGCAGACAGTGAACACCTACAGACATAATAACTATAAAACATCTATTGTGTCTGGTTCAGTGTCCATCAACGTTTCGTCCCTGATTGTTGATACACATATAAAACATTTATTCACTGCACAATAAGTACAACTAAAATAGAACACAGAAAATAAATACTACGTAAATAACAGAATAAATAAAAACATTAAATTATGTCAACTCAGACAACCGGAGAAATTGAACTCGATATAAGCTTCATCAGTTGTTTCAACTGCCTGCTTATTCAGCATTAATAATAATAAATGCCCATAAATGGTATGATAACACCAGCTCTACTAAGAACGTGAATCACAGGAAAAAATAATAATAAAATTCGTGGATAGTACATCAGGCAGGTGTACTTAGTGATGGGCTGTACCATCTATGCATTAAAAGGGCTCTGTCTCAGCATAACGCTGCAATACAGAGAGAAGCCCATACCGCAGTTTTGACTATTCGGTTCGCTTGTGGAAAAACGTTTGCAACATTAATATAGAAAATCCAATACAATTATTACATATGTAAGTAGAAGCATAAATATTTTTGTGGAGCGATCCTTGAATGTTATGTATTTGCATATCTTTTAAAACTTACACAACAATAAAGTAACATATGACTACATAAAATATTCAGTGAGCAAAATATAAAATGTGAACTGTAATAAAAGCCAGTGGCATTAGGTGAATGTACCCATTTTGTAGCAGAGTATTAACTGCTGATGAATAATACTCTCACCATAATAATATCAACAGAGAATAAAGCTTTGAAGGCAGCAGTTGGCAGAAATGGTTCGTCAACATCGAGGGGTTGCGAAGTTGTTTCTGGCTCTGCTGGCATATCGTAGTTGAAGCCCACCTGCCCGTAGCCCGCCGCATGGAGACGTTTCAGCTCTTCCTCTGGAACATACAAATTGTTAATTTGGATTGTGTGTCAAATTCAAATAAGTATAGAAAAACTGGAAGCTCATTGGTACTAATAATAGCAAATGACACTTTACATCTAAAGATTTTTATTGGCAGTGAAAATTCCAATAGCATGAATTCCAGGTCATCATCATCGTAAACATCCCACTGCAGGGTCCCCCATGCTGGCCCAATGCAGGTTGGGGATTTCACATGCCTTTGAATTTTTATATCTCAGGCATGCACACCATGTTTTCCTAGCAGCAGTCGGATAATTGCACATATGTAGTAGATGAAATTTTAAAAACTCATTGGTACATTGGTCTGCCTGGGAATCGAACTCGGACCTCCTAAATTGAGAGACCGTGTCTTAACCTCTGAGCCATCGAATTCCAGGTATCAGGTCCTGTTATCAAAATCCTGCTTAAAAAGGGTATAAATGAAAACACAGAATACGTTATGATAATACTAACCTTTATACATCTCTTCTTCATCCTCATCAGTATGCAGTGCGCGGTATCTCTCCTCATCACAACGTACTTCCACATCTTGCTCTGCTCTTGACAGCTCCACCCTCCAGTCGAAGCCGCCCGGGGGTGCCTCCAGGGACGACAGGTCATGGAGAGCTCCTCTTGCATCATACCTGTCAACACAATTATATATTAGCAGCAAGCAAACATTGGCGGTTACACATAGGACATCGAAATTTAACCTTAATTTAGTATAATTTTTTTAAATGCTAATTAAGGCATGACAACGAGCAAGCTGCTCGTCTAATCAAAGTGATTACTATTGCCCATTACATCGCACTACCTTTTTTTTTTAATGGGTTGGTACTTGATCTCAATCACACGTGATGTTAAGTGAAGATGAGGTCGAAGGTGGAAGCGTACTGACCCGGAAACCCCAACATATTTGATATTACCTCAAAAATAAATTAAGAGAGGCATTGTCACGAGAACTAAGAAGGAATGTCTCTTAAGCCCAATTACACTAACTCTCTCAACCTCCACTCTGGAACATGCACTAATATTTGGTGGGAAAATAGATGACAGTTTCTTTGGAAATTGTAAATGTCTGATGTACCTATATGTATATAGATATGATTACATTGTCCTTAGCCTCATTTGCGTCTAAAATGACCATTGTTGATACATAGCTGACATAAAGATTGATCACACATAACTCGAAATTCCTTCAGATATTGTAAGGATGTTATACATACGCAATTATACCGTTTCAAGTTATACATACCACCGGTGTGTGTCACCATAACATAATGAGACGCCGCAGTCGTCTGCCATCCGCCGCGTCTTCCCATCGTACAAACTTCAAGCATTCTCTGCGAAAATCTTAGAATTCTCCCAAAAATTTAGTATGTTCTTACAGTTCAAAATTTTTATTTTTTAGCGCCACAGTTAGCAGTCTTATAGTAAAAAACGGATCGAACCTGTCGATTTTCAACGTTTCATCCCCCATCCATGGTATAAGGTGCTTCCCTTGATCAATCAGCAGAGCTCTATCGTCGTCTCTAAACAATTTGCAAGAGTAGCCGAATACAAATAGCTCTTCTTTCTTCTCTTTGAATTCACTTTTTCGTAATATACCGGATTCACTACGATTACTAGTCCACTTTATAGACATTTTATTAGGGAATTAATCCGGATTGCGGAAATATAAAATTATTATCACGGAAAACACGCCACACCATTCTACATTCACTGCTTGCTGGCTGGCTGACGTTTATATTTTAGTTCAGAAATTCTTTCATTACTTTAGCATGTTGGTTGTTTGTGTTTTTAAACGATGAAACCGTATAAAGAGCACAAATCGAGTCGTTCGTCAATCTATCTTTGGTGAAGTATGAAATGTAGGTAGTAGGTAACGGTATCACTAAATTCCCAAGAAAAGAAAATCATTTGATGATGTTTCTCTTATCGCTTCTAAAGATATCTACGAAAGCACACGCACACAGTATTATCTACTGTGGCCAAGTAATAAAAGTGAACCATACACCGAGGAAAAATATGAACGCACCTTGCAGTTACCATAATAAAAAAAAACATTTGTTTATTTCTTAGAAAAATTAGCTGCAAATAAACAGTGCGTGTCCTTTATTATTAATAATTTTGGTGCAGTGATTTGGTGCCTTAGACATTTACAAATAATTTTGTTTTGATCCTAGATTACTTCGTTCATGAGATGACAAAAGAATACCGTTTTATATGAAAGCTTTACTATGGCAACTCAACATAATCCGATAAAAACAAAACGTCGCTGATTGTTATGGGTTTCTGTGGATTACAGTATTCACAAATTTTTGCCAAGTAATACAAGTCTCAAAAGGCATATGGCGGACGTTTTATATATTTTTGCATCGAAAACTGATAAATTCTTTTAGTTATGAGTATCTTGTGACCGCTAGAGCGTATTTGTTAAAATTAGCTGATAACCGTTAGTTTTTAATGTGTAAATAAGTTTATTATACCTAGAGTCTTGTAAATATTGATAGTATTTTCGTGCGTGGACGTTTTGATCGGTATTGTTGAGAAACGAAAAGTCTGTGATATAAACAATACATAGGTGATAGAATAATTTCCTGAAGACTTTTGTAAATATTGTAAAGTTATTTTAGATTTTTAGTAGAGTTAATAATATATTGAGAGAAGACTGAGAATCCGAAGTGCGAGAGAGAATTGCAAGATATGTCAGCTGTGAACCTATTGTCTTCTTTGAAAGAGAAACCCAACGATGAAAGCCCGAAGGACGGCTCTAATCATGAAGGTAAGCCCTATAAAGCTATACAGATAGTATTGTTTACAATCTACCCTCCCAAATCGCTTGTAAATTGTTAATATTTTTTTACCATATTGGCATGTTTAATGAGTTATGATTTTTCTAGATTCCTCGTGTTTTATTCCTCTTTATCACCATATTGTGATGTTCTATGTGCCTCTTTCAGCAATAGAATTATAATAAGTTGCATTGTTTTTACTAGAATGCAACATAACAAAACATTCCACTATGTAGGTCAGAAATACTGCAGAAAGTGGATAGTAGCTGTTTATTTTGATCATAGACAATCTCTTCAAAGTAGGCTACGCTTGTGTGTATACTTTTGTCCTATCTCTGCTATCATAAAAGTACAATTTGTACCTTTTTTTACTATAGTACCTATTCAAACAACAGAAAATGTATGGTATCATAGTGAATCTATATTATCCAATCGAATGTTTCATAAAAATTAATATTTTATATACTTTCTGGGAGACAGCATTGGACATAATAGGATTTTATTGTTGTAACTAATCATGTCTGGAATACATTTCAACTTAGAAGTATTTCTTGTGGCTTGAAATATCAATATGGAACATAATAGCAGAGTAACTTTGTAATTTTGTCCTCAAATGCAGGGGTTACATATGCACTGTCCTCAGGGGGACTGAGTTCCTCAGAAGTAATGCTTCATTACAAGCCAGTAATTTCACTAGCTCTCTTGCCCAGCCTTCTAAATATTCCATGTTATACATCTAGGTACCACCAAGATACAATATTCACACTAAGTCAATTTTCTTCCACTGTTTCTATTTAATCTTAACGTTGTATTATGAATGTGTGTTTGTTTGTTGTTTTTTTCTCAAGAAGGAGATGAAGTTACAATTTTTTTTGGACGGAGATCCATAATTGCAAGAACAAAGAAGAATATGTGTAGGGTACTTTTATCAGGAACATTTAAAAATTAATGTGACTGAAGCCACTGGTAACAGCTAGCAATAAATAATAAAGACTGGCAAAATAACACATCAACAGAAAACTGCCTTTTTCTCCTTCCAGATGTTGCATGAACGTCTGTAGGTACCTTTCTTATACCATGCATTTTGAGGTTAGAAAGATTTTTTCCTGACATAAATATTGAAAAATGACTATGTGCTGCTTTTAGATGTAAAGACAAAGCTATCTAAATTCTGCTTTTTGTTTTCAAACCCAAAAACTCTTTGCTCTTTAAAGACTTTTCTTTTATTCCAACTCCGTGGTATTGGATTGGATTTAAATATAGCTTTGTGTGTGTGGAATCCATTACTTGGTCTCAAACCGGTATACCTTGTACTATGAGAAGCAAGCATGAATATAGGCTACTCGGTAATTTTATACAATATTACACATTGTAACCAAATCCCTACTTAAAAAGAGCAACCCTTGAGATTCTTACCTGTTCTCTGGCAAGTCAGCTTTGTGTAGTGTGTGAGCAGTAATGTCAGTAATTTTAATGTAAAAAAAATGTGACGTTTTTTAGTCATGATTTTATCCTGAAATAATTGTTTTTTGATTTAATGAGGTTCATACTAATGGAAAAGTTCATACTAATGTATTGCCTTTTTTTACAATAAAGCGTTTACAAACAAACAAAGTTATAATAAGCCAAAAAGAGTTCTTACATATTGTGAGTAAAACGCCCAGTGGTTTTGTTGGAAATAAAATTCGACCCACCATTCAAAAGTCATCTCTCTTATCATCATACTAGATCAGCTGTGCAACGGTAAGGACAAGTTAAATTAACTATTTTACCCACAGACCAACATTTTACCCATGGAAATATTTTCTGTTTGAAATGCAATACATACTATCAACCCTTCGGCTTAGTTTCTCACCATCTAACATTGTATTAAACTGATCTTTTCCAATATTTTACTGAACCTTTCCCAGTTATATTATTAGATCCATAAATAGGTATGTGGTTTATATTCTAATAGAATGTAAATACAAAATCGATTTTGTTAAAAATAAGTCTTGTCTTTTAAATCAATTGCAGTTGACTTAACAGGAAAAACGACGAGGATTGCTTTTATTTTATAAATATTTTTAAACTGAGATTTTATAATATTTCTTAATTCATTGCGAAAAGCATGGAGTATTAAGTAAAAAACATTGAGGGAAAATAATTATATCAAGACTAATTATAATTATTCTGTTACGAAATCGGTAATTTTCTCCATTTCACGAATATATCACACTTATGTCTAATTATTATATTTTCTTCCTAATAATGTCCTCAAGTAATAATTCCATTGCTATATCCACTCTACGATACCTCATGAAGTCATTTTGAATTCAACACAAGTCCGGCGTGTATTGTGTAGGTATTTGTTGTTTTCATGATGGAAGAGTTAATTAAGGAAATTTTGAGCTGATAATATGTTAACTTGTAAACATACGAGACTCACAACATACTGTTACGTTATGGTAACCGACAACGTGACATGACCACTCATACCTTCTTTTGATGTTATTCATGCTATCATGACTCAGGCAACCACCTCCAAGTGACTGCTTTTCCACTATGAATGAATGTGCTCATATAGATCAACAGATCCCACCTCCGCACTCCTCCCACAGTAACTCCTGTAAGCCAGGATCAACAGTGGTACTCTGCACGGCGCCTACTAAAGGTAGATGGTGCCCACTAAAGGTAAATGGTGCCCTACGGGACTCTATTACTACCTTGGACCCCATACTGGCGACCGATTGGTGTAGTGGATAGTGACCCTATCAGCGAAACCAACGGTTGCGGGTTCGAATCCCGCGACGGGTAAATGTTCGTGTGATGAATATGAACATTTATTCCTGAGTCATGGATGTTTATATAAATATTTATGTATGTTTATCCGTTATCTAGTATCCATAGTACAAGCTTTGCTTAGTTTGGGACTAGATGATTGGTGTAAGTGTCCGAAATATTTATTATTTTATTATACTAAGTACTTACTTACTTACAGGTTGGGGACTTCCCCAACTAGTATGGGGCCAGCGTGGTGCACTACGATTACTCGCTCATTATACGATCGTCTTTATTTTTTACTTTATTGCTACCTTGGACCCCAGACTAACGAAAGAATTTAAGGGTGAAAAAGTAGGACAGAAAGAACTTCCCTTCCAGCAAATCATTTACATCAACAGCCTATATTCCATGTTGAACACATATTCCCAATAAATTGTCATTGCCTGCCCAGCTTGGCGATTAGGGCAATATCTCGCATGATTACCGCACAAGTTATGGATTGGTATGAACAGTTCACTAGCTTTAGTTGTTTGATGATGTTGAGTCAAGTCGCCTTAACGATGCTCCCAGCCCCTGTAACATGACACCGTTTTTCGCGCCTGTTTTACTCCTCGTTCTGGACGGACTCTTGGTCAACAATTTTTTTCAGAGACTTACCCATTTAACTACCTACATACATACCTAAGTTATTTAATGCAGACTAGAATAAAAAAATAATGTGATTATAAGTTACTTATAGTTCGTTTTGGAGGTAAAATTTTTGAAGGTCATGTCAGTCAGGCGTCAAATAAAAACACGAAATAAATCAAAATCAAAAAATGCTTTATTTTGTAGGTACACAGGGTACACTTAAAATAGTCAGATTTTACATTTTTTAAGTTACTGCTTGTTCAAAAGCCACTTTTCCCCCGAGAAGAACAAGCAAGAAACTCGAGAGGCTGCTCTTTTTTTAAAAAAAGGTTTTTTGTTACAAAATTATTAATTATTATTTTATGTTATAATATTTCATTATTAATTGTGAAATAGCCTGGTTACGCGAACGGGCTGTTCATGTCCATGAATGTTTATCATCTAAATAATCTGATATTTTATAATACATATGACAATATATTCATTTATTCACACTTAAAACAAACCCTACAAAATTGCTGGTTCGACCTCAAAAATTGCGCTGTCAGGCCGATAATTTCGCTATCTCTCATTTTTAACACTGTTGGCCGTTAGTGCTCCGTCCTGCTCCATCGCATGCATGTTTTCATAAATCTATCCCGCCTCTCGCGTACGCAAAAGTATAGATAATTCCTTTTTTTTCCATCAGTCATCTATATTTTGAAAATGTAACCATATTTGCTTTAATTATATAACTCGAAAATTTGGTGATTCCACATAAATTAGGTATTTACATACTGACAGCTATTTATTTGGATTTTCAGACGTAATGTTAGATATTTTTCCATTGAGAAAATTTCAAGAAGTATTGATGATCACTAATGTAAGTCCTGTAATGCTTGCATTATTGATAAAATGGGACGCGTCCTAAGTGAGGTCTAATCGCCCCTGAACAATACAAGACGTAAATGCTTATTAGATAGGTAAATGAAATTGTTAGTTACAATTACAAGTGTTTTTATTTACGGAAAGAACTCTTTTGCAACTCGCAAGTGCGTGACGTCAAATAGCCGTCGCGTTACATCTCGCAGGCAAGTGAAAGAATACGTAATCATTGTTTGTTTACCAATACCAACTACCAGCATGTGGCTTCAAGGACATGGTCTTCTTATCAAAAAATATCACACTAAATTGGAAGACCGTAATGACCGAATGTAGCTGATTACACACTAAGAATATGTATTACCAGATAAGATAGTAGGTAGGTGCATTAAGGAAAGTAATTAGTTAAATCCACGTTTGTTTTTAGCAGAGTTCTCGTGTCCCCTGGGGAGAGTGCCTGGAGGGATAGAGGCTAGAGGGAAACCGAACATACAACCTTATTAGGAATTAAGCCTTCACCACACTGCAACCTATGCTCTGTTTAAAAGAGGCACGGGGCGGCAAGCTACGCGACGGATGCGTAATCTTGTTGTATTGTAAGGAGGTTTATTAGCGATGAAGGTGGTTAGTATCGTTTAAAAATAACAATATAAGGTTAAAAACCAAAAAACCTGAAAGTATATGTTGTATTTTGCGGGCGCCATGTTTGTTTTTTTACCATAATATGCCTATGACACTCCAGGGATCAATACGAATTTTCAAAAACTTCAAAATCGGTCAAGCCATTTAGGATACAGGAGATAACATTAGAAATGTAACATGCATACACCTGAAAAACATTACCCTCCTGCCTCGGACAGTCGGGTAAAATTAGTGATACATCTTGCTGTTCATGTCAGGCGTTTATTTATCGCGGCTGTACTAGTGCACTAGATATTAAAAAACGGCCTTTAAATAAAGCGTTAACAATAAGAAGAATCAAGCTGTAGTCGATTTAGATTCCGATATTTTAAAGTACTGCAAACAGTTTTGTAGCGCTCAGATAACCGTTAATACAATCGTTAAAACGATTTTCGGTTGTATCTACATGTAAATTACGCGGGTGGTATAGGTATGTAATTCGATCCGTTCAACCCCTATGCGTTTATTATGCAAGGGTGCAATGCCATGGGGACGCGAAGGTCAAGGGTATGCTCCCCTAACATACTATTCGTATTACGTTACGTGTGCGTAGTATAAACCTGCTATTTACAATCTAACGAAGTGAATATACACATTATGGTCTGTTTGGGTAGTATTTTTGTTGAAATAATATTAAAATTATGCAAAAGTTTGGAGTCAGTGCGTAAGGCAGGTTGTACTTTTGATGCGTTTTCGTTTGAGTCTAAGTACAATACAATAGTACTCTTTATTGCGCAAAATAATTTACAATAATTTTTGATGATAACAATAGAACACAATTAAGCGGTCTTTATCACTAAAAGCGATCTCTTATAGACAACCCACAGCTATGGGACATTTATAGGTAAGTAATACGCATGCGTAGGAAAAAGCACGAAAGATCCTGCTCTCAAGTGCTAATTTGAGGGTACGGTCCAGCATAATACTAGTTTTCTTAGCAAACCATGAATGTTTTCGATATATGTATATTTCTGTTAAAAGATGGGTGGATGAACGAATAGAGCGTGAATGATGAGGTAGGTTACCTAACGGTAGATAGAGGAGAATGGAAGAAAAAGACGTACTGCGCCTACCTCAAATAAATTGGGACCAGGACAAGAAGATGGTGACGATTTCTGACATTTGTACTCAGTAATTGCAGTAAGTAAATAAAAAATATGAAAAGCAGAAAATTAATTAACAAATCAGAACTATAACAAAATTGAGTTGATGGGGTCATCGTAATAAATATCCTTGACATACACACAGCGCCATCTAGTTCCACAGTAAGCAACTATAGGCTTGTGTTGTGGATACCAGATGGTTGATATATTACATAAATACATTTTTTTTTTGTAAATAAAGACTTATTATAAATGAAAAACATCCATAACTCGGGTACACATGTCCGTATTCATGCCCCTAGCGGGATTAGAATCCGCAACCTTTTGGTATAGTGGTCAGAGTTGCTAACCACTCCACCAAACAAGTCATCATGCCCGTTAAGATCTCCCCCCCAGCAATTGTACTATGCAGGCCTGTAAAGTTTTATCTTTCAGACTCAGCTTTTCACACTACAGCAGTCGTACCGCCGTAAAATTTTTTTTTGCAATCGAATGCTAATAATTTCCGCATTATCTCGTCTGCGTTCGATCGTTACATTTGGCACCACGCAAGCGCCCTAGAAGTAGGATAAACGTCTAATAAATAGACGTATCGAGTTACCATTATTTACTTCTAGGACGCTGACGTGGTTACGTTTGTTCTCGTACGTTAAGAATTTTACGTGGTACGAGTGCAGTTGACTATGATAGCGGCGATACTAAAACCCGTACTTTACTTACATTTTCCTTCGTTTTTAGGGTTTCGTATTTCATTTTGGCAAATGGGATCTCTTATAGGATCACTTTGTTGTCAGTCTGTCCGTGTGACAGGGTCCTTTTTCTCTGAAACTTCTGAAGGGGTCAAGTTAAAAGATACGGCCTTTCAAAGCGTATTTCGTAATTAAATCCCCTCACTGACATTACGTCAAAATCTATAGGGTACTTTTCAGTGACCTACAATCTTGAAGGCAGGAAGTGACTTGTGGTTCAAGTGGAGAAGTAAATCCTTACAAGCTTGTACTATGGATACTAGATTAAAGGATAAACGTACATAAATATTTATATAACTCGACTCTGGTGTAAATGTTCGTATTCATCACACAATATACCCTTTGCGGGATTCGAACCCGCAACCGTTGGTTTCGCAGACGGGCACTATCCCACTACGTCAATTGGTCGTCCAGGAACTTTCCTAAATACGTCCTACATAATGGTATCTTGATTTGATATCTTACCTAAATATTGTGTTTTCTAATTTGTAATATTATGAATAACTTCAACTATTCTGAATTCCGTTTGCAATTTTTTTATTGGTTCTCTGGTATTCTGGTATCTGTGATTGAAATTCTGACTCTAATGCGAATCTGGGTGGAGTTAGGTACTAGTTAACGCCTATAAATTACCTAAGACCTATTTGTACAGCTGTAGCATACGCATACTTTAATGTATCCTGAATATTGTAAACTGTTTTTATTCATTATAAGCTAACTTGCAATGCTCATATGTAAGTTGTCCGTTTCAAGATCTGCAAACCAATGTTCAACCACTTGCTGGTAGATACCAGCCAGTGGTTGAAAATTTGGCATATTTATGTACGTTCGGTGACAATACAATATTATGGTACAATCGAGCTAATCCAATGTAGGGCCTGGAACTCTCTGATGGCAAAAGGTAAGACAGTCGAATTTGGGCTGGTTTGTTTTGCTGCCATGAGTACTTTCCGTTACACATGATGACGAGGGCCAGAAGATTGCCACCGGAACTCCTTCATGGACTATATTACTTGTCTTTGTATATAGTAATATACCAATAATATGTGATAATCATGATTGAAAAGTAATTTTATGTTGAACTTATTTTTGGTGGAACTTGTACCTATGTGTGTCTAGAGTTACAAATAAACGATTTATTCATCTTAATGCTATGCGTGTCAAAAATCGTTCTGCCATATGTTGTGTGCAACTATACAGGGCGTCCCACGCCTAGGCCACATGAGTAAAGAAACTCATGTGCCTATGCCACATGGAGGGAAAGTACCTTGAATATTGTAGATTGAACATTTTACTGAAAGAAGACATTATTTTAATTTTGAAAACAATTTAAACTGCATTCATAGATTTTTGAATGGTTTGGGCACATTATGACGAGGGATGAAAGGCACGTAACAAGGCGAGTGTTAAGTATGAATGTGGAGGGATACAGAGGTAGAGGAAGACCAAAGAAGGTGTGGGTAGACTGCGTGAGGAATGATATGTATGTGAAAGAGGTGAGTACGGAGATGACGGCTGATAGAGGAGAGTGGAAGAGGATAACATGTTGTGCCGACCCCACCTAGAGTGGAATAAGGGCAGGAAAATGATGATTCATAGATTTTTGAATAATTACATGGTTGAACCGGGAATCGAACCCGCTACACGAGAAAAAATTACCCTGTAGCTTTATCATACCGATCGAAAGGCTTCATCATAACGTTTATTTTTGCTACATAACATAGTGTCATAAATAAAAGGAAGACCATGAATTTTAACATTTGATGTGAAATTTTGTACCGTATTAAGTAAATAATTGAAAATTTCGTGATAAAGACAGTCCACGCGGGCGAAACCGCGGTCGGAAAGCTAGTTATTTATAATATTATGTAACATTCTTACATACATACATAATGTCACGCCTGTTTCCCATAGGCGTAGGCAGAGACCACAGACTTTAATATAATAATAAATTTATTTATAATATGATGTAACATTCTTATCATTACTATTTCTTTTCCTATTCATTATAGTGTAATATTGTAATAATATATTTTGGCATCGAAACTGAAAGTGATTTCCCTCGAAAGTGAGGTTGAGAAATTGCAATCTGCAAAATAAGAAGTTTGTGTATAAATATTTGAGGGTACTTGGTTAATTTTGAACGCAACGGGCGGCGATTTCTCTCGGCTCGTTCAGTCTTCGAGACGGATCCGTACGCTGCGAGACCCCCGCGATTATTTCGTCTAAAACCATTGTGTCTGTGGCTGACTTTTGCAAATTTTCATTGCGAAGTTTTCCCTTGCCGAGTACCTACCGCGCGACGTATGATCAGACGCGGCATTATCCGTTAGATACGTAGAGAGCCGTGTCGCAAGTGTCTCGTAGACTTCCTAGTGCTTAAGTTTCTGTTTTTTCTTGTGTGTTTTTTAAATCGTTTTTAAAAGTTTTTTTCAATAGTTTTTAATATAATAATAATATATAATTTTTATTTATATCTAGATCGTAAGTAGGTATAGTTTTAGTTAGAAAAACCGCGGCCATTTTGTTGTGCCGCGTCACCACGTTTCCGGGTATTGTGATGAAGAAAGAGATGATTAGCAAGGAGATTACTCAAGTAGAGGTAACGAAGAAGGGTCGGCGTCGTCGAGGGCGGGGTGATGGCAGTAGGGCGGCGAAGTGGCGCGCGCGCAAGACCTCAGCCGCCGTGGCTACAATAGTCGCTGGTCTGCCATCTGATGCTATCGTTTCGCCTGTGAAATGTGCTGTTCACGCATTCGTGCTTCGATACCAGAGTGCGTTGAGGAAGGTGCCCGCGCATCTGCCGCCGAAAGTACATGCTGGGCCACCCTCGAAGAGAGTGAAGCGAGTCTCGTGGCGTAAGTGACTTAATCATAGTTTTTAGGGATTCCGTACCTCAAAAGGTAAAAAATAACCACTTCCGTCTGGAGCGCATCCTTAGAAGGCCGATAAGGAGATAAGCTGGATAAGTTCCTCAACAACTTCTCGGAGGATGCTCGGGACTGAGAGGCGCCGAGAGAGAAGGGAGTTATTTGCCTAGCAGTGGGACAGTATGGACTAATAATAATAATAAATAAATAAATTTTCAGAAAGTGAGCAAGCCACATCACTCAATGTACGGGCTAGCACGTACAATAGGCATCATTATAATGGATGAGCGGTCATGCGCTCTATTTCAATGGAATAAGGCCGATGACGCGATAAAACGATCCATCGACTTGTTCCTTACCGTGGGTAAAATGCATATTCGGCTATTTACGCCGATACCACGTTTTATTAATCAGTTCGCGTTTATAGGTAGCAAGTAAACCACGCGCTCTCATCATTCATCTAGCATAATTAATTATAATAAAATTTATCATTTCTAAGGTCGTATATTATCATTTCCGAACTATTTCGGCTAACACCCGAACACTCAATATTGTTTTGTAAAGAAGTTTACAAATTTTCATAGTGTGCCTTTAGGTAAAAATTACAGCAGTGATGTTACAATAAGTTACAACTGGAAAAAAATGGATAACTTAATTTTTTTTTCTCCAATTCTGTAAATTATAATAAAATTTGGGAAACACCACATCACTCCTCGTATTAATATGAAAACCGGTTACAATGTATTCAAATTTACTGTGTTTTAAAATCGTCGGTATTTTACCAGTTTATTGTTTGGCCAACAAGCCGACTAGCACCAAGATTGGCTCAAACACGTCCATTTAATTAAATTAGAGCACGGAGTATTGGTGACTGTGGTACCTACATGCACTTGATACATTACAGCCTGGTTACAGCGTAATAAATATGAACTAGGTATAAATGTTGCGGTCAGTAATTAATTGGAGAATTATTAATAATTACCAGTTAATTATTAATACCAACCAACAATTATAAAGTTGTAGTGATTAATTTATCACATTGACTGGTTATTTTATGAATAACCATCATCATCATACGTAAATTTCTAGCCTATATTCACATTTGTTAGAGAAATTGTACTGTACACGCTCAAGGGTGACTGGAAGAGAACCCTTTATAAGTCCGTTTTTGTATCTCGTATTATGTCAATTTTATAGTACATACAATAAATTGCTAAACTTAACTGTTATAATAAAGATTTTATGTATTTGTTTGTAAACATTTTTCTTATGTCCAAGTTGGTACAAAAGCGGACTTATCCCATTGATGGATTTCATGCGGTCCACCTAAGGTGCTTGTTACAAAAAATACAAAATAGTTTATTTTTCAGACCAGTTTAACAATAATGATACTAGTTTTTGGATTCTCCTAGTAAGCAAATTTAATAATTCACCTGTGTCAGAAAAAACCACTTTTACGTGTCTTAGCTTACTTAAAGCTGGTACATCATTTTGACGACCTGTTTGGTGTAGTGGTTAGAAACTCTGCTAATATACCAAATGGTCGCGGGTTCGAATCCCGCTAGGGGCATTATGTTTTTATGATGAATACAGACATGTATTACCGAGTTATGGATGTTTCTCATTTATACATATTTGAGTAGTTTATCAACCATCTAGTATCCATAACACAAGCCTAGATGCTTACTGTGGTCCTAGATGGCGCTGCGTGTTTGTGCAAAGACATTTATTATTATCATTTCCGAAACTACAAATAGAAAAAGTGAAACAAAAGTAAGGCTGTTACTATCCTTTAAGTTTTAGCATATTGTGACATAAGAACTGTGTTAAACTTGGAACCAATAATCTTTAGAGCCAATATGAAATATCTAAAATGTAACTAGTACTTTTGAAAATAAAATATACTAACGGATGAATTGAGAACCTCTTTGAAATCGGTTGAAAAACCAACTGACGGCACATTTTTAACAGACTGCAAATAATCATCGTTGCTACAATTTAACAAACAGTAACATAAAGTCACGCCTGTTGCCTGGGTAGGCAGAGACCACAGACTTCCACTTGCTTCTATCCTGACATACCTCTTTTGCTTCATTCACTCTCATAAGCTGTGTACAACAAAATTAAAATGTCAATAGTTTTGGAAAAATTTCCCAACATAGCATTGTTAACAAAAACAAGTAGATCAAGTCATCTACGTAATTTGGCATACCTACCACCATATCAACTACCTAAATTTAATAATGTGGATATATGGCATGAGAATATCGGATTATATTTTACCAGATATTTTAAATAGTATTCCTGGTGAACTATATTCACATAACATAAAACAATGTAAAAATGCATTAAAGAAGTGCTTTATAGATGGAACTATGTAGGAAGTGCCTTTCCAACAAATTTTATTTCGATAGAGAGACACATGTCTACTTGCTTTCGCATATCATCTTATGTATCTTTATTTAAGTTACATTACATACCTTTTGTAATAACGTGGCGGGTCAGTGACCTCATTCGCACTACACATAAACCTTTACAGGTTTTCGTAGTCGTCTTATAGTGAAGATTGTTTAAATAATGTTCTATGGATAAATAAAGAAAAAAAAAAGAAGATTACCTATTCATACATGCTCGTCGGTTTAGGGTACTCTTGACTTTCTTTCTTTAAGACGTCCCCGATTTGATCATGGTACGTTCGCCGTGGTCTTCCCCTACCAACACTACCATCCACATTCGCATCGTATATCTCTTTCGTTAGTCTTCTTTCATTCATCCTACAACTTTTGGGATCTTTAAGAACAGAGTGAATAGGCATTTACTGGGATCGCGTGCTTCATCTTCGACCACTTCATCACTTTCCATCAGGTGAGATTATGGTCAAACGCGAACCCAGTCAATCATAAAAAAAAACTCTCCTCCACATGTCAAAACCATCTCAGCATACATGGAGTGATTCCATTTGAATTCCGTTTTCTTTTCTTTCTTGGAACAGAGCAATAAAAATAGATACTCATTAAAGTTTGTAAGTTGTGTACACAAACTTTTTAGATCTATTATGCAGTAATTCGTGTGCTTGTTTTGGACAGTAAATTTTCCATTGCTAGCCACGTGTTAAGTGTGTCAACACTGATACACAGGTTCGATTCGACCTTGAGTATAGGAGTAGGTGGGTGTGGTGCTATTTTAGTTTTGTCGCGGATGCCTTGCAGTCTGCCAGCAAAGTAGACTATATTCACTCGGAAATTACTAAAACCGTTTCATAAAATAAACATGTTTTCACTGATCACAAATCTCTCTATTTGAGAATGTTGTTCAAGCGTAGATCAGCGCTTGAGAATACTTAGAGATACTGCTATACAAGTTACATTACCGCCTCCGTGGCTCAATGTAAACAACATTGGGTCTACGATTCGGAGGTCGCGGGTTCGATCCCCAGCAGGGTACATGTTTAAGCACTCGGTTCGGTTGGTGGTAGGGCATTTCAAATGTCCGCCTAGCTAGCTACCACCATCTTATCTAAATTTGCCGCCAAACAGCAATGTTAATAGCATCTTTGTGTTCCGGTTGTCAAGCGGCTCTAAGCTAAGCTTCGGACAGACAGACAGACGGACATGGCGAAACATTAAGGGTTTCTTCTTGACTACGAAACTATTACTTGATTGCGAAATTGTCACTTTAAAAATTAATACCGCGCCCTGACTTCTTCGTTTTCATTACTTTCGGCAGCACTTCATTGTCTTTCATCACATCAACCGAAAGACGGCCACTGATGGACAAAGGGATCCTTCAAGCATCTCCACAACGATCGGTCCTGCGCTGCTCGCATCCAGAGGCTTCCCGCGATGTTTATAGCTATCGCGGCAGATCATTGTCTTTAAATGTCATGAATGGGTTAGCGATTGTGAGTGAATATTCGCGGTCGCTCTGCTTTATATAATTTATTTACATACCTTCACGATTATCTATCGATTACGTTCTGACGCGTGATAGGTGGGATTGTTTCGCGCTCGGCAATTCGACGTTTCTCATTGGATAATAACTTAATAAACCTTAGAACTCGTTATATGGTATCGAAAGCCTTTTTTTTCGAAATTGTTAATGTTTTCACTATTTCAAGAGCTAAAAATTACAATGCTTACCACTAGCCTCTCCCCATGGCGTAATTTACACGTATTCGATGGGAGGATCGTCCCGATTGTCACGCTGGGCAGCGATCGCAGGTTTTATAGGAGCTACACACTGCCCAAGTCTTATGTTGTTATGCTTAAGACCCAAGTATATGTTTTATGACATGACACCTACGGGAGGAGAGGTGGTACCTACTATCGTACTCTGCCTCAATCGAACAACTATACTCTTTGTTTACCCCCCGCTATCGTTTCGTGAAACCAACTAGAGATGTCGATGTTTGTTTACGCTGATATTTCTTCTCATGCATGAAGTTATTGACCGCCATTGGCAACTTGCATAATGTGACATAAAGCTGCAATATGAGATTGCTAAAACAGCTGACGATTAGATAAAGTTTCATTCACCTGCTGGTGACCGATTACTGATTATTACGTTGCTTGGACATGTGCCAGTGCATGTTGACTGAGTAATAATTATGTGTATAAGTTACTGAAACATACAGGGTGATATTTAATTCGTGTAAATGCTGTTTACTAGTGACTGTACTCCTGATTACGAACAACTTTCCTCTAGGAGCCACAGCCGAATTCAGCCGTAATACCATACTAAAGGTGATTTCAGAACGGTTTACTTTGTATGGGTAATAGATAAGTTTTTGATCAAATTCGACTATTGTACCTTGGGGAAAGTTGTTCAGAATCAAGAGCGGAGTCACCACTTAATGGAAATTGCTCAAAGTCAAAGTCAAAGTCAAAAAATATTTATTTCGTAGGATAAAGATTATCACTTGAAAATGTCACATTTTTTATCTTAATGTTAAAATTATTGACATTTTTGCTCATTCGCAAAGCAGATTCCCCAGAGAAGAACGAGCAAGAAACTCAAGGGTTGCTCTTTTAAATAAGTTTGGGTTACAATTATATTATATTGTATAATTAGGCTGAATATCGCCGAGCGGTCTATGTCCATGCTTGCTTATCATCCAGATAGTCAGAAATTTTATAATAGCCTTTGGTAAATAATGTCTGTTTTATGATGGTTTTGAATTCAAATTCACCCTATCCCACCAAAAGGGCATATAGACAGATAGATAATAAAAATGGTCTGTACATATCGAGAATGAATGAACCCATAACTACTCGCAATTCAGCTGCAATCGTGCGGCTGCAGCGCTGCAAAGTCAAAGTCAAAAATGCTTTATTTTGTAGGTACACAGAGTACACTTAAAATAGTCAATTTTACATTTTTTAAGCTACTGCTTGTTCAAAATGTAATATTCCCCTGAGAAGAACAAGCAAGAAACTCGAAGGGTTGCTCTTTTAAAATCAGTCTTCGATTTTTCATAAAGGTTTTTATATTTCATTATTAATTGTGAAATAGCCTGGCATGCGAACGATATGTCCAGGGATGATTATCTATGATGATGATTATCTAAATAGTCTAATATTTTATAATATGCTTTGTTAATAAGTTTCTGTTTTATAGTATCTTTAAATTTATTGAGAGGGGGATTTTGTATATCAACTGGAACCTTATTGAAAAAGCGTATACATCAACCCTTTGAATGAATTACTGACTTTGCGGAGGCGACTTATGTGACCTGCAAGTTTATCTTTATTTCTTGTATTGACATCATGTTTATCACTATTTTTCCTAAATTATGCTATATTTTTTTTTACATACATTAGATTTTCAAAAATGTAAGTCGACATATTTGAAAGGATATGCGGCTGCCGCATTGCCGTAGCACGACTAAATTCGGCTTATGTGAAGGGATCTGCGGCTGCTGCACTGCCGCAGCTGTACTAAAGTCTGCTAATATCAAGGGAATGGTGTTTTTCGAGTCATTATATCTGCTCTATTACTAAGTTTAAGTTTTACAGCAAGAAATTTGCTTTGTAAGGGTTTGTACAAATGGTACGTTGCGAACTATGGTTTGTTGGTACGGAATGGTACGTTGGTTGGGTGGAAATTGCAACAAATTTCCATTGGACAGTACCTACACACTCGTCTTGAGTACTGTATAGTCTGGCACCCAGGTATAATAATGTTATATTACTTTATATTTTTCTAACACATGTCGCAGGTGAAAATTTACATTTGTGTTATAACCGCTTCAGTGACACAATGTCAACAACATAGGGCTTACAAAACCTAGGTCACGACATGAGTGTGATTCCAAGCGGACTACATGTTCGCCCAGCTAGCTAGTATTATAGTAGTGTTGCATAGCAATCGAGAGTTTCACTATCGATAGCGTCGATACTATTGAATGTATCGATATTTGGTTAATCAGCTATAGTATTGCCCTGGGAAAGGATAACTGATTGTTGGTCAATAATCACTGGTTTCGTCACCTCTTATCCCAGAGCATTTTAACAGTTGCTTAAATAAATTACGTTGCTCATGTATTCTTAAAATATTACATTATTAAACTATAGTCTCCTACATTACCTAATCTAAGGTGCATTAGGTATGTAACATGAAAAATCAAATGCCGAAATCTTAACTGATGGTAAGAACGGGTTCGAAAAACTTAAGACATTTCCTATTTTTTTCCCAAAGAAAAACTAAATATATCAACATTTTCTAAACTATCGTTGTATAGCTTACATGTGCGCTTGATGATACCGTTGGTCGCATAAGTAGCACTACTTTTGGGAATGTGAAATAATGGCGTTTTACGGCAATTGCGTTCGCGTCTACGAAGCACTCGGTAAAAGATATTTTGCAGTAGTGCAGAGAACAGTTAAGAACAGCATCATCATCAGATATTACAATACTGTCGATAGTATTCATAAAGATCTTTTGTCTTTCATCAACAGTATATTGATGGCATTTGGTTCCGGCTGTTATAAATTCGAGGTTCAGGGTGCACCTACTTCCACTTTTCCACCAGGCGATTGAGGACAAGCGCTAATCCACTGTAGGTATATATAAAATGACCCCATCTTATTCAGGTCACGATGAAGACGAGGGTGTGGCCGGCGGCGGTGGGTCGGACCCGGCGGTACTGGCAGTGGGCCCGGCGCGGCGGCCGCTGACGTACACCCGCGACGAGCTGATGCGCCTGCGACACTCGCCGCTCGTGAAGCGCGGCCTCGACACCGCTTTCGCAGGATGCGACGCGCTGGCGCTGTGAGTACTACCCAATGCAATAATAACTAAGGTATCAAAAGTTCTAGAGAGATCATTGACGATTTGAAGGTCCCGAGAACTCGCTGGATGCAGGCCGCTTCCAACTGGTCGCTCTGGTAGTCTGCAGGAGGCTTATGTGGTGCAGACATGATCCATAAAAATATTTAAACTCATCTTCGGCCCGTAAACATCCCACTGCAGGGATATAGGCCTTTCCTCGTATATGAATGAGTATGGGCCATAGTCCACCTCGCTAGCCCAAAGCGGGTTGGGGACACACGGTTATTAAATACTTAAATAGTTATTCCATACTTGTCTTTTGATATTGAAGTTTTGAAATGTTTGTTTCAGTGTATTGAAGAGGCGCTCAGATTCACCCAACGAAGATGACCGAGGAGCCAGGGGCGACGCCCCCAATGAAAACCATAAGGTCAGTGTTTAGACTATGGTAATATGACATAATATATTGTCGCTTCGATCCAATAGGAATATTTGGTGAGCTACCGCTACCTTAACATACACAGATCAAATGTATGGTCGTAGAAATATATTACAGAAAAATCAAATGATTCCTTAAGCATAGTGGTTTAGATTTCAGTAAAAATCTTTAATTAACAAACGCGCGGGTTGCCTCGAAGCTCGTGGGAAGCCGCTGGATGCAGGCCGCTTCCAACCGCAAATAACTCTTAAAATCTGTAAAGAGGCCTATTTTCAGCAATGGACGTCCTGTGGCTGATGTGATGAGCAAGCTTAGTTATGCGGTCCCAAAAATGAACTTTATTGCGGGCAAATAATGACAATAGCGATATTCATATAATTATAATTGAATCACATGCAAGGAAGTAATTTATTATCTACCTACATTTTATTTTTAAATTTGCAAAGTTTGTAATTGGTAGATAACCTTTTTTTCACGGGGAATTGCGTTACTCATACCGCCTCGCCTGGGGGTCGGCGAGAAGGTTATGTGGGACTCCCCTCCATTAACGGGAGGTATTAAACTTCCTGATAAAGGCTCCCCGCTTATACAATATAGGTACCTATAACTCGCCTTTCCATTTGTAGAATCCTTTGGTACGTAGCTACTTGGCCAGTTTCTTCATGAGTAACTGAATTCAAAAAAGTTTTATTTTGTAAGTTATAAGAATAACATTTGAAATCGTCGTGACATACAATTATCGCTCATTCACTAGGCAGTCTCCCCAGAGACGAACCAGCAAGAAACTCGGGGGGGTTGCTCTTTTAAATAAGTATTTATACAATTTATGATTCGACAAAGAAAAATTAAAATACAATATACTGGATATCGCCGAGCGGTTCATGCCCACGCATTCTTGCCCTATTAATATTGGGTCTTTACCTATGAAATTGGAGTTTTTTTCTTCGTTAATTATATATACCAATTCCTGCGATATAGCTACATCCAAATTTGTTTTTTATTTGGAAAATGGAATATTATTTCAAGGTTTCACATGAAATATCTTCTAAATTCTGGGCTAAATCACATAATAAAAAAAATTTGAACAGAGTTCTTTTCATGTGCTTCCCATAATCATTTCTTACATTCGCTGAAACTTTTATTAAGCGGTTACTTTTAAAAATTAACGCTGCCTATACTTAACTTAATGTTATCCGATAATACCCACAAAGTTTAGCTAAATTTGGATTTGCCGTTCCCAAAAAAAAAAATCAAAAATGTTTGTATGGAGAAAACAGTCTTAATGAAATGCTTCATACAAAACGCCAATTTCATAGGTAAGGACCTAATATAATAGCCTTTGGCGCATAGTTTAATGGTGGTTTTCTTTGACCAACCTTTCGTAACGTATTTGGTAAGAACAGTAACCCGTTGTAGGGCGTGTACGGACGCGAGCGGGACCGCGAGCGTCGCTCGGCGGACCCCCGCGAGCGTGTCCGCAAGGAGAGCGAGCCGAGCGGCGGCGGCATCGTGCTGTCCCCGCAACGCCGCTCGTTCACGTCGGGCTGTGGCGCGCCCGCCGCCGCCGCGCCGCCGCCCCACGTGGCCCGCACTAGGCCCGAGTCGCCGCTGCCCACGGCCGCTCAGCCGGCCGCCGCCAAGACCGAGCCAGGTATCTATCTTACTAATATGATAAATGCGAGATTTTAGATGTTTGTTTGTTTATTGCTCAATCACGGCGAAACGGATTTGGATG
Organism: Oegoconia quadripuncta; assembly: GCA_949316235.1. Lineage (NCBI taxonomy): Eukaryota > Metazoa > Arthropoda > Insecta > Lepidoptera > Autostichidae > Oegoconia > Oegoconia quadripuncta. Next base: position 13,820,965 of record OX438760.1, read on the forward strand.
AAATTTGGTATATAAATAAAGTAAAGAGATATTTATTCATCCACAATTAACATAATTTACAAACTAAGAGTTTATTAGAATTAGGACAAAGTTGAGATGCATGGGTAGGGACTCGGTAAAGCTGCTGATTAACAGTCCCTCCCAGCAGTTGCTGCCACTAAAGAATGTATATAGGTAGAACATACCCTGGATTAAGATGTGGGATATTTGTTATCCTGATAAATTGAGTAGTTACCACGGGGTAAACAAATTTCCGCGATAAAGTTAATCCACGCGGGCAAAGCCGCGGGCGTAGAGCTCGTAAATAATAAATATAAAAATCTTTGCACATACACACGGAGCCATCTAGTTCCATACTAAGCAACTAGGCTTGTGTCATGGATACCAGATGGTTGATAAACTAGACAAATACATTTTTTTTTTGTAAATAAATACATATCACGAGCGATTGGTGTAGTGGATGGTGGCCATGTCAGCGAAACCAACGGTTACGGGTCCCTAGTGGAAAGTTGTTCGTAATCTGGAGCTGAGTCACCAGTAAACTGGAATTACACGAATCAAATTTCACCATGTATACATACATTGCATAAAGCCACGCAATTAGGTGGAGACCACAGACTTCCACTTGCTACGATCCAATTAATAATACGAATAAGAATTACATGCATATGAATGATAACGCCATTTTTTTTGTAAATTTGACGTGCAGGTATCTCTTTTTGCAGTAAAAAATTGAACAATTCAGCATTTTTGTCGGACGTCTTTTCAGCCGAGGAAGAAGACTGAATCTAGTTATAACTATTTGTACTAAAAGTATTCTAGAGAATCGATAGATCCATTCGCATTACTATCCAGATAGCAAACATTGTTATTAAGGAGGTGATATATACCTAACGTGGGCCTAATTATAATACGTCCAATTACTACTACCATTTTACAAGATTCCTGACTAGTTGTGAACAATTTGTCCTTAACGTTTTTGAGACTATTCGCATAAGAACCTTCTCCTCTCATACGTATGTATGGGATGTCAAATCTCCTCTGCGCTTTATTCAAAAAGCAAAAAGGAAAGTTGTTGTACTTGGAACTTGGATATGGTCGCCGTAGTTTGTACGTGTTACGATTATTACTATGTAGTAATGATCTGGGACTGTTGGGCCTATATAGAAATGGCGAATACGGGTGATGCATGTTAGGAGACATGACAATGCGTTGTACAATTTCGCCTACATTCCATTGTACAAAGTTATGTAACAATTCTACCAACTTAGTTGCTTTCAAATCGAGACGACTATTCGAATTCAAAACGACAACTTCTTAAAATAGACGGGTGAGCACCCTTACACCTTCGACTTCATCTTCATTTAACATCAGGTGTGATTGAGGTGAAACGCTAACCCGTCAGTTCATATAAAAAAAAAACAAATATTGAATTCGACGAATAGCTGTAATTACATTACCAGTGAAGTTAGACCGATCTCAGTTAGCAGCTGTGGTGGTACAGCACTGATGAGTAAATTATCAACACCAGCAGGACGTCGCATCGGCTCCGGCCGCATTATGGTCCGTGACAGCACCGCGGGGTGGGAGGACGGCGAGTGGACCGGCAGCGAGCCCTACCGCCCGCAGAGGGACCGTGATGGCCATGCGAGACCCAACGGCGACAGGTAACCGTAAAATTCTTTTAACCGACTCCTAATAAGAACGCCACAACACGATACAAAACCGAAAAAGTTGTAAATATAGCTAAAAAACAAATACGATTTATAAATAAAATTCGCACAATGTTGTCACGTTCTGCGGCGTGCACAACTGGGTGAGCACTTAGCTCATGCTGCGACGAATTACAGCGCTGGTTTTCAGTGCTCCCAAATGCCCAGTGACGTACTACATAATAAGGAAGACGTTCTATGTTCGTCTGTATGGGTTTTTTTTTATGTAGGTCACCCATATTTTCGTCAATTGTTAACCGATTTTGATGATTGTTGTTTGTTTGGTAGAGCACAGGTTCCACATAAAGTTGGATAAAACCTAATGTGCACTCTGGAGACATGTAGTGGAACTTTACTGAAGTCGGTTGTTTTGCAAATTTTTGCCGGTTAAATTATTGTTTTTTTTTATGTACAACGAGTTAGTTCTTGACCTCAATCACACCTGATGTTAAGTGAAGATGAGGTCGAAGGTGGAAGCGTACTGGCTATCTTATCTCTGACAACCGGAACACAACAATGCCATTAATATTGCTGCTTGGCGGCAGATTTAGATAAGATGGTGGTAGCTACTGAGGCGGACATTTAAAATGCCCTACCACCAACCAAACCGAGTACTTAAACATGTACCCCGCTGGGGATCGAACCCGCGACCTCCGAATCGTAAACCCAATGTTGTTTACATTGAGCCACGGATGCGGTAAATAATGTAATACAATTTTTGCGACAATATCTAGTCACTTGAGATGTATTAATTTGGAAAGGCTGGGGCAGAATACCACCGCTTGCAAACCTTGACCGCTGCCGGATGGATTAACATGACTTCGTGTAAAGTTAAAATAAATAAATCTCATTCATTCATTCCATTTTTTCATTCATTCAACTAGCAGAGTTAGTATTTCTCACAATCTAACTGAAGTTACTGTTTATGTGTAGTTGGTGGCTATAAGCGGTGACCTAGGGCCGTATTAATAAATCGATTTTGAGATTGAGATCGCCTGTCAGTCTCAATACATTTTTTTATGATACTGTTTTAATATGCAACAAATTCTCAACCGTGAACTTAAGGTCATCTCAATCTTGAGAACGTATTATTAATACGGGCCCTAGATAGTAGCGATCCCAATTGCATGCATCAAATCCATGCCGTCACAGAATAATACGTCTTTAAATTACAATACATTATTAAAAAGATAAGACGTAACTCGCAAATTTTTATTACAAGCGTTTTTTTTAACTTGCAACGATCGTACGTAAATTCTTCCGTTTCAAAATTTGCAAGTAAAATTAGAACCATTTCTTGTTTACATAAGAAGATGAAATTTTGCATATTCGTGCAGTTCTGTTGGCAATACATTTCTTTGATAGACATGAACTGATGCTGCAGCCAGGATCATGTCAGGAGGGGATCTCCTTAACGGTTAATGACACGCATACTAAATTTTGCATGCACGGTTAGTTTTGATTAGTTAAACATGATTTTCCCGTTCACCTGACACTGCAGCCCGGATTGTCTCCCCAAGAGGCAGTGGTCTGCACAACGTTTTGTCACAAGGTAGGCAGAATGATAAAAAATTCAAACTACGAAATAATAACTTACTCTTTAAGCGATCCTCGCAACTGTTTAGAATAATTCTGTTCACATCAGTATGAATAAGCTGTCTTGACAATGCATTTCGAGGAAAGCTTACAATTTGCTAGGGTAGTCACTGCCTTTCTGCATGTATGGAGGGTACGTGATTGCCACGAGGGATCTCGGTTAAATGCATGGATACGAAATTTGGCATACAAGATTAGACTGGAATAATATGTGATAATCATGAGCTTGTTTTTAAATGTATTTTTAATGTAGACCTTATTTCTATCGAAATAAGGTTTTGGTATTTTGTTTATATGTTAACAGAGCCCTCCACATCTTAGTTCACTATCTTTATTATTGGTGTGAAATAATTGATCTAAAATTTGCAACTTGCTTGTAATTATGATATGTATTGTACCTATCGTCAGGTTCGATCGGCGTTCGTTCGGCCGAGACTCCTACTCCTCTGACATTAAGAGGGAACGGGACGATCGCTTCAACAACGAAAAAACGCACAACAGGTTTGTTTAAGTTTTAATATTAGCTAATAAAAGAGAGTATAAAAATTTTACGTGAGCTATAACTAGGTATGCAAGGCGCCTTTGTGTCTCAAAAGACACGATCTCGATTTCGCCAGTTCATTCCGCGCGATGAAATGAGTTTGATACTGGAGCGTATCCAACTGCGGAAACGTTTCAGGAAAGGACAATTAAGATATTACGATGAGGCGGTAAGCGGTATCTGTAAAAAGTTGACGAACCTCATCGTTCTATCACTGTATAATAATTTTATATCTGTGTATATATTACACTAATAAAAATGCGTCAAATCTGAATAGTGATAATAACACTCCAGGGGTTTTTGTTCTCTAACCAAGATGAATTAACCTTCAACACTCCAGGGGTTTTTGTTCTCTAACCAAGATGAATTAACCTTCATGTCAAACTCAATTGACAATTTATGTCAACATGGGTCGATGGGCATTTAAAATTAATCCCTAAATATTTGCTATTATTCGCGAGCTTAACTTGACCTTAAAATCTATTTCAATCAATAAGTTTATATAATTATGACGTTCACGTTTTAATTGGTACTTTTACATTATCATTATATATTACTATTACTACTACTTCGAATACTATTACGAATAAATCTGTATCTATAAATATATAACCTAAGACTGTGTTGATATTCTTGCAGGGAGGATAATCGTAGATCTGGTGGTCGCTATTCTCAACGGCGTTTTGAGAAAGAAGACGAACCCGAATGGTAAGACACCTCGCATGATTTTTGATGAGAAAAGCATGGATGTCCCAAAAGCCTGGAATCCGGGCCCAGTAACTTTAAAAAATGTGATATATATACAACGCCTGCATAGCTGCTAGACGTTATTGATGTACGACACAATAGGTTTCTCTGGACACAATATCGAGCCAGTCGTGTTATTTTATGTTAGTTTATGCACGAAACAGCAATGTTTATATCTTTGTTATTCATTCATTTTATGATAGACAAGATAGCCAGCCCTCTGAGTTACGTAATTATGTCTAATCGTACCTTAAATTGATGGTGGATTAGTAGGTCATTTATAAAAAAGAGTATTCGTGTAGTATATCCAACGTCCGGTATCCATAATACAAGTCTAGTTGCTAATTTTGGAACTAGATGGCGCCGTGTGTGGAATATAAAGAAATATAAAATGACAGCATGGAATACCGTTAAAAAAGTTTTGGAACTTTCTTGATTACAAGCCTTTGTATTGTTTTGCTTACAGGTTTAGTGGAGGGCCGACATCTCAACTGGAGACGATCGAACTGCGTGGCTTCGACGAGCCGATCAAGAAGAATGGTACAACGAACAACAAAGAGACTGAGGTGAGTCACCCATCTTCGATGCATTAACAAATGGGAATAAATACAGGAGCTAAGACCACAGCTTATTACAAACCTGGCTTACTTATGAATGAAAGAAGACGAAAGAGATATACGTGGCGAATGTGGATGGCAGGGTTGGAAGAGGAATATCACTGCGAACACTATCAAATTGGAGTCGTCTTAAAAAAACCAAGTCAAGAATTGAAAGCCGTCGTTCAGCCAAGTCTATAATACAAGCCTAGTTGCTTACTGTGGAACTAGATGGCTCTGTGTGTTGGTCCAAATATATTATTTTTCACGGTAGTCGGACCGCGCGAAATGAAGTATCGGGGCGAAGCGGGTCTAATATTCAAATTTTTTAATTCAGTTATTGTTTGGCAGAGTTTCCTGCGTGCGAAGTCTGTAGTGTGCGATAAACAAGTACATGAGCTATTCAAATGTTACGTCGGCAGTTTTGGAAATTGAACTAAAAATCTTTCAATGCGCAGCGACCCGTCCGGCCCGATAAAAATCCCTTTAGACTGTATAAAAAATTATGCGGTATTCGGTTGTTTGTCCAGAAATGGAACAATAACGGCGGGTCGCCGGAGCGCTGGCGCAGCGAGGCGGTCTCGCCGGCGCCCGCGCAGCCGGCCAACGACTCCGCCAATAGCAACGTACGTATGCAATGCTATGTTCGATTAACGTGCCTAAGGTTCAGATTAGTAACGGAAATATCGATAGTATACTCTAATCAGTAAACTTTTGAGTACTTTTTAACCGCCTCCGTGGCTCAATGTAAATGACATTGGGTTTACGTTTCGGAGGTCGCGGGTTCGATCCCCAGCGGGGTACATGTTTAAGTACTCTGTTTGGTTGGTGGAAGGGCATTTTAAATGTCCGCTTGGCTAGCTACAATCATCTTATCTAAATCTGCCGCCAAGCAGCAATGTTAATACCATTGTTGTGTTCCGGTTGTCAGAGATAAGATAGCCAGTACGCTTCGACCTCATCTTCACTTAACATAAGGTGTGATTGAAGTCAAGTACCAACCCGTTGTGCATAAAAAAATACCGACTTAAAAAAAATCTGTACTTATATTTTTTTAATGTGTGTTCACCCATATTTTCCTCAGTTGTAAACACATTTTGATGATTATTGTTTTTGTTTAATAGGGTTTGTACGCCCAGTAAATTTGGTTAAGATCGAATGATGCACTCCGGAAATGGCTCCTTACAATTAATTTTAAGTTCAAAAATTATATAACCTGTTGGTTTGACAATTTTTTTCATTACTTTGGACATCGTATCGTAAAATTAGTCTCATCGTATCTGTGGGTCTATTATGTAAGTTATGTTAGGTTTTTACATATACCGGACCCTGTACCTACGTACAGAGTAAAGGTCTGTGTTATTAGTTTCTGAAACACTGGTATGTGTGTTCAGTATGGAAGATGTACTTTTTTCACGGGCTCTATGACAAACAGATAGATGGCGCAAATCTAAATCTATATATACTGGCTCGCGGCCAGTCTAGCTCTCTCTTCTAATCTGACAAGCAATCTGAATAAAGCCTCGATCGTACCGTATCGCTGGCCTTTCATCTTCTCCCAACAATGTGAAGCCCTAACCCTCCACCACGTGGCGGATAATTTACGCTATGTTGCAATGTACTTGTAAGTGATGGCCATGCTTTGAGGTCGCAATATTTTGCACCACCTGTGGAGCAATGTATTGTTGGATTCTTGGTCCCACTACTAAGCGCAACAGAAATTAACAATTGTGTCTTTTTTTGAACTCGAAGATTTCCACTAAAAACCTCTAGTATATTCTGATGTTATTTTGAATGTTGTAAACCATTAGTGAAACTTGCTTTATGCGTGTGACTGGAGTTAAACGATTTGTCTTTAATGACCTAGTACCCACTTGCAAATCTGAAGGTACCGTTTTTAAATGAGACTTAAAATTTTAATGTTTTGTATTACACGTAGGGACGCGTAAATCTGTTGATGATTAATGTTATTATGGTTTAGGACAAGGACTCGGGCGTGGAGTCGAAGCCGGACGAGCATCAAGCGAACAGCGAGCAGCCGGAATTCAACCTGGACGAGTTCCTCAAGTTCGACACGATACCCGACGTGCTCACTGTGAGTATATGTACCCTCTTTACACTGATCAATTCATCCAGTCATCAATCTAGTTGCCAATTTAACACGAACAAATTATTTCAAAATTTACAATTCCAGTTGGCCCATAACCGCCCCTAAGATACCAGTGTTTTGCCGACCAGTGAGGTCGTATACTGCGTTACACACATAATATTTGATTACTGTACATGTGTTTTTGTTAATCTTTCATATGTAAGATTGTTAAGTGCGTGAATATAGGTGCAAGTAAATGATTATCTATCTATCCATGAACTGAAACTGGTTATGTACAGAATTTATTTAGTATTTGCAAACTGTTTCTTTGATTATATTATTTTTTTTTATTTTAAAGACATTTTATTTTAAATGTTAATCTGGATTTGTTTATATACTGCGAAAGCATCAAAATCGGTCCAGTAGTTTTCAATTTGTGATTTAATTATAAATAAATATATATTAAAGAGTCCATTTCATTGTTTAGCGAATTTCTCCGGACGCAGATATATAATTTTTCACGCTCCTCTGGAATCCTTAACTTAATTGGCAGTCCCCCAAAAGGTCTTATCTCAAACAGCCGGTTCACAATAATGCTATCATATTTTTAGTATAAAAATTAGTAATTTTTATGCTAAATTTATTATAAAATTTAGTATAAAAAGTCAGTAATTTTTATGCTAAATTTATTATAAAATTTAGTATAAAAAGTCAGTACGCTTCCACTTTCGACCTCATCTTCACTTAACATCAGGTGTGATTGAGGCCAAGTACGAACCCGTTGTGCATAAAAAAAAAACAAACGCTACTCCAAAAGGAAGCCTTAGTGTGGGAAAGAGAAATATCGCGATTACGCTTTCTCGGCGTTAAGCGTTCTTCAGAATAAGCTGTTTTAGTTGTTATTATGATTTTTCATGACAATATTTTTTCTCTGAACTCTCTGACAAATTCTCTGAATTCATGTCCCACACTCGCTGAATCGCTACTTAAACAAAATGTGGAGATTTGTGACTCCCATTTTAAATTTAATCAAGTAAGTCCTATAGACATCTTAAAAGCATTTCGTTCTTTAGACAAGAAAAAAACTGCCGACCTTCACGGTTTATCAGTAAAAATTATTAGTGCCGTAATTGATTGTATTTCACCACACTTAGCTTATATCTTTAATAAATGTACTGATGATGGCATATTTCCTGATCTGATGAAGCACAGTAAAGTCATACCTTTATTTAAATCCGGTAGTACATCAGACCCCTCTAATTTTAGACCTATTTCAATACTACCGACTCTCAGCAAAATCTTTGAAAAAATTATATTAAATCAGATATCGAGTTATTTTTACAGTAACAATCTAATGTCATATAAACAATTCGGTTTTACAAGGGGCCGCTCGACAACCGATGCAGGTGTCGAGCTCTTACAATATATTTTTGAGGCTTGGGAAGATGCGCGGGATGCAATAGGAGTATTTTGCGACTTGTCCAAGGCCTTTGATTGCGTTCATCACGACACTTTAATCAGGAAATTACGTCATTATGGTGTAACCGGCCGAGCTCTCGACCTTCTGAATTCTTATTTGAGTAACCGAGTTCAGAGGGTTGATATCAGTGGCAATACATCGTCAGGGTCGACAGTCTGTATGGGCGTCCCACAAGGCTCCATTCTCGGACCATTTTTGTTTTTGGTTTACATATATGACTTGCCAAACCTTGTAAACGATAAACATGAAATAGTATTGTTTGCTGACGATACCTCTGTAATGTTTAAAGTAAATAGACTAAAATTAAATTATGACGACGTGAACAACGCTATTTCTCAAATAGTAGAATGGTTTACGGCAAATAATTTGTTACTGAATGAGAAAAAAACTAAATGTGTAAAATTTGTACTGCCTAATGTCAGGGAGGTGCCCACAAATATAATGATAAAAAATGTCACTCTAGACCTTGTTGAGTCCACTGTATTTTTGGGCATTACTTTGGACGCCAAATTACAATGGGGTCCTCATATCCATAAATTGGCGAAGAAGCTCAGCTCTGCAGCGTATGCAGTCAAAAAAATTAGACAAATATCGGACGTAAATACTGCTAGATTAGTATATTTTAGTTATTTCCATAGCCTGATGTCTTACGGTATCTTGCTGTGGGGAAATGCCGCGGATATCAATACAATCTTTGTTTTACAAAAACGAGCCGTTCGCGCAATTTATCAATTGAGACCTGCAGTGTCACTTAGAGACAGATTTAAAGAGTATAATATTCTAACCTTTTCGTCACAGTACATTTTTGAAAATCTAATATATGTCAAAAAAATATAGCATCATTTAGGAAAAATAGTGATAAACATGATGTCAATACAAGAAATAAAGATAAACTTGCAGGTCACATAAGTCGCCTCCACAAAGTCGGTAATTCATTCAAAGGGTTATGTATACGCTTTTTCAATAAAGTTCCTGTTGATATACAAAATCTTCTTTTCAATAAATTTAAAGATACTATAAAACAGAAACTTATTAAGAAAGCATATTATAAAATATCAGATTATTTAGATGATAAACAATCATGGACATAACCAGCCCGTTCGCATAACCAGGCTATTTCACAATTAATAATGAAATATTATAATATAAAATAATAATATTGTAATATAAAAACCTTTTTTTAAAAGAGCGACCTCTCGAGTTTCTTGCTTGTTCTTCTCAGGGGAAAATTGCCTTTTGAACAAGCAGTAGCTTTAAAAATGTAAAATCTGACTATTTTAAGTGTACCCTGTGTACCTACAAAATAAAGCATTTTTTGATTTTGATATTACACTTTCAGAATATTTAAAGTACCTAGGGGGTAATTCTCATGCATTCGAGATTGCAATGCCGATAGACATTAGTATATCTTATCACTTTCACACTTATACGCAAGTGCAAAATAGGGAAATGACGAATGCGCGAGAATCGTGGTCCAGGAGAGCAGTGTACAAATTTTTCTGTGTACCTTACACAGCGAAATTTTTTTAATCTTGTCATAATAATTGTGTGGTCGCATTGCAGAATTGTAAACAACCGCGTGATAACGTATTACAAAACACGTGCTGCGTCAAAACTGGTCTTGTAATGAATGATACTTATCATTTGTATATACTTACAGAACGGTAGTGGCGAGTCCGAGGGTGGTTCGCGGTTCAGCCGCTGGTTCCGCCGGGAGAGTCCCACTAACGACGCGAGACACTATGAGAGGCTACTACACAATATCGTTGATGGTGAGTGGAAAAACTACTCATTTTCGATTACCGAAGTTCCTGGATGGGTGGGTGACGTTTATAGTCGGTAGTCGGTTGTTTTGATTTGAAAGCAGTCGTTAAGCCAAGTTGGTGGCCTACAGGTGGCTTAGAAATACTGACACAAATCTGCACTGGGCCCGCCTGGTTTATGGGTCCGTGCCCCCTCCCAGTAAGAGGAGGCGGCTGTGCCCCAAAAGGGTATCGTTTGTACTCTGTTATATGTAATATTTTGGTGTAATAAAGAATAAAGTACAAGGTATTGAGCCCTTATAGCAAGATCGTGAAAAGGGTTATTTCATCAGACATTAATTTCAAATATGGGCGTGGCATTACTGTTTTGTTAGCAAAAAAAAACACGTCGCACAAGACCCGGCTTAACATGTTCAGCACACATGTTGTGTTAGCTTGTTTTGTTATTTTTTTTGGAGCAGATGACCTTCAAGGTCCCTTTTATGTTTCAGACCTGGACAGCTCGACGCGGCTGGAGGCGGGTCCGGGCCCCGGCGCGGCTGAGGCGCACGTGTTCGCCCCGATCTCGCCCGCGGCCGCGCCGGCGCCGCCCTCGCTGCTGGAGCTGCTGCGGCGCGCCAACGCCAACCCGGAGCCGCACGCGCCGCCCCGCAACGGTCAGTCGACATTCACACCCCTCACACTGATAATGAGATTGGACACTCGAGGTTTTAATTGCGATAGACATACATTTGTCTGCATTTGCCTATAAGTACAGCCCATCGCTGGGTAAATCTTGTATGGTGTGCGTCAGTATATTAAGCTTTCATTTATTTTATTTGTTGATTACGTAGAGTTCATTGTTGTTGTTCTTCTATTTTGGTCGTATGTACTGTGCAGTGAATAAATATTTCTATCTATCTGAAGGTCTTAACACACGTGACGGGTAATTTCTCGGACGGAACGGAGACGGGACAGGTATAGTTCCTAACGTGAAAGTGGTTTTAAATAATACGTACAGGACGGTGTTCAACGATAGTCGTGCTAGTGCTGCAACCATATTTCAGCACAAAATGTTCGATTTTACTTTTGAAGAACTAGCAATGGTTGCCGTAGTATTAGATGAAGAAGATGCCATAACGATGTTTTTTCTATTGCAGTCCCGTTCCGCCCGTGTTTCTCGCCACGTGTATTTTATTGCTATGTTTTTAAATGCAACGATGTCAAAAAATCGTCCCGTTTCGTCCGGCACGAGAATAAACACGTCACGTATGCTAAGACCTTTAGTGTGAAAGTGACAGCCGTGTTTATTGATATCGAATACGCGATTATCATACTCTCGAGATATCATACTGATATTGCAAATCGAACTAATGTAAAAATATTAAAAAGTTGTGTATACATACATAAAGTCACGCCTGTTTCCCGTTGACCACATACTTCCACTTGCTACGACCCTGACACACCTCTTGCTTCATTCACTCTCATGTATGTATGTTTGTCACCTCTTCACGCCTAAACGGCTGGACGGATTTGGATGAAATTTGGTTCATAAACAGATTACGCAAGGACCTGGATTAATATGGACTAAATTTGTTGGTGAACCGATTTTGATGAATTTCCACGCAAATGAAGCCGCGGGCAACAGCTGGTAAATACATATTTTGGACACTTGCACCAATCATCTAATCCCAAACTAACCAAAGCTTGTACTATGGATACTAGAAACGGATAGCCATACACAAATATTTATATAATCCATGACTCTGAAATAAATGATCATATTCACACACACATTCTCTGAAATTGAAATTGAAATTGAAATCTTTATTGTCTGGGTGCGACCGAAAATCAGCGTTCATATCTTATAAGCTCAGCATAACATATAATCGTTTCCCTTTCGCTGTTGCGACACTCAAATGAACCGAGTGATCTATTATATTATTTATACTACAATTTGTTGTATAATATGTCGAAGTGGCGAATAAAAAGTTTCTTTTTCTCTCTAGGCAGTGTAATCCCGCTCCGTTTTTTTGTAAACTAATTAACCACTTCTTTAAACATTTCCTCCTTGCGAGATTCGAACCCGCAACTGTTGGTTTCGTAGACAAGGTCACTATAGAGAGTGGAACCTTACTGATGTCGGTCGTTTCCCCATTTTTGGACGTTCAATTGTTGTATGAAAATAAAATATGTAAGTGACGAAATAATTCCAACAGTCACTGTTATTATTAAAAGACAGAAAAAAATCGCTTAATTTTTAAGATTCAGTTGATTTTAGTTTATATGATAACTAGTTACTGTTCATTTACTTCCATGCTAGTGAATAGAAGCTTGTTTTTTTTAACTTAAATTTCTCTAAACAGATTTTTGCGTTTGGTTGCAGATCTGAACTCAGGCGGCGGCAAGATCCATAGCCTCGAGGAGTTGGAGGCTCGTCTCAGGCCGCAGCACTCCGCGCCTCATCCTGGACCGGAGCATGACTTGTCCGCTTTCAAACGCCTCGTGAGTAGCCGATTGAGTTTCAAGCTCTGCTTATTTAACGTATCGAGTCTACGGACTGGCAACAGTGCAATTTCTATCGTTTGCCAAAATCTTTTGTAAAACATTCTGCCACTTTACTGAAGAATGACTTGACCGTGACTAGACTCTGTATACGCCAAGTATACGACGAATGTTTTGGACTGAGACTGACTTATGAACTGAAGAAATAAGACAAATAAAATTTTTCACTCCAAACTGGCAGTAATGTCCCTCGACAGTGAGGTTGACTGGTTGCCATGCTCAAAAATAAGAAGAAGAAGATAATTACAGTTCATAAGCCTCAACGATAATTAAGTAAGGAAAAAATTAACCCTATATTTTTATAGCCGGAGTGGATTCTATATGTGTTTCTGACCAAACTAAATTCTTGTTTCAGGTATGCAATAAATAACCTCGTATTGTATTATTAATAATATCTCATTAGGTTTAGTTCCTCAGAGGTTTCCTAAAATTTTAACTTACTAATTACAGCGCCAAGGCGTTTACGATTTTATTACCGGTTGTTCCTTTCGCGTCAACACGAGTTAATGGTGTCGATTCGGATGTACAACGAACTAACTAAATTTAAAGCAGATACATCCTTTTCTAACACTATTAACATGAAAGGGACGACTATAAATTAAGTCCTGTCAAATTAAGTTAAGAGCTGTCAAAACAAGTCGCTCCATAGTATTTTAATCGTGACGTCGCTAGGTGTACACCTAATATTGATAAAGAAGTGCTTGTTTTGATCCTTTTACTTAATTTGACAGGACTTAATTATATGTCGTCCTTTTCATGTATTAGTGGTTAGAAAAGGACACATATAATTTAAATTTAGTTTAGTTCGTTGTACATCCGAATCGACACCAGTATGTAATAAGTTACAGTAATTCGTCGTCCATTTTTCTTTCTGCTCCGTTAATAGCTTGAGAACGACTGAATTGAGTAAAAGTATTGTTGCCGTAACAATGTTATCGAGTAAATACGACTGTTCAGACAATCGGCAAAGAACATCTGAAGTTTTTGCCCTTAAGTCTCCATTGTATGTCCACAGTTGGCGCAAGTGTCTGGAGGTCACGCGGTACCAGCCGCGGCCGACCAGAGGCAGCCGCAGCCACAACCTATGACCCTGTTACAGGTAACGTACTGCCATTTTCTCTCCCTTATGTATGGCTTGGATTGTCTCTTTCGCTCGCGGCTTGGTCACGGAGTAATCTCCGGAAGTCAGTGGCGGTACCTTCATATAAGGTCAAAACACCGGCTTGCCTTACTAAAACTCGATCTAAAACCACAAAAACATTGTCAGTCTTGGCCTATTTTGAAACTCTAGGCACGCCACTGCCATAAGTTATACCTAGGGAGTCTTACTAGGATAAGAAGTATCCTATGTCTACTTCCCGAATATTTTCTACCTGTTTGCCAAATTACAGCTAAATCGGTTCAGTCGTTACGTAGTGATAGACCAATAAAAAAACAAACTTCCAAACGTATTCATTTATTATATTAGAGTGGGGTTTTTATCTTTAAACGATTAAATGATCATCAAAGAAGTATTGTACATAAATGTAACATTGCAGTTCCTCAACAACTTTACACGTCTCCAGTTTTGGCACACAGCCGACTCACACTGGGAGAGGCGTATGGGCCATAGTCCACCATGCAGGCCCATATTGTGGATTGGTGGATTTGTGTGATCCTAGCGTGACAGTCAGTGTTTTTAATCCACCCTCACAGGTCATCGACGTGGCACTATACCTTCAATTGAAAACTCTTGTCTGTGAAACTAGCGGTTGCGGGTTCGAATCCCGCGGCGTCGTCGGTAAGAGCGAAATGAAAACCACTAAAAACCGCATAATCGATTCAAAACCGTTTGGTTTAGTGGTTAGAAATTCTGCTGCTATATCAAAAGGTCGTGGGTTCGGATCCCGCTAGGGGCTTATGTTTGTATGATGAATACGGACATGTGTACCCGAGTTATGGTTGTTTTTCATTTATATATGTATTTATTTACAAATAAAAAATGTATTTGTATTTGTGCAGTGTTAGCAGTGCCTAGTTGCTTAGCGTGGAACTAGATGGCGCTGTCTGTATATGTCCAAGGATATTTATTTTATTTTTTTATTTAAAACCCATTTGGTTTCAACTCAAGAAAACCGTTTATTGTATTTCATTACTTGTATATTGTATTACTTGTATTTCACGCAAATTGTCCAAAACCTGCATCAACCATACAAATCTACGAATGTGTTTTACTGTGTGAAGTTTTACTAGACTCTCCATAATGGATTGTAAAGTTTTAATAGCGGTTCTCCTGTCGTATTCAACAGATGCTAAACAAGAGCATGGAGCAGCAGCAGAAGGTTCACCAGCAGCCGCAACAGCCGCAGCAGCCGCACATCCCGCAGGAGCTCCTCTACAAGCTGTTGCAGGTCCAGCAGGTAGGGTCCAATAGATGTCGAGCAGAGCATGGAGAATCAACAGAAAGCTTATTAGGTGGACTGATGAAACCGATAGATGAAGCTCGAGGTGGCAGTCCTTAAGTCAGATGTCACTATAACTGCTGATATGGTGATGGCGTGTGTCAAAAATTGAAATATAGAATTTTGTTATTCAATGTAGGATTCAAAAATATACATTGTTAGTGCATGACCTCAATCACGTCTCATGTTAAGTGAATATGATCCATTTGGGATACTGGCAATCTTATCAGCAACAGCCGAAACATCTAGCAACAGTGCTGCTTAGCGGCAATATTTAAAAAGCCCTATCTATGGCCAACCAAACGGACTACTAAACATGTACCCTGGGAATCGAACTTGCGACCGCCGTTATGTAAACATTTAATCATGGAGGTGGTTGAAAGACATTTATTAAAAAGTCAAAATGTTGATACTTCCTTTCAATCAATCCATCCAATACGCTTTATTGTTTAAATAAGGAAGGTACATTTAAATATCTTCTAGATTTAGACAAATTAGACTGCCTTATCGCTAACAGCGATCTCTTCCAGCAAACCTATCATCACGGAAGTCGGCGTCGGTTGAAGTTTGTAGTGATACGGCGTCTTTTTTTTTATGGCGTTTGACCACAATCTCACCTGATGGGTAGTGACGATGTGGCCGAAGATGAAGTACGCGATCTCAGTAAATGCCTATTCACTTGCTCTTGAAGATCCCAAAGTTGTAGGATTCAGGGAAGACTGACGCCGGAAGTGAGTTCCATGCCTTAGCTGTTCGCATTATGAATGAAGAGTCGAACCGCTTAGTGCTAATGTTCGGTATGTTAACTACATACGGGTGGAATCCCTCCCCACGCCTAGTAGTCCGAAGTAGTAGTAGTAGTAGTAGTCTGTCATCGGTAAGACCGAAATGGAACAACTAAAAACCGCTTAATTGATTCAAAACATATGGGGGAAAAACGGTTTTTTAAGGATAATGTAGACCCAAACCTAAATAAACACTCCTAATGTAGTTGACGCTGATCTAAGTCTTAAGAATAAACCGGTAAACGAGCTGGTCTATCCCTTCCAATGTAATTAATTATTGGCATGAATAGGTATATGTCTCGTAACTCTGCGTTGTTCTGTCCGTAGCGTCAGCAGCAGCAGCAGCAGCAGCAACAACAACAACAACAGGCGATGCAAAACGATATGGGGGGTCACATGGGACCCGTCGGGCCCTCGACTCTGGACAGAGAGCTACTGCAGAGGCCTGAAGCCCAAGCTATCATACACGGTAAAGATCCAGTGCATCCCCAAAAATAGCTGGTAGACCTCTTTCCTAACACCAGGAGCCCGGCTGATAGCTCTTGTTGTTACGATGTGAATGATTAGGGACCTAGTTAAATGATAGGCTTAAAGAGGCCTTCCTTAGCCTTTGGGGTTACAGACAATGTACCTGTGGCTCCGATTTCATACTTGATCCTGCCGGTGGTCTTATCTAGACTATTGATGATGATGACGGCTTTTTGGAGAGATTTCCGTGAGTGGCGTTCCATTTTTCTTCATATGCAATTTGTAAATGTTGAGTAATAAATAAAAGCAGAATATTGTGCAGCAAACGTCATTGAATAAGCCATTCTGATGCTACGTACCGACGCGATAGAAGGACAAACGAACATAATTTATTTTTTAAGCACAACGGTTTAGCACTTGACCCCAATTACGCCTGATGTTAAGTGAAGATGAGGCCGAAGGTGGAAGCATACTGACCCAGAAACCCCATCCTTATTTGGGAGACTGGCAATCTTATCTCTGACAACCGGAACACAACAATGCTATTAACATTGCTGTTTGGCGGCAGATTTAGATAAGATGGTGGTAGCTAGCCAGGCGGACATTTAAAGTCCCGTAGCACCAACGAAACCGAGTAAACATGTACCCTGCTTGCTATAGAACCCGAGACCTCCGATTTTAAATGCTGTTTCGCTAATAATTATTATCCACGGATTAATTCGTAGAAGTTTTTGCTGGACGGGCTTTATTAATATTATATAAAGCTCGATCTTTATATAATATTAATAAAGCCCGTCCAGCAAAAACTTCTTCAAAATTAAAAGGTGTAAAATACGCATGCATTTTTATAATAATAATAATTTTATACTTTTTAATTTATCTGTATAAAAAAGTATTATTATGATATAATAACTGAGCTGCACTGACTTGAGAACAAGAAGCCGCCAAAATCTTACCGCACTATGACAGCGTCGACCTCTTCGATCGAACGCAAGTGAGCTATACTGCAAATAATTAGCAATCGAATGCAAAAAATTTACGGAGTACAGGTGCTAGTAGTATATCCATAAAACATGACTCGTCTGGAAAAAGTTGATGGCATTTAGTAAGAAAAACGAAGAAAATTATGATGAAGAAGAGATGTGTTATTAAAATGAAATTATGCAACTCTGATATCATAATTGGGGTAGGCAGAGACTTTTATTTTCCACTTGCAACGATGCTGGCATACTACTTTTGCTTCTTCCACTCTCATCAAATACTAAATACATGCTCGTTGGTTAGATATATAGATAGATAAAGTGTTTATCTGCATATTACAGAAACACATACAAAAATCGGTTATTGGTTGACTGTTTGTGAATTCGTTGTTAGACTTGTTAATCCTCTTCATTATACATGTTTAATCATTATGTTGAATGTCCAGGTCTGAAAGCCGGCGAGATAACAGTCCAACACCTAATGCAGCAGCTCGGCAACCCTGGTCTCCAGAGTCGTCATCGAGAAGTTCTGCTCACCATCCTGCGTCTGCATCAGCAGCAGAGACAGGTAGCGTATCTTTTTTAGACATTTTCGGGCTTTGATATATCATCATCATCATATCAACCGAAAGACTTCCACTGCTGGACAAAGGCCTCCCCCAAAGATCTCCACAATGATCGATATATATATATAAAACAATTATTAAAAGCAAATTGTTCGCGAAGGGCTATTTTGAGAGATAAATTGTATGAAACTTGCAGCTCGATTGTCAAGCTATTTCTTTAATTTGCATTTATGTAACAAAGTAGACCTATCGAACATGAAAAGAACAACCTTTGAGTTTTACGGGATTCTTTTCATCGGGTGAAAGCCTGGTAAATTTTACCTATAAAAAGCATTATTGATTGATTTACTTTCCCCCAGTTATCTGCATTGGCAATAGAAGTCAAGTTTTACTTTGAAGGGACAATAAATAATATTGTCCCTTCAAAGTAAAAATAAAAACGTGATTACACATTTTTTTATCTGACCACATTTAGCTACTCATTTGGCAACAATTTGGCGACTTTGTGCGACGGTCACGCGTTGTCATAATGGTGTTGATTCTGATGTGCCTTCTTTAACCGAAACAAGTTCCAGAGTGGTGCTACCTTGTGTTATTATTCCAGAAGGAAAGCCACAGCCCTACTTTAAAATTGGTTTCAGTTTAGTTTGGAGATGTCGCATCAGAATCTATATCAAGCATCTATCATCATCATCGTTTATACCAAAGTGTTAACCCAAATCTTCATGTTATCCGTCAGATGGGCGGTTCACCGCTTCCGTCAGGCGTGGGTGCGGCCCCACACTTGGTTGTGCCCCACCACCAGCCGCTGCGACTCTCGCCGTTGCCTCACCCAGGTGAGATTGAAGACAAACGCTTCCTTATTTACACTTTTGAATGAATGGAATTATGTATATCGTGTGAATCAAAGGCGGATCCTGCATTCGAGTTAGGAGAACACTTGTTTGTCAGCCATCATACTAAGCACATTTTTGTAAATTAACTATTTTTGTTCTGTATTGTTTTCTTTATTTAATTGGTCTTTAATTATTTTATTGTAAAAATGTAACTGTTATTAAGCTTAACTTTAAGTAGTTTGTTACGAAATGAGACTGTTCGCCCATAATTGAGGTACGGAACAAGACCAAATGTAATTAGTGTAATATTTATTCTATGTGTACTTAGTAGGTGAAATCAAAAGAAAATTGTTTGCTGTAAATGAACCTTATTGTAGCATAATTAAAAACTCCGACGAAATTTCGTTAATTCGTCAAGTAATGTATTCATTACTTGACGAATTAAGCAGATAACATAGAAACATAATCTGTGGTTGACGACCTCCTATGACAACTCGGATTCCCCCTGGAATGACGAAACCTGTGTTGTTACTCAATGCAATTTATCCAATATATCTCAGAAACTTATATTCTTCGTACTTAAACGTATATGTAGAGGTAGAAACGAGCTAAAATTGCAATCAATAATTTGTACACTACAACAACATGAGTTCCCGATATTGTTACGTATCACTCAATATTCAACCGCCTCCGTGGCTCAATGTAAACAACATTGGGTTTACAATTCAGAGGTCGCGGGTCGATTCCCAGCGGGGTACATGTTTAAGTACTCAGGTTTGGTTGGTGGTAGGGCATTTTAAATGTCCGCCTGGCTAGCTACCACCATCTTATCTAAATCTGCCGCCAAGCAGCAATGTTAATAGCATTGTTGTCTTCCGGTTGTCAGAGATAAGATAGCCAGTCCCCCAAATGTATTGGGGTTTCCGGGTCATTACGCTTCTACCATCGACCTTATATTCACTTAACATCAGGTGTGATTGAGATCAAGTATCAACCCTTTGTTCATAAAAAAAAATCTAAATTGCCCTATCATCATGGTGACCAAATACAAGTGGCCTACACAGTTTCATATAACCCCTACCACGAGAACATGCAATCGACTCACTCACTGTTTCCCATTCTTTTGGCGAGTTGGTGAGAGTCGCGATCTGATAACCTTTCTCCTGTTAGCATCCAAGAAATTGAATTGAAGTTGTTTTGATTTTCACCCGGCTGTCCAAGGAAGGAGGATAATGTTTATAGAGAGCATATATGTGTAGATGTATGTATGTAGATTTCCATGTTAGATTCGTCTTGATCCCCGGAGTGTCATCATAGGATACATTTTATGGTAAAAAATCCAACATGGCCCCCGCGAAATTGCAAAATATTCTGTCGAGTTTTTTGGTCATTGAACTCATATTGTTATCTCCTCTAATGTACACCTCTTTGTTAAGACATATGAGATAAATTGGGTTACTAATATTATTTTAAGACGGGTTTTACAAAGGCAGGTATCGGAATGGGTAGTGCAATGTTTCTTCCAATTTAAATTTAGCCCTATTTATATTATTGTAAAGATTAAAGTTATTCTAAATTTTATGGGATTTACGACATGTATTTTGTCTTTTTTCTGAGCTTAAAAATTGTAATTAACTTTCATCTTTACCACAGAATAAATACTGCTAAATTTAGAACTTAAAAGAGGGTTTATCTTATCACACACCGCATTCCATACAAACTTTCCAGTCCAATTTTTCGAAATGAATAGACCGATTGTAATGAAACTTTGTACGTAGAAGCAGGATACATAGATCAAAAAGTTACTACAAAATATTTAGCAAAATATCGAATTTAAAAAATATATTGCATTTTTATGTTGCTTTGGAAAACTAAAATCCAATTTAGTAATTGTACCCCTTTTCCAAAATATTCTCTACTAAAGTCTATTCATTCTTACGTGTCTTAACATGTAAACAAAGACTTTTCTCTCGGATTACACAATAACCATAACTTAAACCAAGTAACCACTGAAAAATATCATTTCTAATAAGATTTTTTCAATAACCGAAGGAACAAATGAATTACTTCGAAAATATCTGACGTTACAATATCTTGGTTGTCTATGCATCGTACTTCACGTTTGTTTTCATGATAAGACACTTAAGGATGGATCGAGTATAACTTTTTAGATCTATGTAAGTGCTGTATGCTTATAAAGTTTCATTAGAAGTTTATTCAATTCGAAAAATTTGGAATTGAATGTCTGTATGAAATACAGTACGTGCATTACACCTAAGTCGGTGTATAGCCAAGTGGCTACAAGGTTGTTGAAACTACAATGTATACTGACATGTTAATTTCACACTGGACGCAGCGTACTGTGTGTCGCCTATAATGGCGACCAGCCCCAACACCCTCGGCGTCCACCATCCAGGTAAGTCGCTCTGAGGTGCTTTCACGATGGATGGCTGTGAAATTTCCCAATTCAATAGCATTTACTCCTCATGGCATTCCATACAAAGTTTCAAGTTCAAAATAAATATATATTTCGGACACTTACACCAATCATCTAGCCCCAAACGAAGCAATGCTTGTGCTGTGAATACTAAATAATGGATATATATACATAAATATTAATGTAAACATCCATGAGCAGGGGAATACATGTTCGTATTCATCTCATCACACAAACATTTACCTCTCGCTGGATTCGAACCCACGACCGTTGGTTTCGTTAACAGGGTCACTATTGGTCGTCGAATATGAGCGTTTATTCCCGAGTCATGGCTCTTTATATAAATATTTATGTATGTGGGGAAAAAAGACTGAAATACAGAATTTTTACAGAAAAAACGTTTATTTCAGAAACACAAGTCTACCGTACATTACGTCCCGAGGTTTAATATGCTTTTGGGTTACTCTTCTCGCTCTTTACTATTCATT
This sequence comes from Oegoconia quadripuncta, assembly GCA_949316235.1. Taxonomy (NCBI): domain Eukaryota; kingdom Metazoa; phylum Arthropoda; class Insecta; order Lepidoptera; family Autostichidae; genus Oegoconia; species Oegoconia quadripuncta. The sequence goes on from OX438760.1 coordinate 13,843,034, forward strand.
CGTCCCTTTCACTCAACAATTCCATCTTTTACGCTCCGCATCACGCATGCTTCCCACATGTATGTTTATCCTAGTTTAAATTAAGACATACACAGCCAGAAATTATTTTGACAGCGAGCAAAACCGAGCACGAGTTGTAACGTTCATTGGTGTTCATCCATCAACAACTGTCCCACTGCTGGGGCACAGCTTCGTGTCATTAGAAGAGGATATGGGCCATAATCCACCAACAAGACCTAGTGCGGATTGTTGGATTAATATCAGTCTAGTGGCCATCTGACAGACAATGTTTTCAACCGCCTGTGAAGAACTTGGTTGAACGACTCTCTTCACGCGTTTAGTGCACCCAAGGTTGTCCGCGGCAAACGTTGCTTGACTTCGCTAATCGAAAACTATCAGTGAATGCGCTAGCCGTACGGTTCTTATAATTCCTTCATATTCCTCATTATGTTGTAGGCGTGCCTGCGCGCATCCCATCACCGCGCGAGTTAGCTGCGCACACGCAGTCGATAATGCAGGCCGCGCTGATCAAGACAAAACTGGAGGAGCAGCGAGAGAACTACCGCCGCCGTCACGAGATGCAGCAGCCGAAGCAGTCGACGCCAATCTCTTTCACGCCCACATCGGTGAGTAGAGCTTAAGACTCAGAATGGCGGAGACTTCAATATGAGAAAAAAATAATGGTGTGATTTTATGGACTGTAGCTAGATGAAAGCCTGCCCTTAGATTATATAACTTCATCGGTATTGTCATCGATTACGTTGACCAATGAGAAACCGTCAAATTGCTGAGGGAGCGATGAGCCAACCAATCACATGTCAGAACGTAACCGATGACAGTAACGATGAAATTATCTAATAGAGCCTCTGTTCTTTAGGTGGTGAAAATAATATTTTAATCTACTATAAGAACTAGCGAGAGGAAAGCAAACAAAACAATCGTCTAATTAGTCAAACAGACATTGGCAAAAGTGAAAACTTATGAAAGTAAAAAGTATACAATATTAATATAAGTATTGACGGTATTGTTACTAAATAAAAATACAAGAAACTAGGGCCTTGAGTAACAAAATTCACTGTTTTTGGTTCGAGAATAAAAATATTGCAGACGCACCTCTTAAATAAAATGGTTTCTTGAGATATTTCACAGTTGTTTCTGCAATTTAAAATGAAACTTTATAACGTATAAAATATTTTCAAAATATCGAATTTAAAAGAATTATTGCATTTTTCTGTTACTATGGAAAACTTAAAAATTGCTGTAATTTAGTTTCAATATACTTTTTTTTAAATGTAAACTATTAACATTTTAGAACTGTGTACGTGCTTTGGCCGTATAAAGTTTCATTAGAATCGTTTCTAAATGGCTTTGTAGGGGTTATTTTCCAGAATTCACAAACAAAGTGAACAAAAGTGGCCGTTTTTATGAATAATTTGAATTAACCGTAATTAAAGCTATTTATGTATTATTTATGTTTGACGACCTGTTTGGTGTAGTGGTTAGAAACTCTGACCACTATACCAAAAGGTCGCGGGTTCGAATCCCGCTAGGGGCATATGTTTGTATGACGAATATGGACATGTGTATCCGAGTTATGGATGTTTTTATTTAATATAAGTATTTATTTACAAAAAAAATGTGTTTATGTAGTATAGCAACCATCTGTTATCCACAACACAAGCCTATAGTTGCTTAAAGTGGAACTAGATGGCATTATGTGCATGTCCAAGGATATTTATTTATTATTTATATTTTATATATAATTAACTTTTAGGCTTCTCGGGTGCAGGTCAGAGCGATTTTTATTTATTCTGTATTTAAAAAGAAATGTTAATTTATCCATTGACGGAATAAACCACTAAGCATCATTTATCTATATAATGGATCGAAACGGACGAATACGTAATATAACAGATCGAAATAAATGAACACCATTGCGCTTCGCTTGTAAAAATACTTTTATAGGATTAATATAAAAGCATAATTTAGTTTATACGCTCTGTCCTCTAGTCAGTTCCTGCCGCCTTCTTCATGACAGGTGCTCGGTTCACCTGGCAGGAGAACATCCACTGCGCTTGCTTGCGTACGTCCAACACTCCGTAATTCGCCTGCCTCAATGGCCGTCAGTTGACTGACCTGCACACTGCAGCGTCAGTCCGCAAATTTAATCGATTTAGGATTAAAGGACAGGTGGCTCAACGATTGCATGGTTTGATTGTACCGGGTGCTTGTGTATCTTCTACATCTACAACTATCGCGATACCTTTGATTCTAGCGGTAATTGATGGTTCAATCAATCAATCAATCAATAATTTATTTATTTGTGATACACAGGTGTACAGGTTATGATACATAAACTTATAAATATGATCTCTGTGATCAGCCAAATTGGCATACAAATATGGTAGTCATGTTATAATATAATAAACAGCAGAATAAATTATATCCGCTAAACAATAACAGTAACATAGAATGAATTAATATTAAACAATTAAAGAGCCTCCATTATATTATGTATCAATTTAAAATTTAAAATTATGGTTATTGTTATTGAGACTCGTTTTTGAAAGACGTTGAGTGTATTGCATACATAATATTTTTAGTTTGAACGTTTTAGGCCACAAATATCCACGCTAATTATTATTATAATAATAATAATTTCAAGCAATTAATTTTTTTAGTGTATACCGGTATTTCTAATTAGCGTGAAGCACGTTAGAATCCGTGTCCAAATGACGTGGTGGCATGTCCTGGAAAGCAGTCAGGAAGAATCAAATAGCCCGAAAACATAAGATCGTCTAGTTAAAAAAATAACTATGTTAAGATGGTCTATCCCACACGTCATATATAAATTTGTGAGGTCCAAATTTTCCGTGATTGATAAACCGATTTAAGAATCGGTATCCTGTTTATACGCATAAAGTTTCATTGGTGAAACCAATCATTAGATCTAAAAATTTAGTAGAGAACATTTGCAAAATTTTTAAATTGAAATATAATTTTTTCTGTTACTATGGAAAACTTAAATAGCTGTAATTTAGTTTCAAAACACTTTTTTGAAAATGATCTCTACAAACTTTTTAGATCTATGCACGTGCTTTATGCGTATAAAGTTTCATTAAAATCGGTTCATTCATTTCGATAAATTTGCATTTGAATGTTTGTATGGAATACCGTGCGGGATAAACTCTCTTAAAAGCTAAATCATTTCACTGTTAGTTTAGACATTGCAAAGGCATTTGATCGGATTATGACAAAGGTCGTCTATCGAATGTGCAAATGTTCATGGACGCCGTCGTTGACCACGTCCCATGAGGAAGTCGGTCAGTTTGTTTGCCTTCTCTAATAAAAACAAGTTCATTCAGGAGACAAATATTTTCAATCGCACTAACTATGCAAAGAACAGGTTTATCATTAGAGCCTGTAAAAAGTAAGATGAGCTTTATGGTCACACCGATAGCTTTCATAACAAATATAATAAATTTTCAACATGTGTAAAGAAAATCTCATGAGGCGTTCATGCGCCGATTGTGGTGGACGCTGTATTGTCTTTTCCGTGCTTCTTGCGAAAGTAAAATAATGACGTTCGCGGTGGCAAAGCACTGTCCTATCATAGTCGTTGCGTGATTGCTTATATTGGCAAGATCCAAAATGCTTAAATAACAATAAGTACCTACATTCCACGTAACTATTTAGTTTTTGCCATATTTACCGCTTAAGTGTAAGTGAATTTAGTCATACAGGATTTAATATAACATAGCATTTCTTCAAATACATTGAATGTGTTAACTCAATGCATTATCTTTATCCGTGGAAGCATCGTTGGCTAATGTACGATACTGTAACAAATACTCCAGTAATATTTATAGCTGTTTGCTTTCCTTTAAATAAATAATAAAAAAAAACTCAAAAAAAATAAATACGAAGATCGAGACGAGTTCCGCGTCAGTTGCTCTTAGTTGCCATGCGCAAAAAAGGTATCGCGATAGTTAAGGGGGCCACCTGTACCAATACAAACAAATAGAACATTTGGAACGATGTTCTTTTAACAGGTGCTACGCAAGATGACGGCAGAGAAGGAATCTGATGCACCGAGTCCCAAGCAGCAGTGGGCGCAGCCGCCAAAGATACCGCAAGGGCGGCCTATTGTTAAGGTAAACTCTAAACTGTCCTACCACAATATACACGAACCGTTAAATTTAGAGTGTTACAATAAATTTACGTTTAACTTGCATTTCTAATATCGTGACATCATTATTTTTCAATACATTCTTGTAATTAGAAAAAAGATGACAGCTGTGACGTGTCAAGGACAAGGTTTGACCTCAAATTGCGAAGTTACTAAAGCGATATTTTTATAGGGCAACCAGAGCGGTGCGGCGCCGCCAATGGGATACGCGTCTTCCCCCTCCGACTACCAGCAACACTACCTTAGTCAACAGCAGGTTAGTGAAGTCAAAGATATTTTATTCAATGTAGGATACAAAAATATCACTTATTGAAATGAAATAAAATAAATACTTAAATATAAATAAAAAATATAAGTAAAGTAATGCACTAAAGAAGTACTTTATAGATGGAACTATGTAGGAAGTGCCTTTCCAACAAATGTTATTTTGATAGAGAGACACGTCTACTTGCTTTCGCATATCATCTTATGTGTCTAGATATTTAAGTTACGTATGTAACGTAATAATTAATAACGTGGCGGGTCAGTGACCTCATTCGCACTACACACAAACCTTTACAGGTTTCCGTAGGCGTCTTATAGAGAAAATTGTTCAAATAATGTTCTATGAATAAATAAACAATAAAAAAAAAAATCCTAAACAGCTTATTCATAAATTATACTAGTATTTGGGTTCTCCCTGTAGGCAAATAGAATAATTTGTCTGTGTCAGGAGGGCCCACTCATTCATAAAACTAAATTACCACTACCAATTACTACCACTTTTCTGAAACTGTATTTTCTTTTCTGTTGTGCAATAAAGTGTATTGTATTACTTAAGCTGGTATACATCGGTGGCGAAACAGCAGGTAACAGACTATCTTATAAGAAAGTCAACATTTTATTTTTGTTAAACTAAATCGCTTCACATGTTGCTATGGTCAGGGAGAAGAAGCGACAAGAACTGCACATCTTTTAATTAGGTTTCCATCTTTACAATTTATTACATATAACAACAATTAACATAGCGTAGTTAACGACTGGGACTTGCAATTCAGCTAACACCAGACCTCCTTGTCGCCTAAATAATCGTCTATCCTATAATAACCCTTTTTTACACAGAGTTTCTTTAATGTGGCCTATTTAATTTCTGCTTAAACACAATACATGTTCTGGTATTTTATTGTAAAAGCGTAGGAATGCTGTGCCCCACCAAAGATGTGCTAACCTTGCTGAGTCTAAATTGACAGTTTTCCATCGTCCGGTATATATATGTCATAACATGTTTCGGCAATATTCCTTGGGTGTGCCGATGCGAATGCTCCCGATAAGGACGCAGCAAAGGACTCACTAACGTCGCTTCATTTAACCGCCTCCGTGGCTCAATGTAAACAACATTGAACCGGAGGTCGCGGGTTCGATCCCCAGCGGGGTACATGTTTAAGTACTCGGGTTTGGTTAGTGGTAGGACATTTTAAATCTGCCGCCAAACAGCAATGTAATAGCATTGTTGTGTTCCGGTTGTCAGAGATAAGATAGCCAGTCCCCCAAATGTGTTGGGGTTTCCGGGTCAGTACGCTCCCACTTTCGACCTCATCTTCACTTAACATCAGGTGTGATCGAGGTCAAGTACAAATCCGTTGTGCATAAAAAAAAAATAGTTCATTGATTTTTAATTTATGTTTCAGCAACTGGTAAGCGGCGTACGTCCGTTCCCACACTCACAGCAGCGGCAACAAGTGCCAGCATCGGTAAGTAAATTGCAAACGGTGGGTTAGTTTCATTAGTACAGGGGGTTAACATTACGATATTCTCTTTTCTCACATGGGTTTCGGGGTATAAAAGACCGCCGCGTTTGCATGGTTCTGCGCTAACGTTAGTTTTGCTTAATCCTTTAAACAACTTTTTTGGATAAATACTGTTTACTTGTACAACATTGATGCTTCGCTTCCGACCGATTGGGGCCATTGCGACCACTTCGTCCCCTAATCGGTTGGGCGTTGGTGCGCTCGAAGATGGCTAACATAGTCAATCTTTGCGGTGAACTCCCGTGCGCAATATGGACACATAAGCACACCTTCCACGTAGTGATAATGAATGGCAGCGGGTGGACGGGTTTTCAGCTCGTCGAGGTCAGCTTTACGCTGCTCCTCGTAATCGCTTACTCTCCTATGCACTACCTTGCGCCATTCAGGACGTTGTGCTGCCAAACCTTCACATCGAGATGGCTCAATGTTGCATGTTTTCATATGGCGCTTCTGAACCTACTTATATCTGAGAAGTTGACCGCCACGCTTTCGCTTGCCCTCCTCTAGTTCATAATAGAAGATACTTAAGATTATCTTAAGTGTCAACCTAAGTTTATCTCAATCTTGAGATGGTCTTATTAATACGAACCTTCATGGTCATTAGTCATAGCTGGCTTTGAAATAGGAAAAATATTCGTCTTAAGACCATCCTGCAAAAAATAACTTGCATTTAATTTTTTTTTTAATTACTGTGTTACGATTGTGGAGCCGTTTGTGACACAGACAACAGCCGAAGCAATCGGCGATTCACTGTTCACACACAATATTTTCTTGGGTAAACCAACAGTTGTTTTGAAAAGTATCACTTAAACGGAATGCAAATTAGAGGTTTCGACTGATAAGTTGTTTTTGTCAATACAACCGGTATTAAATCCGATTGAAAGAATTTTCGTAGATAAATATAAATCTCAAAGTGACGTCAAAATTTTCCTGTTTTGTTAATTTCTGTCTTTAAAATATTTGACTTGCCACTTACGTTATTTTATTCCGAGCATGGGTAAGATATCTCTGTGCCAGACTCTGGCTCTTTTATTTACACGCAGACATGAATATGCTCTTTCTCAGACCAAAATCAAAAAAGTTATAAGAATAACATTTGAAAGCGTCATGACATACAGTTATCGCTCATTCACTAGGCTGTCTCCCCAGAGAAGAACGAGCAAGAAACTCAGGGGTTGCTATTTTTAAATAAGTCAATACATATGATGAGCAATGAGACCCGTGGTGTCTCTTCAACGACGCGAGATCTATCTACACTTCTAAGTGTTCTATCACGATCATGCTTTATGTGAGTAAGAGAGATGTATACAGGGTGAAATTTAATTCGTGTAATTGCTTTTTCCTGGTGATTCCACTCCTGATTACGATCCTGTACAAAGTAAACCATTCCCACCTTTAGTCTGGAAATTCAACAATTTTCGCCTGAAGTCCGCTATGGTTCCTAGTGGATAGTTGTTCGTAATCAAGAGTGGAGTCACCAGCCGAAATTTGTTGGACTTCCATGCTTAAATATGGTTTTTTTTTTATTAAAAGTAATTTAAATCTCCACAGACACATGGTCCGTGCTCTTGTTTACAAAAATATAATTTATAAATTAACTTGTTTCTTTTTACATTTAATACTCTTAAAGACTACGATTTATGTATGTATATATATATATATATATATCTTCCCTTTGTCATATTCTTATTATTATTATTTTTAATTATTCCTATTCCCAATATAATTATGGTATGTAAAATTTTAAATATTTGCTTATTTCTATGATGATTACTACTGATTACAATTCAAGGGGAGGTGCGTTTTTTAACTACGGGAGTGAGTACAATGGCAGTGATGGAATAAACTTGTACTTGTCATGGACTGTGCCTCGTTATTGGAGGGTCTGACTTCCTCCCTTAGCTTAAATATGGTTAGGAATGGTTTACTTTGTATGGATTATCGAGCATTTTTTGATAGAATTCGACTGTGATCCTTGGGGAAAGTTCGTAATCAAGAGTGGTGTCACTAGTTAATGGGAATTACACGAATTCAAATTCCCCTGTAGAGACTGGGGCATGCTAACCCTACTAGACGCGTAAAACATCCGTAAATTGGGAATATATTCTACCTGATGTTTCTTTACATATAATTCTAAGTTGCTATCTTCATTTCCAGTTCAGCAACATGAACAGCATGGCCCGAGGAATGGGTGGTGGCACCACTCTGCATCAGCTGCTTGTGCAGTCGCATCAGAGGAGCCTAAATGGTGAGTAGAGTCGATTATGAAATGGCGTCAAAAGGAGCATACCCCCTAGCCTTTCTACAACAGGCTTCGAGAGAGAATCTAGTGCATGCTATATTATATTTATATCTAAAGGTTGCCAGTTCGAATCCCGCTAGGGGCATATGTTTGTATGATGAATACGGACATGTGTACTCAAGTTATGGTTGTTTTCATTTATAATTGTACATAGTTCCAAAAAAAAATGTATTTGTGTAGTATGGTTGGCATTTTAATACGAGTGTTTCCGTGCTTCGGAGGGCACGTTACAATATAGGGTTTACGAATCGGAGGTCGCGAGTTCGATACTCGGCGGGGTACATATTTAGTGCTCGATTTAGTTGGTGGTAGGGCATTTTAAATGTCCGCCTGGCCAGCTACCACCATCTTATTTAAGTCTGCCGCCAAAACAGCAATATTTATAGCATTGTTGTTTTCCGGTTGTCAGAGATAAGATAGCCAGTCCCCCAAATGTGTTGGGGTTTCCGGGTCAGTACGCTTCCACCTTCAGGATCATCTTTACTTAACATTTGATGGTACAGTGTGTAAGGCTAATGCTATAAATGAATGCGTTCGATTGATAGTTGATCATTCTCCGATTGACGGCTGCTTGATTTCAAAAGACGGATTGGAGCCAATCGAAGCACTATGCGGTACTGAATTTTGAGATGGTCGCTTTTTATTAGAAATACAGCAGTTTTCTGCCACTTTGTCCAAGAAAACATAAACTAAACTATTTTGTAAACTGTTTCATGTGATAACAATCACTTGGAGATATCCGATCTTCCGATAGACTTAGTAGAACGTGTGACTTCACGCATTGGGCGACGCAATCTCTTTCCCGATCGCTTGACACTCAAAAACTGAAGCTACTGAGCCGATTTCTGATATTTACGTCGTTCTCGTATGTTTTTGCTCTAGGATGTGAAAACGTGCTGTATGATACGATTGGCGGGAACGAGCGAACAGACAGACAGACGCCGGGGCTCACCAAGAAATTCCTTTTCCAGAAATGGGAGGCAGCGGCGCGACAGGCGGCGGCGACAACCAACTAGCCAGGTGGTTCTCCCCTGAACTCCTGGCCCGCGCCTCCGCCGGCAAGCTGCCCTCCGTTCACGTCCCCAATGCTCTGTCCCTCGAAGACCTCGAGCGGCACCACCACTCTCCAGCGCCGCCCGTACGCAACTGAGCGCTAGTGTTGCCGATCGATGATCGACTATCGATAGCCGACCGATAGCGAGAATATCGATAGTTTTATCGACGGTATCCGTAGCTTGGAACATTGACTGAGTGCAATACTGTCGATAGTATTGTTGCTCATAAATTGTGTACTATGTTGATGGTTTGCTATCTATAGTATTGTTCACTGTTTGCAGATGTAATAGTCGATAGTCACAATAATTAAAGGATAATAATTATTTGTCCGTGTATACAAATAAATATACACCTGCACACTGCGATTAATACTAGATTAAGCCGCTGTCGATGGAATAAATTATCGATCCACTATGATGTCCAATACTATCGATACTATTGCTATAAGTCAATAGTGTTATCGTGTACAACGCTATCGATTGTGTAACTGATTTTCAGGGTCAACTATCGATAGTCAAACTAACGATAGTTCGGCAACACTACTGAGCGCGGCCCACCTGCGCACCCGCATGTGTACCGGCAGCGGGGCGAGGAGGGAGGGACAGAATGTTAAGTTCTAGGCTCCAAATTAAACGTGACGCTTTGATTGTAATTTAGTTACATTTATCCATTACGGAATGAAGCAATGGTTTGTTAGTTAAATAGAAATTTTAGAAGGTGAGAAGTGTAACTAAGTTACTTCTACATATTGGATTCAAGATCGGAAATTCTTATAATAACGCCATTTCCATGGGTGTTCGTGTCACGTGGCATGTGCAAGTGTACACAAAGTCGGATTGCGTAGGGCTTACGTAACGCCGCTGTTCTGTCGTAGTACTCGTAAATTGGGCCGTGCCACAGTGTATATAACATCAGGTACGGAATAAAATGTTCCGTGCCTATTCTCTTTCATGTACACTGTGGTTTTTGTAACGGCCCTATTTGACGTTACGTCGGGAAAACTGAAATAAACTAGTGTATTTGTTCTTTTGTCGAAAACTCGTGAAATTGACAAGGGGATATGGATAAGTGCTAGACAGTCTTATACAAACGTCAAAATTATACAATGTAAATTGAAAAAGCAATAAAATAAAATTCTATTCAGGTTGATATGTCTATTACACTTTTTGTCATAGATAACGAATGATTGGAAAATTCGGTTACGCGATACGAAATTCTGGTTGTCAAACATGAGTGTAACCATGTGTCTCATTGTGTTTCAATAGTTTTACTTATTATTAAAAAAAAATGATTTTTACTACTGACGTCTGTGACGTCAGTGTTCAAGGCTTAATTCGTCGACCTTTAAAAATATATGTAAATATTTAATTTACATTTATCTATCCAGACACTCACTCATTAAAAAGAACTAATCTGTTAAGTCTTTAGTTTCATTTGTATGCATTTGTTGTCAACTGGATATAGCCTTGTGTCCCTCGGATAATATTGACAAATGTAAATGCTTTCCATACGCGACGCGACGGACAATTGCGCAAAAGTCGTGTGTTATCAATATTCACTTTTACAAACTAATTCGATGCTAAATACCATGTCGGAAAGCAAATGGCGAGGTATTTATGAGACGCTGTCGCGATAAAATATTTGTATCGCATCACGTATGGTAAGGCCCTAAAGGTATTAAATAACAGCTGACGGCAGGGGTGTTCAACTTTTGGTGTATTTCTTTGTAGACATATTAAATGTAGCTCATAGTTTCGGCATATCGAAATAGCCCGCGTAAGTGTTATTATTTGTCACCCCCTGTCAGCTGCCTTATGATGACACCACTGACTTGTAATTGTAACATTAATGCGATAGTGATTCCCAAATACAATGCCATGACAGTGAAAGCAGTGAACGCAAGAACTTGGTGAAACCCAGTCATGTTCAGAAGTCAATGAAAGTGATCAAGTTTCTTACTTTCAGTGCTTTTAATATTAGTCGGTTGACATAGTTGCGTGTGAATGTCGTGTGCGAGTGAGAGGGCGAACGGGTTGGAGCGAACGAAATATATGTGTGTCTACGGTTGTGTTTGTATGCATTTTTGTTACTATGTCATTTTCGTGAGGAGGAGAAAGATTTTTTTCGTTATAAAAAAAAATAAAGAGATTTTGTCATTTTCCATGTCTATTGTCTGTACTTGTTATTTAGGTAGGGCGATAGACATTTTAGGGTGACCATTTAAGTTGTTGACTTTTGGAACATTTTTGGGAATTTTGCACAAGTGTTCCGGGCGTTTGTGTTTGAAATTCGTGAATATATTTTTTTAAACGTTTTACCATTTGCTCCACTATACGACGTTTTAGCGACTGCGATATTTTTCCCCTGGATATTATCTTTCTTTTTCGGACAACGATCGGCTGAGCTAACGTTGTGGTTATTGTGCGTCAATTATTGTTTTCGGAGATCACAAACTGGACAGTAGGTGTAGGTTTGTTACCGTCCATAGCTGAGTACCCATTGTATGGGTCGTCCATTAACTACGTGAGGCTTGTCCATACACTTGGGCCAATGGGAACAGATATTGATTTTTTTTTGGCAGATTTCGACGGCAGCGGATAGCGTTGTATTAAAAACCAACGGTTTGACGTGATCTCCTTCTCTGGTCGGATCACGTCCTTTAAAATTATATAACGATTTAAAATTTGTACCTGAGCCATATCTGAAGTACCTGAAAACGCTAAAATATAGATATTGATAGGTTTTTGAGATGGTTAATTGATGGTCGTTTTCACGCTTGCCCTAAGCATTGCGTAGTATATGGACGGCACTTTAGCTCAAATCAATAAAAGCAATACGGCGTAGATTTGAAATTGTATCGTTCCTTTCGCGTATGCCTTTATTATTGTAACAACCAAATGTACCTATTATTATAATCCAGATATTTCGTAGTCTGAAAATATTTTAGGGTTTGACACTCCAAAAAATTTTAAAAAATAAAATAATTTCGCGCAATTCCTAATGCGCGGCTATGTTCATTGTGGATTCCACTATTGTGCAATTCGAGGTGAAGGTAGCCACGTGTTCTGTGTTCGAAAAATGGCGGTTGTGGAGGTTTACAACTCAGACTAGCTTTAGAACAAATACGAATCCTAAACTATTCACAGTCTTAAAATGTACGGTCGGCAACAAAAGTTGTTGTAGGCGCGGTTCATGCATGTAAGGTAATAAAGTGGATCATGGATTCATTTCCCCGACTACAACCCTGAAGCAATAAGTTCAAGTAGCAAGGATTGTTTACTTTAAAAATTGCTATCGATTAGTTGGCAAGTTTGACAACATATTATTCACACTTAAAATTCAAAACATCGTAAATAAAACAACGTTTTTATTACACTAGTTTTGACATTTCAAACAAAGTCCTGTTAAGCATCATTTGCATTATATTGATTTGCGAAAATCAAAATAACATCGGGAGAATAAGGAGTCAGTCAAAATTACTAAGAGCTTGGCTCGCTCATACTCGATGAACAACCATTTTGTGTCATTAAATTCCAAACGTCATCGCGATCTCTCTGTGAACGAATCAACAGGATACTAGAAAGACTTTCAATTATTGTATTATTCAGAAGATACCAAGCGAAATGCTTAATAATAATAAAAAAACTTTAATAGGAGGCTATGTAATGATGGAGTTTATTTTGTCTGGGGTTTATATCACCGTATATAACTGCTTTTGTTACCGATTGTACCTCCCTTGTTAAAGTTACAGGAACTTTTTTTAGATCAGCGCAAGTTTTGATGGATTTAGATGTCGTTTTAACAATGGATTTGAGAGTTAGCACTTTAAGGCAATCATGAATTGTTCGACGTATGACGGACAATCAGTTTTTCTTTGCAAATAACTGCGGGCCAACACATTAGATGTGTCGCGTATACTTCGTCGTATTTCGCAAAAGTTATCGTTGTCCATCGCAATGTTAAGTTTGTACAGCCATGTTTTTTCATTGCATTACAAAATTAACCATGCCGCAGACTACTACAACGCTTATAAATTTTATGAAAGCCCGAATGGGTGTAGATAAGTGCCAATTGTTTCATAACGCTTCAACTCTCGCAATTGGCTGTAGTTCGCGATTTATTGGCAGCCAATCGGATGCGAGATGTGAGGTGTTATAGAAGCGTTTGACTCTTGTCTGCAGGCTCGGGTGCCGCTGAGAATTGGAAGTATAACTTCGATATATCTGTCTTATGTACTGAAACAATCGTAGGTATTAATTTCCTACAAAATCTGGTGGAAGGATAATCGTATACTCAGCGCATTACCACGTGTTACCATGTGTTTCGTTTCATTTGTTCATTCGAGAGAGAGCTAGGCACACCATTGAAAGTTACTATGAAGCATATAGACAGCCTACAAGGTTTTCCAAAGCATACAATGCGGTCAATTCTCAGCTGGCTACGACCTTTCGTTGCATAACGTTGACGCCCGCCCGCATCAGCCAGAGATGCAAATAAATACAACGATAGGATTCGTTTTGTTTGTGTGAATGCCAATTACGAACGTGAGGCGACCATTATTCTCAATCTTACGGAAAAGAAATTGAATGACTGGTTTGATTGACTGACGACAATTATCAAGATATTTTGATTTTTGTCTAAACGTGCGTTGGGTTCAATCGCGCATCAGTTAGTCGTACACAGCATGCCAGTTTTTTTTTATATAAGAAAGATGCCCGCATTTATTGATGCCCATTTTAAGACAGCGCCAGGAAGAATTTGAGAATTTAACCAATACGTTATACTCATTTGGATTTCAAAGTTCTACTGAACGCCTAAAGGCGTCGTATGAATGAACGATATGAATCCGTTATTCAAGCATCAGTCAATCGGTTGCTAATCCATCAGTCAGATTGAAAAGCGTCTAAAGTTTGCTCTGGTTGATGCTGCATGCGCCCGCGCAATGTAACGGAGAAGTGTACAAATTGGCTCTTGTGTTAGTGAAAATAGAGGCGAAATTTCAGTTTTTTGGAATGTAAGCCGCGGCGGGATGCCCGTTTGTGAGGCCCGCGCCGCGGTGGCGCTGCCGGCAACGGGGCTTACGTATTACAAGAAAATGTCTCCTGTAAGCTTTAAATTATTGATTAAAGAAAAATTTGAAAGTTTGCTATGTAGTTTTATTTGGATGTAGAATTGCACTTCTCCGAAGAATATTTCGCGAAAGCACGATACGAAAGGTACATTGCGGAGTGTTTTTTTACTTTTGGTCATAAACCAATCAAATGTAGGCATGTAGGCATTCGGCGAATCTTGTTCGGCGAAAGGGTTCTTCGAACAAGTATATTCGGTATAACATTCTCAGAGCGTTTTATATGTATAGTTGTAGCAAACATTGGTTGGTATATAAATAATAATACACAGATTATATATAAAACAAGGATAAAAACACAAGGCAAGCATGTTTTTGTTGTTTTATGGACTTAATATTTTGGACTTCGGTTGTTTATCCCTGAATAACGCTCTTCTTTTTATTCCAGTTTTCTTGATGCAAGCAATGATATGAACGTTTGCTGCAAGAACAGTTTCTGATTGGTAGGCTGTTAGGAAGAAAGGATACAGAAGGTAGAGCTATTTAATATTGACATTAGTGTTAACTCGTTTCGAATTCGAACCAAAACTGAAGAGCCGATGGGAAATGAGGGTGCTATTGACCACGGAGGTGGTAATCACCACCTAGTTAGTGCCAGCCACCAACCCCGTAACGTAACCAACGGTAAAGCTTAGGCTTTACGAGTGTAGCTTTTAGTGCTAATGGTAAATAATACTTAAAATCTGTAATTCTGACTCATCATCTCAGCTTCTAACATCTTCCTGTAGGGATATAGTTCTTCCCTCTTATAATTTTTTTTTTTTTATTTATTTATTAGGACCACAAACAAGTTCACAATATATTGTCATATATAAACAACTTAGACTAAACAAACATTAGTAATTGTGAACCCAACATCATTGGTCACAACGTAATTATCATGTAATAATATAATAATGTGAGGCCTAATACAGCAAACTGGAATGCTAATAATACCTCAAGTGGGTTGGGGACTTCACTTGCCTTAGAATTTTTATTTCTCAGGCATGCCGGTTTCCTCGCGATGTTTATCTTCACCTTTTAAAGAACAGTTGGATAAATGGTACATCCTTCTTCTTCAATTTAAGAGCTATGCTCTTGTCGGTGGAGTAATGACCACGCCTCTACTTTCCGCCCTCGTTTTAACCTCTTGGTACGACACGACATTCACCTTTTCTTTCACTTGGTCAAAGTAATTACGCCTAGGTCTTCCCCTTCCTCTCTTTCCTTCAATCCTTCCCTAAATTATGTTATTCAAAAAAATATCGTGTTGTATCAAGTGATCTTTTAACATAATGTACATAAGTAATTAAATTTAAAAACTCATTGGTACTTTCTGATTCTGACTATTTTCGAGAAATTAATACAATGGCTAATGCAAAATTTTATAAAATTAAGACGGTCGCAAAATTTGTCAACGATCAACGTTGTTTGTAAACCATAGCAACTATACTATAATTATAGTGATAACGGATAAGTACGAATAACTAGTCATGAAGATCTATGGAAGGTATTTTTAGTTCTGTTGCGGTTCTAAAAGACAACTGTTCTACAATGGTGATGGACGATATTTTAGTGTGAATAGGGGTCATAGCAAAATAAGTAATTCAACTGATACAGAAGCCAATTCTATCAAAAAAATATTACTTTATTTTTAAGAAAAATCACGAGTACTTTGCCTCCTCCATCAGCTGAGTTGTGACCACCAACTGACTTGACAACTCGGCATGACAAATGGTATTGTCCAGGAAACGGGGGCTGGTAGCGTAGGTCACCAACAATCTGATTTTTTAAACCCCGCTCATTGTATTTTAGTACGGGCACGTAGTGACGCGTCGCCATTGATTTGTTTGATTGTTGACCTAGGTACAATCCAAGTAAATGACAAGTTCGCCTACATTTTGTGAAATGGGTGATAAGTTGTGGCGTTTTAGGAACTGGCTTGAACTTCACACGATAAGTAGGTACATATTTAGGAGTGAACTTTATCTCTCAACCTAATATAGATTATAAATTGAACATTTTTCATTGTTATTAGTAAGAAAAACGTATGCCCGTTCATCTTGGCACGGCCACCATCACTTATTAGAAATCTGACTTTATAGATTTGTCGAAATACAAAACTTCCATACAAAAGGTAAGAGTAAGTCCACCTTGTGTACTCTGTTATATGTAATTTTTTTGGTGCAATAATAATTATTTATTTTTTTTATATGAGAGGGCGGCAAACGAGCATGCGGGTCACCTGATGGAAAGCAATCACCGCCGCCCATGGACACCCGCAACACCAATAGGGTCACAGATGCGTTGCTGGCCTTTGAGGAAGGTGTAGGCTCGCAGGGAGTCCGTTCCACAGGGTGGTCGTACGTGGTAAGAAGTTTCTTGAGAAACTTACAGTGGTAGACTTCCACTCATCCAGGTGATGTGGATGGAAATTTAATTTTCGGCGAGAAGTGTATCGGTTAAATTGAGCAGCGGGTATTAGCTCGAACAGTTCTTCAGAACACTCCCCATGAAATATAATAACGGTGGTTACAGAAAGGTTTACTTTGTATGGGAAATCGTTTTTTTTTTAATCGAATTCGACTAAGATTCCTCAGGAAAATTCGTTCGTTATTAAGAATGGCGTTACCAGTCGATGGGATTTACACGAATGATTGTTACTAAACAACTTTTTTTTCTAAGAATACGTATTTGCACATATAAAGAAACAATTTCTGCGGCACGTGACCACCACAATAATCTTTTATTTTATTGAGGGAAAAATAAAAAATGTGATGAAATTTTCTTTCTAGGCTAGCCATTCGTTTTCATGTGGAAACGCGTATTTTTCGAAAAAAAAATATCATACTAAGTAGGTACCTGCACAGAAAAGTTGTTTTGGAACACTTGAGTACCTACCTAACTACATATTCGCAACTAATTGACACTCACCCACAAAGTTTCTGGTGCTACACAAGCTGAGCCATATTCAGCCGATTATATTTTTTATATTCGATACTTTTCTGGTTGCGGTGTTTCAAATGTACTGTCCTTATAGCCAACGGTTGCCTGGAAGAGATCGCTTTTAGTGATAAGATCGCCAAATTGTACATTCTATTCTTACCACTTTTCTGAAACTGTATTTTCTTTTCTGTTGTGCGATAAAGTGTATTTGTATTGTACACCGCCAAGTTACATTGTTATTGTTTAAATTGCACAAATTTTTCGGCGTTTCATATTATTATTGTGGTCCTGGTGGTACCGTCCATAGGTGGGATTCCAATTGTGTTTCATTGTGTGGGGCCCAAAATTTTAACCAGGTCCCAACCCATCGTAAATTGAGTTTGGCAAATCAGTTTGACCACGAGGAAAAAGTGTAAATATCAACTGTCTATCTGGGGACCTTACCTTCCATAAAATTATTCCCGCCGACCACGACGAAAATCACCATGTACAGTTTGGTTTTTTTAGAGAAACGATGTCATTGTGTACAATAAAGAGAAGTATTTAGAAACAAAATATCAAATGAAATACGATCCTTTTTCCAAAATTTTTGATATAGACATCATCGATACGAGAAATGCGTTCTTTTAGACCAAATTTCGATTTAACCACGCCTCGTAATACGCCACATAAATCCCAAGTGGTATTCAATTCAATTCTTTATTGCATTCCATTAGGTGTGTATAAGTGGTCATATTAAAAAAAAAACAATAGTTCATTATGGACCCTGTCGGGCATAACAATTAGGAGAGAGTATTTGCTAGCTACATTCAAATCCATATCCAAGAAATTTCTTCACCCCTTGGACTATCTTTTATTGAGGTTTATTCCATTGTTCTTAGCAGGTAACATATTTTGTGCGATACAACACAAACTCCAGTTGTTCGTTTATTTCTGTTCTATAGAAAAGGGTCCTTAAGGAATAATACTACAGTATTTAATGAACTTATTTTATTTTTTGCCAAATGTTTTGTTACAAAATAATCAAAGCATAAAGAACATTTAATACTTACCCTGTACATTATTTATTTTTGTACCATATTTATTTACGTCATTACTGACCATATACAATTACGTCATCTGTCCATACCTATTTACAGTAATAATCTATTTCATGCTCGTAACTTCACATCGACAACGTTTGTTTACAACTAGAGAGTTTGAAAGACAACTTAAATACACCTACTTATTTAAAACTTTTGAGTACCTACGTTTACAATTTAGAAATGTTTCAACGCTTCGACTTCTTGCCGCGGCGTTAGCGCGCCAACTGAGTGGACGAAGTGGGTGAAGCGCGAATGCTAGGTCGATACCAGTTGTTATCAACTGGGCATGCGCAGTATAACCCGCAACACAGTCCAAAGTCCAAGATCAATACCTACCTAGTAATACAAGTACGCAGAACTGAGTAGGTGGGTAATTTGCAGCCCGCCTCCGTCACAGAATACTTATAGTACCTACCGTTCTAAAGTGATTCTTTTTACTTTTTTTTTATATATATTTAGTATCGGCACACATGTACGAACCTATCAGATGAGCTCAACTAACATTTTCCGCAGTATTTTCTTTTGCTGGTTATTTTTACTAATCATCTGGTAATTTTATGTATTTAATTAAAGCCTTTGTTCAGCAGTGGACATCCTATCCTGCGTGGATGTTGAAATATGAAGACATAAAACATCGGAATAGTTTCTTTTAGTGAAGGAATTTTCAGAATCGCGTTCCAGAGATGACCTTACATTTATACAAATTAGTTATATGATGTATTTATAGGTATATTATGTAGCTATATCGTGTGTGATGTTGTGGGTAGTACCTCCATATTTTGTCTTATTTAGAATCATGTAGGTATTAACTAATCCAATGTATAATTATGTAATGTACTAATGTATCCCTTATTACACCCGGATGAGATAAAAACCATCGGTGCCAGGAAAATTATCCAATTCCTCAAAGAGGCAAACCTGAGCAACGAACTGTAGGTTAGTGGCGATCACAATAGATCGGCAACGGTCGCAGTGATACAGGTCTCCGTTGACCTGAAACAGCCACACACACATACAATACAATACAATGTATCCCTCGATCACAATATATGTGTACAAGGGCTTCAGGCGACCTAGTTATAATATCAGCTAGGTTTCACTTAAATTCGCGAAAAAAAGACTTGCAGAGCAAAGTTCATCATCATATCAGCCACAGGACGTTCACTGCTGAACATGCTCGTAAACCTCCTTTAAAGTATCCCAGAACGAGGTTGGAAACGGCTTGTATCCAACGTCATCCCTCCACCTTGAAATAACTTCAATACAGATACTATCACAATGTTTAATGACGTCAACACGTACCGGGACCACGGATCTCCACTTTTTTATTTTTTTAAATAAGCCACTATGTGCCAAAACCATGCATCTCCACTTTCTTATTTTTCTTTATCTTTATTACCTGACTGCCCAAAATACGAAGTGTACGTTTGTTTGTTGTTTTTCGTCGGGCGTATAAATAGATTTCTATGTTACTTCTGTAGCCTAAATAGATTCATCTTGATCCCCTAAGTATCATAGCATAATATTTATTAGTAAGAAATCCAACGTGGATACCACAAAATAGTGCTGTGTATCCCTTCTCACCGCTCAGAGTTCTACTCACATTCTTTCACTGTGCACGCTGCCAGGCTGTGGAATTCTCTTCCTCACACTATCCGTGCCAGTCCATCGATCGCTGTCTTTAGGAAAAGAGTTAAGGAACATTACCTTTCCATTTCATAGTGTTATTCCGTGTATTATATGTATGTTATATTATATTTTATATTCGTATGTATTGAAATATGTACTTATTTATGTACTTATTAGTATGTAAGTAGTTATATTTATATTCAGTAAAGTTTTTTATCTATCATATTTATTCATTTCTTTAGATTTCCATTGTGCACGTCTTATCTGCTCTCTCTTTCAGTCACATCTCTCTTTCGTTTAAGAAATTTCATTGTATAAATAAGCAGAACCTGTGGTGTCGTCTCTATTATGTTGTATCTGTATGTTTTTTTTTTTTTTTTAAATAAATGATAAATAAATAAAATAAATAAATTTCTTTAATTGTAATTTTTCTAAATAAAACATACAAAAAAAAACATACAGATACAACATAATAGAGACGACACCACATATTAGAAAATATTGTAATTTGTTTACGTGAATATATGCGCTGGGCGGTACGAAAAAGCTTTTTTATTTATTTAATTAATTTAATTACGCGAATCCAGTCATACATAAAAAAAAATTAATTAGTATATATTCTTAAATTTAGTAAATTCTTTAAATATTTAATTGGTGTGTCTTCCTTTTCACGTGTCCATTTTACGTTGTTAAATAACTGTCGTAGAACTAGAACAACGACGTTTATTTACATGTACAGTCGGCATAATGGCAAATGTATACTTTTTGTCATAGTGGAAATAGTTTCGGTATCCATACTGCTAGATGTACTACTCGTATAAATAACCAGGTATAGACTTGTGGCCGACTGACATCTAGGTATCATAAAAACCTGTTTACCGTTTATAACGGTAACTACTGAACTGAACGGTAACAAAAAGAATCTCAAGTTTATATTTGGAATATTGCTCGTGGCATCCAGCATCCAAAGATGGTAGGTACAACCATATTTTAAAGTTTTATGTTTATACAGTACAATATACACTTTATTGTGCACAACAGAAAAGAAAATACATTTACAGAAAGAAAAGAGTTGAACGTACAATTTGGCGAACTTATCTATGACAATACTGATGATGGAGAGCATCCACGTCCAGCTTGGTATAAAAGAATGCTCTTGGAAAATTGTTAAACAAATGTATTTTGTATCTTGTACAGACAGAGAGCAGTGACAGATGCCATATATAAAAAGGCGGCAAAACCACAGATTAACAATACACAATTCTATTGCTTTATTAACATTATCACTAAAAGCGATCTCTTCCAAGCAACCTTTGGTTATAACGACAGTACACTTGAAGGCAGGTTGTGCGGTATACTTTGGTTTACAACATAGAATACTTGTATTGTAATACAAACATAACCTCACATTTATACCAAATATTAGTGTTTGGGTGTTCTAAAAATTAAGAGTTTAATGCTTGAATCCACGGTTCACCTTATGAAATATACAGAAATGCACACGTGACAGGGGCGAGCCCATCGCCATTAAAACGTATATATGTACCTATGTTTTTTTTGGTGGAAAGCCCCATAGTCGCCTTTTACGATACCCACGGGAAGAGATGGGTTGGTTCTATTATTTGTGTTATTCTTGGGAGAGCTTTCGGTGATTTAGACGAAACGTAATGTATGTGTTTTACGAATTTGATGAGTAAGTATGGCCAAGGCCATGGTTGGGATCCAGCCATCGAGTCAGAGGGGATACATGTTTTCTAAGGCCCACCCCCCAGTCAAACTAAGTATACTGTTAAATGTATGTATATTGTTATGTAAATGAACCTAAAAAATTGAACAGTTACATTTTGTGTTAAATTAAAGAGGAAACTTAGAAAAATTACCAGTAGTTGATGGGACCCAGGGGGGTCATGACCCCCATGATCTCTCATCTGGATGCGCCCTTGGGTATGGTCATTACACACGAGTAGGTACAGTTGACCGCACGTGAAGCGTAACACTGCCAGTATAAGCTGATCTGTCGTATGGTAGCAGCCTACAACGTGCGGACGCCGGTCCAAAGGCTGAAATGTTACTCTGATGTGCAGTCGACTGTACACAAAAAGAATACTAAATATAGCATATGCAAAAGGCACTGTTCAAGTAGGTGTAGTCACATACGTTATTTAACAGTTTCTGAAAAAGTTCTCGTACGTACTAGGTACTTAGGAAGTAATTCGAAATCAGAAAAGCGTTAAGATTGACAATTTGATGTCAGGTACGGAACCCTCAGTCGCCTTGAACTCTTTCTTCATTGTGGGAAACAATATCTAAGCGCATGGTAGTGCGCAGGTCAAGGTCTCGCAAAGCCGGGCGAGTTCAGATATTTACATTTGAGTCAATTTTCTTTTTCTTGGCGCTAATGCTTCTTATTTTTTAACTTTAAGAGCTACTGAAATGTCATACTATCACTTCTGTCGTTTACATTTAGTGACTGAATGATTTAAAGTCTCTTAAATTTAAACGTTTTGAGTATTCAGAAGCAAGTAAACAATTAAATATAATATTGGGTCTTAAATATAATAACCTATGAAATTGGAGTTTTTTTTCTTCGTTAGTCATATGTACGAATTCCTGCGATTTTCAAAGCTATATCCACATTTGTTTTTTATTTGGAAAATGGAATATTATTTCAAGGTTTCACGTGAAATATTTTTTAATTTCTGGGCCAAATCACATAATAAAAAAAAATTGAAGAGAGCTCTTTTCATGTGCTTTTAGATTCGCTGAAACTTTTATTAAAATAAAAATTAACGCTGCCTATAGGCATAAGTATACTTAACTTAATGTTATCTTTGATAATGTTTGGCTTGAAAACACTTTTCTTTTCTGTTAATTTGGACATGCATTTAAAAACCAATACACCATATTTTGCGGGCGATATGTTAGATTTTTTACCATAAAATGTATTCTATGTAACTAGAGATCAAGACGAATCGAGTCACCTTGCACTTCAAAACAGCTCAAGGCGTGTAGGATATAGGAGGTAACATAGAAGTCTACATACATACATTTTAAAACCATTACGCTCTTTCCTGGGACAGTCGGGTAAAAATAAACGAAATGTAATATGTCTGTTCAGATTTAACAATAATCTTCGTAAACGTGTTACCTATTAATGTAGTTAATGTTCTTGTTTTGCTGTTTATATCTATGTCTACATAACTAAGGTAGCTTGGCATCAGTGCCTTTACCTTAGGATCTGTATTTATCTATGTCGGCTCAATAATATGTATTTTCGTTGAAAAACATGCTCTCAAACACAAACAGATTAAATTCCAAACGAGAAAATTATCTGACAACTAACGCATTAATATTCATTGATAAATGTGTCAAGTTCTCTGTGGTCTAAGGATTCAGTTCATTCATTTCCTGACGGCCCCATCAGTGGGGAGACAGATTTTTTTTAACAAAATACTTGAAATCACTATCTAGAGCAAGAAGTTTATGCAATTACTTATTAATTCATAATCGATTACAATAAAAAACTAAATTCATAATTTTTATTTTTACTGAATAGTTAATGAGAGAATGAGAACTTGGCTCATTTTTGTATTCACGTTTATGGCGGCCCGCTGAATAACAGGCTAGGTATACTTTCATTCTGAAAAATATTTTTTTCAGAATGAAAAGTGAATCAGGGCGAGGTAATTTATAAAATATAATTTAGGGAGATCTATGTAGGTACCCAACCCATGCAGTTTATAAATACATTTATATATTGTGATAAAATTGCTTTAATGTCAAGAAATAATTAAACAATAAAACACCTACTTTATTATGCTTAGATTTATTAAATCAATTAGGTAACTACCTATATTTAATTTTTGTTTAACCTTTTTATGTTATATAGGCATACAATAATACAGATACTGAATTTGGACTGCAGTGGAGGGGGAAATTCAGAGTCACTAACTGTACGTTACATCATTATTTTAGAGTAATTCATTTAGTGACCTTTAACAATTAATGTATTTAAGAAACTGTAATTAGCATGCCCCAGAGTGCTCAGAAGATGCCAGCGGAAAGAATAAAGGAGTACCGACCTATAAGTATACTTACAAAAACCAGTAATAGGTAGTAATGTTCCAAATTAGCATTTAATTTTAGCACATGAGTAAAGAAACGCAATTTAGAGACTCATTTCAGTTATATGTGGGTAATGTACCTATGTTGTATGTTACATACACTTGACTGTTTATCTTTCTTTGTGGATTACGTTTCATGTTGTGCTTATCACTATCCTATTCAGCTTATCAAATAAAAATGGAAATTACCCGGACGATAACGCTAGAAAATTTAAAGTAGGTATGGGACGACACCAAATATTTACCAACTCAAGGAAGTAACTTTCTTACGTGTGTCTAGGCGTGTACTCTGAATGCTTGTTATACAATAAAAACACATTGACTGCCAACATCTACAAAATTATAGGTATAACGCAATATAGGTAGGTATATAAACAGACGTCCAACCATGACGAAACTGCGAGCCTCACACAGCGCAATCTATTTGACACCAAGGATTTACTCTGACTGACACTACATACTTGTCGTGTTTTATTTCTTTCCCATGATGAAATCAAGTGAAACCTTTTCATTAATTAAGTACTGGCCGCTAGAGAATACCGAAACAAGAGACGTCACAAAAAACACGTTTTATCGAGCGTCAGATAATTTTCGAGGAATTTGTGAAAAGGTGACGGCGTGCTCCGCCGACAGACGCTCGTCGAATGATTTTCGAAAAAGACTGACTCGGTCGCTCGGTGGCGCTAGCGGAGCCCCCTGTCTGTCGTCCGGCCGGAGGTGGGGCGTGGGACGCCGCCTGCCGTTTCCAACAGCTGCCTCGCGATCGAGCCGGAGCCCGCGTCGCGCACCAGTCGCCCTCCCGCTCGTCCCGTGGAAGCGAACAAAGAGAGCTACAGGAATTGAATATAATCTCCATTTTGCACAGCAATGTGCAGCAAGCAGCCATTCGTCGTGCGTTTGTTTTAGTGATACCTAGTTAGGTCGATTGATATTTGGTTTTGATTTGTTTTAAACAGGTTAGTGGAGTTTTTAATATCTACGTTGTAGGACTAGTTTTTTTTTGGGTTATTAGCCAGTCGTGCATGTACACCTACCTATTTTATTGATGCGTGGCGTTCGGGGTCGCTCACTCGGCTCGAAGTTGAACGGATGTGATTGCCTGCGATGTTCCATCTATACGTTCTACAAATATGGACTAATTAGCGGCACCTAAACATACCTAAATCATATCGATATTACAATTTTCATTCTCATTGCTCAACTAAAGTAGGTATCCATTTACTCCAACGAGTTCTGAAGGACAAATCGTATCTTTTTTTATCGTTTGCTTAAAAACACATTCTAATATTCAGTTAATATATACATTTTCATAACCATGTAAGTAATACAATTTACTTTCTAATTCTTTAGCTGCCTGGATCAGCAAGTTTGCGCCATATTACCTATACTTAATTAAAAATGATTGGAAATCAGCGGTAAGTACCTATGTTATTAATTTTAATATAAGTACTTACTTATTTTGCACCTTAGACATTATCTATTTAATGTTTTTGCTCAAATAAAAGCTATGGCAAGTTGGGATAAGTTCCTTGGCTATAGGTATAACTAGGTAGGCACTATTATTCCATATTTTTCTAGAATTAAAAATGGATCCATCCATTGGGTAAACGAAGTCATTTCCGGTGAAAATGTGACAATTATTCAGATATTAGAATGTTTCAAATACGGAAATATATAATTAATTAATTACATAGCTATTGTTATATTCAAATTTCTGTAGATTAACATAATAAATTGCGTACGAACCGATCATCGTTATAAAAGTAATAATTTAATCGATATCGAACTTCTAGTAACATTTAGCCGTGATTTAGCGCACAATGAAAATTAATTTTGGGAAATATAATTAAAACTCCATTATTAATTAACAATCCAAAAATAAGAAACAAAATCTCATTTTGAAGCATAAACAAACAGAGAATCGATCGGAACATTCCATTACGTCATCCATCATATTGCGGCGCGGTGTGCATTGGTGTTCATGTTCGTGCGCGTCGCCATTTTGTTTTCATTTGGCGCGACGACGGCAAGGGGAAACGACATTAGCTTTGTGTGGCGCGGGCGCTATGCTGCTCGCGTCCACCCATCCAATATCTGCTTTTGAAAATTGACGTTTAATAATGTTATTTGTTTATAAGAAGTGGACGTTTCATGTATTTATACAATCTGCTAAGGAACGTATAGTCAACGTCTTGTTTTATTATCGTGATAGTTGAGATTTTGGAATAATTTAAGCAAAAGGTGGGTGCCAAGGTTACCGTGAGTGCATGCGACGGCAACCGTTTCAATAATTGTATTGTCGTAGACAGTGCTCATGTCTTGATATATTTTTGTTTCCTTTATGTGTACCTACCTACTTACCTAGGCTAGAAAAAATAATGAATTGAAAGCGTAGGTAGGTTTTGTGTGTCGTTTCTCGTCCGTCAAAGACAGATTCAGGTACCTATGTACATAGACGGTCTAGTAAGAAGTTTAGTGGTATCTACACTACATAGGTGAGTAGGTACCATGAGCTATGTATGATTATGAATAAATTTACAAATGGTATGTCCCATTAGTTACGATTAAGATGTGTAGGTAAATCAGGGGACGTTTGGGTCTCTAAAGGGTAACATTCCAATTCATCCGAAAGGAATTCATTTCCCGAATTCCCAGTTACAATAATTATCGATATCACGATGTGAATTATATTCGATTCCTTTTATAGTTGATAACGCCATAGATATCGTCGTGTTAAAAAAATCTGATAGGCCTTTTTAGGTCTCATTGTTTCTCGCTTGATTTGAGCGGTTATTTCTGCATATTATTTCAGCAAGATTAGTTGATGAAAATTACATTAACCAGTCAAGGTGTTGCTTGTACAGGATCTCCAAATTCCTGTATTTTACCAGTCTATGCAGTGATTTTCCATGAACAAGCAAAATATCTCGTGCAAGTTTTTCTGACGTCACTGCCACAATACTGTCACTGAAGTCCGCCATTTTGTGTTCGTGGTTGTCTGCTGCCTGCGTGGCATGACATCTTTTGTCGCGCGCGACGTGACAGTGAGAGTGGGATAGTTGTATATGTCGTCCTAGCGAATGAGCAGGACAAATATTATCTCGCGCATATGTGTTATTTACCGTTGTGCATTTATTTTTGAGGAATATAAAACCATCGTAAAATAATGCAAGTTTTTGTGATGTTACTTGAAATAGGTAGGTAAATACGTACCCACTTAATTTTGGACAGGACTCTGGTATAATAAGGGTGTGAACTTCTCGGTTTGTTTGAAACACGTTGAATAGTGCCTGGCGGGTTTTATTTCTAGGCTCATTTAGTACCGTGCTTATCGATCAATTTAAACCTTTACACATTACGGATAAAACAAAAAAAACATAATTTCTCAACAGTCTTAACCAGTCTTCATCAAAATTGCTGTTGGCCATGGCGATCCTGGTGTGACTCCTCAAAACTAAAACCAGTTTTTAAGTAGTGCTGTCGCTTTCTTCCTGGAACAATAAGATACTGTAGTACCAGCCTAAAACTTGAGAAGGCACACCGAAAGTAACACCAATAGTTACCTAAAATTGCTAAGTCGTTTATCTTTAGCGGCTTTAATGTTGAGATGAATAGCGATGATTTTGTCTTTATAAGACTAGTAGGTGTAGTCATCCGTGTGTCCAAGCGTAATACTGCCAATAAAAGCTGTCTTCTACGGTACTCATACAACCAGTAGACGGTCCAAAGGTCGAATTGGTACTTCTTATGTGCGATCAACTGTACAATCCCTCCTTATTCCACCCACTGTAACTCAAACTCCTCTAGGATCAACAGACAGAAGTGGGAATCCTGTTTTCCTGTTTATACAGTATGGGGATCTACTAAACCATGGCTTGGAAGCCTTTGTAAACTAAGCTATTAAGCGCCCTCAATTTGTAAGTAATAATTAATAACGCACGCGCGGATACTTTCTCACATGCATAGCAAATAGTATGAGGGGCAAAATGTACAGGGCCTCAAATACCGTTCAGGATAAGTTTGGTGACCATAACAAACTATATGTGCACCTGTGCAAGCAGGTACTTAGCTACCACACGTAATTTACATCAATTACCAAGTGATATGGTTTAGGAAATCACAGCAGTGTTCCAATAAATTTGTGAACGCAAGGACCCTATATGATAAATACATTTATATGAATATCCTGCTTGATTACGACGCTCCTAAGACCACGCCGTAACAAGGATGACTTGTTGGCTCGGTGCACCATTATGTGTCTGAGATTATTTTTCCGGTGGTTTGTTTCTGAAAACTTTGCTCCTTTTTCTGCGACAACATGTTAAAATGAACACGACACTTCGACGCCTGATTTCAACGAGGTTTATGATAAATCTATTTTTAACTGTCCATATAAACAGCTTATGCTGAAGCAGTTACCGGCAATAATGCAGCGGTGGATTTATTTACTACGATAATTGCCAAAAACGGACATGTAGTCATTGAGCTATTATCAAGGAAGAATAATGAATGCCAGAAAAACATTGTCGAAGTCACCTTACATCGAGCACACAAACATCGATGGAACAAGGCAAGAAGAACAACGAACAATAATACTATATATAATCAATCACCGAGTTATAATTATTGGTGAATCTAGTTTCGGAGTCAAATTGGAAACCCATTTTTCATAGTTGTTACAGGGTCCTTGCAAAATGATGTTGCGGAACCAATGTTCCGCAATTTTATCTAAAAAAATCTTCAAGAACGAATATGTGAGCGGCAGCACCTTTTGAGGAGTTCCTTGCGCTTTACGTATTTGGCAATTTCGACAGACAAGAAAGCTTACGAGAAAATGTCTTGGACTTTCGAGAGCGGAACCTTAGTTTTATTCTAAAGTGGAATCAGCCGGAAGAGATTCGAAATAATAGAAAGAAAGAAAACATTATTTAAACTCATCTCATGACACAAACAATCAGATACAAGTATTACCTACGCATACAAAAAGTAAACATTGTGTTTGCCATCTAATTGTCGGGGTCGCAAGGAGTCAAAAAGGTCTCCAACTCAGCATGGGTTGTAGCCGTTCACTACAACGCTGGTTGTCAGTGGAGCGTCCAAATGTCGCACGGACATTGGGCAACTAATACACATAGGTACAAATAATAATTATAATTAATAAGCAAGATCAAGAATCGGCAAGATGTGTTTACATGAGAGGATACATACGTGTAGCTGCATCTCTTTCTCCCAATAATATTCTGTTTCCTGATTTGACAATCGGATGTGGCGGGCTAGCGGGAAGTTGATTATTGTGGGGTGAGCTAGGGTTACCAGTTTGGAAAACCAGAATATCGGGACAAAATCGGGAAATAGCTGGACAACAAAATCTTTGAACTAAGCTATTACTAATAACTAAATTTCCGCCAAATAACAAAACTAAATCATATATCTATAATACAAAGGAAAAATATGGAATTCTTTAAATGTAATTATTGATTGCCACTTTGGTGAATGGAGATAGTTAATATGGTACATAATGACACGTTTATGCCACAACCAATCAAGACCTTTCTGTTTTAAAAAATTATCAATTACTCGAAATACGCTTTATTATTTATACAAGGAAATTAAGAATGATTTGAAATTACAGCAATTATTTTCTTCGAAGTTCGACAAATATTAAACACCCGCTCTCCCTTGCACTCAAATTCTATTTAGCGGGACATTTTGCTTAAAACCGGACTCTGGATAACTTTAGAAATATCTGGACAATCCAGCCTAGTCCCGCATTGTATGTAATTTATTTTACTATAATATGTGAAGATATGCTATAAAATTAGTTGGAAAAGTGAAATAAGAGATGAATCTATTTTTAAACCTACTTCCTAAAGAGGAGATTATCAATTTGTCGCGTGTCTATTCTGTTACCGTATACCGATTACTCCGAGATTCCTTGACCTATTTGTGTTACTTCTTCTTTATTGAAAAAATCTGATGATAATTATTTACCATACTCGTTACAATTAATTGACAGTCATTGTTTTTTTTTCTTTTTTTTTATTCTGATTGGGTTACTGCACAATTTATGGGTACTTCAATGACGATGTTTTGTTACGTATGTACGAGCGCTGATGATAGAACGATAATCTTTATTCGTATTGCAGTTATGCTATACATAGAAAACAAAAATAAGAGTGATTAAATACTAAATTAATAATTTAAAGACACATGTACGGTCGACCGCACATCAGACGTAACTCGTATGAGTGCGATACTTTACGGGAGCTCAGCTTTCACCGGCAGTGTTACTACAAAACAATGCTAATACAAAAGGGATATAGCCTGGAGTGGGACTTTACCCAATGACAGAGTTTGGTAATCTGCTACAGCTCGAATATATAGATAATGAATTTGAAGGAGAGAACTAAGCCTATCGAACTTGCCAATAGGTAATTAAATTATGCACGAAATGGCTAGTTAGTCATTGCCGACCTTTTTTTTTCAATTATTTGCAATAATATCAACCACGCATTATTGTTAATTATTGGTGTCTCGGTTTACTAAATGTCATCTCTACACAATTTCCTATATTTCTGAGTTTAGAAACGTACCTTGACCTGTGCTATACCGATTTTAATGAAATTTTCACTTTTCTTCAGCCAGTGTGTCATCATCACTCACCAATCAATTAATATAATTTACGAGAAATTTCCTTGCATGAATAATTATTGCCAGAAACTCGATTAAATAATGAAATTTCACAGCTTTTCAAGCAACAATTTCAAACTTATTCGAATTTCTGGCAATAATAAGTCATACTCGTACATCATTTTAATTGGTAACATACTGGCTGTAGTAAAGTGGAAATTTCATTAAAATCGGTATAGTACAGTTAGAGTTACTATCTAGTTTCTAAACCGGAAGTTGTATAGAGATTTACTTGGCTGGTCAATATATTTGACGACTAATTTAGTATAGAACAAAGTCGCTATCCGTGTTTTTGCCCTTAGTCGTTTTAAACTACTCAATGGATTTTAATATGGTTATTATTTAATACGGGGTATTAATATATTTAATATGGAGTAATAGTAGGATGACAGGCTCTATAAACGTTTATGTCGCGCGAGATATTTGTCCTGCTCATTCGCTTGGACGAAATATAAAACTATCCCACTGGCACTCCTACGTCGCGCGCGACAAACGATATCATGTTACAAGGGCTGCTAGAGAATTTCTACCGGAACAATTTCTTCGATAGAGAGATTACTTCTATGTGTAATGCAATAAGAAATTGCAACTGTGCGAAGATTGGGCTGGCGCTAGTCTTTGATATTGTATATAAAGCTTTTTACCATAAAGCTCTTTCCTTTTCATAATTATAAGGAAGGGCTAATTCTATTATAAATTGGCACATAGCGACATGGATTTCCCATCTTAAGCCCCGACGAAAAACGTATATGTATATGTGTTAAGCCTTTGTCCGGATGTTATAGTAAGGCGTGGTCCGAATTGAGTGTGGTTTTTTATATTAACAAATGTTTCAAGAAAAATATTTGGCTTTTAACATAGTTTTTTGTGTATTTGGATGATATCGCTCTTCTATTTTTTTTAAATCATTTTAGGGATAACAATAGCTCTAGAATACTATTATATGATACTTAAACTATACTATTCAGGAAGCCGAACACAGTTATCCACAGAATTTTAAACACGAAATAACAATAAGTCCGCCTTTTTTAATTTAAAACGTTTCATATACATATATAAATATATACCCGTACACTTACATATCAATCATGAAACACGTTTGTTTATAAGTAACATTAAACTCGGGGATAGGTTCTAAGCCATGTTTGATTGAAATCGGATAAGCCGTTAAGTTATTTAGCTTTAAACATAATTGGTTTGGTTTACCTAGATGATATTATCATCTGTTTTCTCGGACGTTTTCTAAATTTTCAAACTATAGTTTTTTTTAAATCTTTATTTAGTTTAGGGACTTGAGTCCTTCTAGACATGACAGTCCCATCGTACCCTGACCAAGATTCACTGATGAGAAGTTATACAGATGAGAAGAATTATAGTTATGCAATAAATAATACTAATGTTTCAGTATTAGTTGCGTTGGCAACAGATGTGGAAAATCAAGCCATAATAATAGTTTTTGCCCGACTGGCCAAGAAAGGAGCGTAATTATTTTCGAGTATATGCATGTCAGCATGTATGTAAGTTTGTCCGTTCCGTTGGCGCATCCTGTATTCTAAACGGCGTGATCGATTTCGAAGTGCATGGTTTTAGATTCGTCTTGATCGCGGGATTATGATAGGATACATTTTATGTTAAAAAATCCAACACGGCGTACGTAAAAAACCAAATATGCTATCGAGTTTTTGGTTTTTAAATGTATTTGTAGGTACATGTGTTAGCGCTGTAAATATTTATCTATATTATATAATAATAAACTATGTCCGGACTGACCCAGATATCATCCGCACAGCCAAAGCGCTTGGATCGATATTTATGAAATTTTAACCGACTGACAATGAACACTGAAATAAAAGTAATGCACCTGGCATTACTTGAGATTTTAATACGATTGTTTTCGTGCTTCATTATCGGTCGGTCAGTCGTGAAGCCAAGTCAATGGCCTACAAGGATGGCTTAAAAGCACTTAAGGTGGCGACTAATCTAACTCAAATCCACTCCGCACGAGGCTTCTGTGGTAGTCATTCTCCGCCCATACCCCTTCTCCTACTGAGAGGCTGTTGTGCCCCAACAGTGGGGTGATGTTTGGCTATTGATAATGATACTTTAAGACGAATGCCCTTATCGAGCCCGCATTGGGAAGTCCATTCCTGAAATTGTGGACTAGTACCTAGAATAAGAGATCTGATCAGATAATTCCAACTTCGGGAAAGTGACAAATCCTACTCGGATGGGCAGTTTCGGGTCACTACGCAACGTCTTCTAGTCCGAAATACCTCAATGCTTAAAGTCGCTGGATGCAGGCCGCTTCCGGCCGGTGACTCTGGAATTCTGTGCCTGATATGATGATGAGTACTTCAGTTACTTAGAGGTGCACTAAGAAGGGATTTTTAGAAATTTCACTCTTAAGGCTTGGGATATATACATCAGATTTTTCCATCGGATACTTGGATCCGATAGTCTAATCCCACTTTTGGAAAGCGTTGAAGTCATTATTTTGTTTGAGTATTCAATTACATAATATAACAAATAGGTAACATAATATAATTATTAAGTAACAGTAATTCGTCGTCCATTTTTTCTGAACGAGAACGACTGAGTGGAGAAAAAGTCTGACGTAACAATCAGACGTATCGAGTAAATACAAAGATCAGACAATCGGAAACCAAACCTGACGTATATTCCCGCCCTATGGGAACCGGACGGGAGGAGAAATATTTCAAACAAAAGTCAATATCTCCGGACCCAAGGACTCTAGAAAATTGGTATGTGTGTTGTATAATCCCTGCAGACGCCAAAATAAATAAACACGTGTTTCAGCATATTACAAAATTGTTTCTAAAAACAGTAGCTAGCTGGCGCTACGAGTGTTATAGCCGCGTTATAAAAAAATATATTTCGAGATCCGCGAATCCGAATTCCCTGTCAGAAGGCTAGTTTATTATCAAAGGGGACAAACACGCTGACTACCTACGACTCACCAGATAGGATAGGAGGATGATGATTATCGTCACCTATAGAGGTTTGCAATACCAGGTGAATTGCCACAGGGGTCGCATTTGCCGGACCTTGAAGACTTGGCTGTACTGCAAGTTGCTACAAAATATTCCAATGTAATGAATTAATGGGTTGCTTTGCATATAGCAACATCTAGGTATTGAAGCCAGAATGTGTAGTTGGCTATTCCCATAATCACATGCTCCATTTGATGCCTTTTAATTGCCTTGTAATATGTTGCAATTATTTATCATCATATCAGCCTCAGGAAGCAATGAGGTGTGCTCAATTATTGCTGGTCATTAATTGGTACTTTGGCTTACGTGGTACCAAATTTAGCGGAGCTAAACGGCAAGTTTTTAGCAATCGAACGCAATTTTTTTTATATGATACGGCTTCAGATTCTTCATGATGTAGCGTAAGGGCAGGAAGGAAAATTGTCGAAATTGTCATTCGAAACTGCTTTACACCATTCGGATATTCATTATTCTTTAATTATTCACACAACTGTTTCTAACTTAGTAGTTTTATCACTAAATATGACGATTTGCACTCTCCTGTTACAGCACGAAAGAACAATTAGCATTATCGGGGGGTTAATTTAAGCATGGAATTCAAACAAAATCTGCTTTTTATTTTCCTTATGATCTTGAATCATTTATCAGACGAAGCTACATGATGATGTCTAATGATTTGATACTAGTTTAGATTTGTGTTACAGGTAGACTCTCGTTAAGCTACTCAGCATTCGTGGGATAGATCGCTGCAAATAACGTCATTTGATATTTTTGATCCCATTTTGATTACGCAATGGAATCGATTCGTCCTTCTTAGTACTATATACATACATTCTACAACACAATGTCCAAGTAACATTATGTCAAAGACGCACTACGTCTAAATCGCATCAACTACAAGTCGCATATTGCCAGTCTCATTTCGGTTTTCACCGACGCATGGGTCGGACCTACCCGTATAGGTAGTATTAGTGAATTATGCTAGTTCCATTTTTTCTCGTTTTAATGTTTTCTATATTGAAATAATAAATATTAAAATAGTATTAATAATATAATTCCAAATCTGTAGTTTTTTTCCCAATATAATTAAAAAAATAGTACGTTATAAAAACACTAAAACAGGGTTATCCGTTGAAAATAGGCTGCAAAAGTTATATTAAAATGCGTGCAGCTTTGTTACCGGGCCATTTATGTTAGATTTTCAATTATAGCCTTTTCAACGTATTATAATGGTACGTATATTTAGTATTTAAGTATTCCGCGGCCTTCTACGACACCAAGATTGATTTTTCAAGTTAAATAGCACGGACGGCCAATCAACGCGTACTATGTGTAGATGCGCGCGACTAAACTAGCCCCTAGCAATTTTTTGTGTAGAAGTTGAATGTGAATCAACATTAATTCTATCATAATTTCTAGTTGCCAAAATGGATCTGAAGTACGATCGCAAATTCGAGGAGATGAAGAAATACATCCCTTTCTTGGAGAATATGATCAAAAGGCTGGAAAGCACGGGCTCAACTTGTTCCAACCCACGGCAGGCTCAGCTCGATAAGATAAGATCGCTACGAGACCTCCTCCTGGATAAGAAGAAAAGGTTTTAATTTACAAATGTTCACTTTGAAAGTTCCTGCATGTTTTATTGCATAAGTTAAATATTATTGATTGTCATTTTAAATTTTTGTTATTTAAATTATTAAAAAAAAAGTATTTCAATTACATATGTAAAATCCGTTGAAATAGTTTTGTCAATTGGCGTGTAATTTATTTGCAATAACATAGTTTCTTTCCCGTAAGAGGAATACAAATTAGAAAAATATTTCTATGTACTCTGTTTTTAAACAGACAATCAGTGATTGCAATGTCAAAAATATTGTGCATGTAACTTATGTGGCTGTTTTGTTTTAGAATGAAAATGGAGAATTTATTAAAATGTGAACAAGTCCTTGTAAATTTGTACGCAAAAGTGGAACAGGTCAGTTCAGTTGAATACGCATTGCACATTTTTATTTTTGTTGTCATTACGCAAAAATCAATGGTAGATTTCTTTTACAGAGAGACACCTTGCCGGGTACTAGCAAAGCAACAGACAATTCTGATTTAGAGATCGCTCGAAATAAATTCAAAACTATGTCAACTAAATCGAAGCAACACGAAGATACGCTGCCAGAGATCGCTAGAGCGAGTGAGACTGAAGAAGTTTGTACACCGGGGAGTAAAGAACCGGCGTTATTTCAAAGGAGGCCAAATAAAGCGTCTGTTTCACCAAAACATCAAAAATCACCTCAGAAGTCGAAACGTAACTACACTCGTGTTCTAATGTCTCCTGAACCAAGTTCTAGACGTTGGACAACGTCGGACGACGTACCTACTGACAAACCTTTGTACAGCAGGAGATCTCCCCGGCGGTCAGGGGACATAGGAAGAAAGAATTCTCCTTCTTATCACAGAAAAGAAAGAAAAAAGTCTTCCAGTCAACCTAACCGAAACAAACATAAGGATTTGAACATTACTTTAAATGTGCCAGAAGAAAGCTTAAATTCATTAAATACGGAGGATATCTTATCAAGAATCATTACTTGTAGTGATGGTGATGTAGATATTGATACGTTAAGAGATCTGAGATCACAAATTCTCGGTGAATTGAAACAAACTGGTGCCAGTGAAGACATATCTGATATTATAATGAAGTCTTACAAAAAGAAGAAAATCAAACGAAAGGCTGAAGTTGAAGAGGGAGAATTATCTGATAGCGAAAGTGAGGCAATTGAGAGCATTTACGGCAGTCTAGTCTTAGTTGATAAAGATAAAAGTAATTCCAGCAGTGTCAAAACTTCTACAGATAAAGAGAAACAATCACGTAAAATTCAAATTTGTCTTGTAATTAACTCTGAAAACTCCCAGTCTAGTAATAAAGATATCTCCCTTGACAAACCAACTGCAACAGTAACTGGTATTTCTGATTTTGAAATGTTCGATGACGTACCTAACATTAAGAAATCAGAAGTAAAGGAAAAAGGCACTTGTCGGACTTTCAAAGAAATGCTAGCGAAAAATGAAACCACTTCAAGCATTGCTGCTACGAAAACTCTTGCAATAAAATCTCAAGAGATAATAACCATTGATGATGATGATGATTTAGAACTAGCACAAACTGTAAATGCTCACAACGAAAACAATAAAGATAGTAACAATAGTTTTGATATTCCCAGTAATTCAGATATAAGTTCACATAATGTTCCGGAACAATTAATTGAAACTACAAAGGCAGTTCCATCTATCTCTACCGACAATTTAGTTACAGGGGGAGAGGATGTTCCTGAACAGTCACCTGATATTTCTAAAACAGTTCCGTTTATAGCCAACTTTTATAAGCCTTTACATGAAGATACTGTTAACATTCCATTGGAAAATCAAAATAAGCCAAAAACAATACTTGAATCTCCTACTGATTCTAGTGACATTACTACCAATGACATCACATCTACACAGATTGATACCACGAGTGACGCATCTGAAGACAAATCCATGAAAGAGCAAGACAGTATTAGTACCCAAAATCCCATTGAAAATGTGGAAATACCTCTGCTCAATTTAAAGCCGATTGTACCAGCTCCAACTAAAAAAGATGTTGTGTCTGAGATTGATATATTGCAAGCTTTGAAAAACGAAATTCTAAGTGAATCGATAACGATTCCTGGTGCAGAAACAGTTACCCCGGCATTACACCAACCTAAGATTACTAAGGTGGCAAGTTCGCAAGAGCTACTGAGGAAGAAAAGAATTTCAATTGAAAAATATAAGGAAAAAGCAACTACTTCAACTAAATCGTCATTATTTATAAAAGAACCTATGTCGAAAGAAGATTATTATAAAAAACAAAGTTTAAAACTTACCGAAAAGGAATGTGAACGATTCAACTTTCCTCATAAGTTAGCGCTTGATTATAGCTCAGAGGATGAAGAAAAAGATAAAATAGATTTATGTCTGGATGATATTTATGGAGATTTAGCTCCCAAATCTCCTGAGACTGAAGATAGTACAAGTTTTGGTAATACACCTATAATTATTCCGGTCGATCCTGTAAAATCTACTG
Organism: Oegoconia quadripuncta; assembly: GCA_949316235.1. Classification (NCBI taxonomy): domain Eukaryota; kingdom Metazoa; phylum Arthropoda; class Insecta; order Lepidoptera; family Autostichidae; genus Oegoconia; species Oegoconia quadripuncta. The sequence goes on from OX438760.1 coordinate 13,881,056, forward strand.
TAGTCAGCTCTAACGCAGATGTTGATATGAGACAATTAGTACCGCTATTATCTCCAACAGCGTGCTCTCCCTCTAAAGGTAATAAAACGCCACGAGAATTATCTAATAATGAGAAGAAACCTGAACAGAGTTATAGACCACCACCAGTAGATCCTCGTGTCAGATGGGAATTAAATAAATCAAATTTAGACAGTCCTAATCATCACGCAATAAACTCTGAAAGAGTAACAAAATCGTCTGTTAACTATCCTGGCTTAACACCAAATATGACACCAAGTAGAAACCCTAGTGTGACACCAAATATGACGCCTAGTCGAACTCCGAGTATGACACCAAACGCCAGAAGCTATGAAATGACTCCTACTCATAAATCTTTTGAAATCGATGACAACACATCTCAAAAACACGTTTATGCACCAATTTTCCCCGTTAACGAACGTGATAGTCGAGAAATGTCAATAAGTAGAGAAATTCAAAGACCCCATTGGGAAGTTAATAATTCGCCGGCCTCAGACGGACGACGGAGTCGATGGGAGCCTAACGAACCTAGAGATTCAAGTCTCTCAGTTCAATGGGAAAATCGTGATCTAAGAGGAAATTCTGTACCGCGTGATAGTGCACCAGACTATAAAACTTCCAGATACAGTGATTCAAATGATACCTATCAAATATCTAGAAATGAAAGATACAATAACCAGGATAAACGAGATTCGTTCAAAAGATTAGATTGCCCAAGAACTCCAGTTCATCCCTTTGGAAGGTCTGATTGTCCGGCGACGCCTACTCCTTCATTCGGAAGAACAGAAGCGCCAATGACACCCAGCCACCCATTTAGTAGATCTGAAGGTCCAGTGACACCCAATCATCCCTTTGGAAGATCTGACGCACCAATGACACCCAGTCATCCCTTCGGTGGTAGGTCTGAATGTCCAATGACACCTAACCATCCTTTTGGAAGATCTGATACGTCAATAACATCAAGCCATCCTTTTAGTCGATCTGAATGTCCAATGACGCCCAATCATCCCTTTGGAAGATCTGATGCTCCAATGACGCCTAGTCATCCCTTTGGAAGATCTGATGCTCCAATGACGCCTAGTCATCCTTTTGGCAGGTCCGAAGTACCAATGACGCCCAGTCATCCTTTCGGTAGATCTGATATGAATATAATGCCTAAAACATCTAGTCATCATTTTGGACGATCGGATTTTTCTCATAATAATTCAAATTCAGGGGGGAAATATGCTAAAGATCCCAGACTCAATAGAAATACAGATTACGAATTTTCTTCTAAATACGAAGATGACAAGCATCGTCATTATAAAGATAACGTAGAGTTAAAAACTTCTAACATATCTGATACTTATCGTAACTATAGAGAACAGAGTGTAGGAAGAACTGATAAGTCTTATGAGAAAGGTGTAAGATATTGGAATAAGGATATATCGCGTCGGGAATCAAGCATTGGACGGGGCATTCCTAGAGAATGTGAAGGAGATCAACTCTATACTAGGGAACGTGGGGCTAAAAGACCGGGTAATGATAATCGTTATGATAGAGATGTAAATAGCTACGAGGAAGTCTGTTCCAGAAGAAATTTTATAGCTCAGAGTACGGGACGCACTATGGCTTCTGATGATCAGTCTTCGTACAGAGGTTCAAATAATAAAAATTATCGAGATGAAAACACTTTATCAGTTAAACCTCAATGTGGTCGATCATTCACTATTGACACCAGCGTCAATAGAACATTCCAAGAATTCTTAAGTGAGAAGGGATTGCAAGTGTTTGATTATTCTTTTGATGCTAGAAAACAACGTGCTACAAGTGTTGGCAGGTCATTTGTTTCCGATAACAGTGTTAAGCAGACGTATCGTGAGTCTAGTGTGGGGCGTACTATGTCTAAACCTTTGGTCCAACCTGATGTCTCAAATTTCGGAAACCGGAAAAATTTTACGCGAGCTCGTAGCATGGGAAGGGACATGGGTGACTACAAAGAAGAAAGAAGCTTTAAAGACATAAAAGCCGACTTTACTGCTTTCAGTGCAAATTCTAAGAAAATATATGTAAATCAGACGAAATTGCATGAACAAGGTAACAACCGCAATGCTCGTAGCAGGAAAGATATTAACGATATACAAAAGGCGTATCCTAGGAGCACGAAACAACCTTACTCGCCAAGGAAAAACAATAGGGATCCAAGGATGCGTCGCACCCATCAATACGATAATAAACGCAGAAACGACCAGAAACCTTACGGTATAATTTATTCTAGTGACAATATAGCCAGAGGTACAATTTTAGGGTCTGGGTATGGAGTCAAAAATTATAAAATTCCTAAAATCAAACGTGCCACTGAAGAGAACACTGACAAGAAAGTGAATGAGCAGAAAGAAACTGACCAAAGAGGAAAAAGTTCTTCTGATAAACATCTAAAAACAACAGAAAATAAAGAGATTGTTATCAAAAATAAAATAGATCAAACACCTAAGCCAACAAAGGCTACAGAAATCATCAAGAAGCCGATTAAATGCTATGAAAATAAGAACAAGACATTGGCTGATGAGGCACTAAAGAAAATCACCAGATCTAGTAATAAAAGCGACAATGCAGAATCTAAATTCACGGAATATGAATCTGTAATAAAGGCGAGGAAACTTAAAAAAGTTGTTATTTCTAATTCAGATTCTAATAGCTCTCGTAAAGAAAAACATAGTGATAATAATAGAACTTCGACAGGAGCTGGGACAGAAACTGCTACGAAAGGTATAAAGGGGTCATCTAAATCATCCCAAGTAAAAGACATAGATGAAAGTCAAAGTGCATTGTTAGATCCAAATTTTGCTATGGACGATTTAGAAATGTTCCCTGATAATATTAATGCATTAATCGCTGATTTGGATAATGATATAGGCGATAAAACTGATAAAAGTAATCAATTTACAAATGAAATCAGTCTCGAAAATATGTTTGACAATATTTGTAGTCCAGAAGATAAAAATGTGACCATGGAGGAATCCTTGAAAGATTTAACTGACCTCATTAATGATGACTTGAATAAATCTGATCCCAAACCTTTAACATCTGAAACCATAAAGGAAACAAATTTAGAATTAAATGAGAAACTTGTGACAAAAGATGTAAAAGGTAATCAAATTGAATTTTCATCAGAAAAAGAACTATTGAACTCTGATCACTTCAATGAAAAACTAAAGAGCAAAGATATTACACAAAAAGATTCCGATAAACATTTATCGATAACTGTGGATACACCAAATCCGGATAAGAAATTAAGGGATGTGGTCGACAAGTCCTTACCGCCCACTGAAAAATCCTCAAACTCAAATGAAGATCCTAGTAAAAATACAAACAACCGTAATAACGAAGCTATTGTATCCACCACTGAAATTGATATAAATATTTTCCATGAAGCAACAAGTGACAGAGTTTTAGATCGTAGCTCTACACCAGATAGCACTATAAATATTAATGCAAATGAACCCATGAAAACCGTTGCTGAAGAATTGCCTGATAGCACTAATGAGATGCAAAATGAAATGCACTCGGATATTACGTCGACGCATAATCCGGGTTCAAGTGCAAATGCAGTAGAAGCTATATCACGGAAAGAAAATGTATCAGAATTTGGTTCGATTAATAATTTGTTGTCCATGTTACAAGATAAATCTAAAATAAAAGAATTACTAAGCATGCTGGGTAATCAAAGCACTGAAAATGAGAAGATCAAGAAAAAACTTGAAAAACTTAGTGAGATAGTATCTGATGAGGAGGAAACAAATGATGTTCAGGTACAACAAGAACAAATAACAAACGAGAAAACGTCTGAGGGTAAAGAAAATCTACAAAAAAAGTCAATTGATGAAAAAGCTGACGATAATGAGGCGGAAACAAGTGAGGTACCTGAACAAGAAGGAATAACAAACGTGATAAATAAGAATCTAGAAAAAGAAGTTGCGATTTCTGATGAGAAAAAACAGTCTGTTAAGTCAGTGGATGAAAACGACGATCATAATGATGCAACCGATTTACCCAAGTTTGATGACGCCGACGATTTGAAAGAACAATCTAAGGAAATTATTTCAAAACCAAATAAATCTCGTCGAGGTAAGCCTTCGGCTAAAAGAACTAGGAAAGGTAAATGGAAGAAAACTTCTGATAATATAAAACGTGTTACACGATCTGGAGCTGCAAATCTACGCTCGGGCAAGCCAAAGGCTTCCAGGGAGCTGAAACAACTCCAAGACGATATAAGGGAAATGTTTTTAAGTGAAGATATTCTGAATACAACTGGAATTAGAATGTGTCGTTTGGCGAAGTTAGTCGACGATAAAAATTCTAATCATGAAGAAGTAATAACTTCTGAAGCGAAACCTGTAGTTGTATTGGAGAAATTTAAGGAGAAACCGATTGTTGAAATTCCACCCGTACAAGAAAAGCCAGAGAAGATTCGAAAAAAACCTGGTCCTAAACCTAAAATTAACGTCGCTTCTAGTGATGTTTCTATTGTGCAAGGTAAAACAAAAACGCCTAAACTTCCGCCTAAACACAAGCCTGGTCCTAAATCAAAGACAAGGATATTGAATCAAGAAGACAATGATCCTTACATGTTTGAATCTGATTCTAGAAGTGAAATAAATTCAAAGAACTCTGTCGATAATGCCGATTTGACAAGTTCTGACTCTGATAGTGGTGACTCGTTGTCATCATCCAAAAGTTTTGATAGTTCTGAAGCATTAGCAGAGTTAAAGAAAAAACCAAAGCGCAAGCGTCGTGGATGGCAAGCAGGCGTAATTAAGAAACGGAAGAGGATAGAACCTCAACCTCGAGAAAGTGCGTTAGATGATACACCTCTAATACTCCAAAGAACTATTACTATTCCAGATATGCAATGCTTCACAGATAAATCATATTGTTTCCTTAAAAATGTGTCCACATATTCATGTCGTCTATGCCAGTATAGCGGTACTGATATAGTACATCACTATAAAATGCGCCACCCACATTCGGAGATACCTTTGTCTCGAATGGACGCAGCTGTAGCGAGAAGGGCTATCAAACAATGTGAAGAAGTAAATTTTCAAGCTATTAGAAAAATGTCCTCACCAAAATATGTTTGCATATTTTGTTTCAAGGCTTACTTTGGTAAACGAAAAACTGGCGGTGCCTTAGAAGCTTTTTTCTGGCATATTGTTAGTACGCACACCGGTGAATACAAGCAACTTTGTTCAGAGTGTATTAATGTGACCCGATGCCCATTTAATTTAGACATTCCTCCGCCACCTAAGGATGTTAAGGGACAGATTATTGGATATATTTGTGAAAAATGTAACTTCACACAGATTTCCCTCGAAAATCTTAAAACACATGTCATAGTGCGACATAACGATGAACAGACTGAAGTGTATACAATAAATTTATCCCTGATGACCTCAAGAGAAATCACACAACTTATGAGATCATGCAACTTACAAGAGGAACAACCTCGTCAGCTTAGGAGTTCTCGCTCAAATCTAAGTATAACTGAAGTCAGCGACGATCGAAGCGATATTACAAATAGCACAGGTCGCATGAGTGAGATTGATTTCATTAGACGTAAATTTACAAAGGAATCAATTTCTTCTACAAATGGACAGTCTTCCAAAGCCAATATTCAGTCGAAAATTACATTTGAAAATGAAGATAATGTATCAACTAGTGACATATCAACTGTGGCAAATACTGAAAGTAGTTTGAAAATGGATACAGATTATAATGAAGTGGAATCACAACATCGGATAAACTTAGAGAGCTCTCTTAATCAAGATACTGATAATATTAATGCTGATGACAGGATGTCCGACGCAGGATCCCCAACACCGATCCAGCCAGCAGTATCGGATGATATAGTAGACCTTGCACATTTCAAAATTAGTTATACCAATGGAGGTTCAAAAGAATACGTATGCTGCATTAGTGGAGTTGATAACCATTATAAAACTTCTCTCTTGATATCTATGAAAAGGCACGTTCAAACTAAGCATTTAGAAAATTGGGACGGATACTGTTACGTTTGTAAGCTGATTGTTACCACGCAGGGAGCGCATAGTTTCAAAGAATGTTTGCAACACCTTCTCGATCAGCATATGGACAATTTCCCGATTCTGGAAAATGAAGTTGGAAAAGATACCGAAAAGTTCCAAAGTGAATCTGTTCGATTTACGCCAGATATTCCAATACCAAATATTCCAATATCGATTATTTCAGAAGCAACACATGTTGAAAAGCCTTCATCACCTATACCTTACATTAACGTTCGACCGCTATCAGAATTACTGTCAAAAGAGGTCAATCCCATGGGAGAAACATCTGAGACGCTACCGAAGATTCAAAATGTCATGAGCCTGGGACCGCCTGCGGTTCAAGATACACTTCCAAGTCCTTCTTATCCAATTTTAGATAATATAACGGCAATGCCTGAAAAGCAATACAAGTATGAAGAAGCGCAATCTCATATAATGTCAATGAAACATCGAGTCGTCTTACAAACTATGATGGTTCGAGACAAACTGATTAGAATTTTCAAATGTGCGGGCCGGTATTGTTATTTTACAACTGATTCAGCAGAAGAAGCTTTACTTCATGCATCTACTCATCAACGCATTGGTGGAGAAAATGCGTTACTTTGCGCATACTGCGACTACGATTGTTTAGGCAACGCCATAGATTTGGTGACTCATGTATTTAAATTCCACGGCCGCTGTCAATTCGTGTGTGGGCATTGTTTCTATAGAGCAGCAGCAAGTCAGTTAGTGCGGGCACATATGACAAGGGTTCATGGGGAGAAGGCTGCGTCAGAAGTAGTACTTAAGTCTGCAACAGTTACACTCTCTAAAGATGACGCCACTGACATGTTATCACGGCAAGTTGCAGTCAAATACTACGTTTGTGTTAACGGTGAGATATTTTTTTAAACCATTTGTTATCTTATATCAATCGAATTATTTGTTGACCTGATATGAATTTTTACAGCTGAGACGAATTGCAAGTTTAAAACATTCACACATGGGAAATTTCGAGAGCACCTGCTGAAACATTCAGCTCCATATCCATGTTATGTAAGTATTCCCGAAGTCCTATTATGTTCTTTCTTTACCCTATTATTAATTAATAAGGAATTAACATGGTTCCTAAATAATTATAATATTATAATGTAAATTATTTTGTGCAACAAAGAGAGTTTGTATTGTATTTTAGTTATTTATAGTAAATTTTAGCATTTGTATGCTAAAATGTATGTAGATTATATAATCTACATTATTTAATCTTTCAACGGCCTGTTTGGAGTAGTGGTCAAAAATTCTGACTGCTATACCGAAAGGTCGCGGGTTCGAATCCCGCTAGGGGCATATGTTTGTATGATGAATACAGACATGTGTTCCCGAGTTATGAATGTGTTTCATTTATTTATGTATTTATTTACAAAAAAAATGTATTGGTGTAGTTTATCAACATCTGGTATCCATAATACAAGCCTAGTTGCTTAGTGTGGAACTAGATGGCGCTGTGTATGATATTATATTTTTTTATACGTATAATATTATGTATGTAGATTATATAAATATTATCGTAATGTTAATGTAGTACATATCTACATTAACATGAAACAATAAATTCATAAAATACAATTGAAAATACCTATATCTTATAGAAAAATTACGCAGTCCAACTCGCTTCTGTGAGTAGACACCTAGTACGCTAGCGATATTGCCCCGCTGAATGCATAAGCTCAGCTGCTGAGCAAAGTAGGCACCAGCTCTTCCATCTCCAGAAGAGTGGACCAGTCTAACGGATAAATTCTTTACAAATTGTTTCGTGTCAGAATACTAAGGGCCCAATGTCTCCAAACTCGTGCTTTCGATTGACGCATATTTACGGCGCCTCTTACTTTGAGCTTGTTCAGCCGCGGTTCCAGCTCTTTATGTATGTAGATTATATAACCTACATACATAATATATACCTACGGGACAATTTTTTACAGATTTGTTCAACGGACTGTGATAATCCAAATGAGCTAATTCAACACATGAAAAGTCACGACATGAAGTTATTCCAGTGCACATGGTGCGTTCATGGTGCTGATAATGAGGCGGATCTGTTAGCTCACGCATCGGCCCGACATCCAGCTAAGCAACCACAAGCCTACCTGAGAGTCATCAACAGTAAAGTATGTTAGAAATATTTAAAACTTAATGCTATTATAATTACTTGATAAAATATCGACGGTTGTGTGGGTTTTTATTTCACAATATAAATAAATATTCTGGCAATTTTGATAAGGTCGAGAACTACAGACATACTGAAATTATTTTTACAACACTTTATTTTTCAGGACGGGTCATCAAAAATGTTGGTTCTTCCTTTGGCACAGTACAATAAATCAATAGTTCCAACTATTGCTGTAACACCGTCTCCTAATAAAGAAAATCCTACTCGAGAAGCTGAAAGATCTATTGAACTAGAGAAACTTATTGACTCCATGAATTTGATATCAAGAGATACAACAAAGGAAAAAGACCAAGAAAATGTCCCTGAAGTTAATATGAATCAAGATTCTGGAAATATTTCGGATCAATTTGAGGAAACTATGTCAAATGAGCCCGATACTGAACTTTTGGCAGAACTATTGCGAGTATCGACTCCTCCACCAACAGCGGCGGATGATTTATCTCAACAAATCACACCGGTTTTGAAAACTGAGACCCTACCCGAAACATCCGTTAAAGCCAATTCACAGGATATAGGTATGGATGTGATTTGCCTCGACAGTGACGAAGAAGATGCAGGAGAAAACGTCGTAGACCTTTCAGGTGACGGTCATGACACAGTTTCCCAAAACGCGACAAATCTTGAAAAATATAAAAAAGTTCCATTAAAATTTTTATACAAATGCCCTAATCCGACATGTACTTACTCTTATAAAAAACTTTATGCTTTTAAAAGACATATTTTGATGGTGTGTTATCGAACAGAAGAATTTATAAAATGCGGCCATTGTACCTTAGAGTTAAAGAATAGAGAAGAATTTTTCGATCACTATGAGTTTGATCATGGCCACGTTAAAAGGTACTACCGAACAAAAGAACGCAATACAGAAAGGGTGCAAAGGCCACAAAATAATAGTAATAGTAAACGTTTCCAATGTGGATACTGTGATTACAAACATCATTTACAAGTGACCGTAAAACAACATCTCAAGATGGTACATAGTAAAACTAGTATAACAGTCTCTTCGAAACTAGATAATAATGGAGAATTTGTTTACACATTGCGCGAGACACCGAAACCAGTTTCTTCGAAACAAGACAATAACGATGATGCCGCTTACACATTGCGCGAATCATCAAAATCAGCTGTGGTCCCAACACCGAAACCAAAATCAACACCTAAAAGGAAACTCTCCGGTGCAACCACTGTCGTAACACCACCGAAAAAGACACGGTACGGTCCCCAAGACGTGGACCAGTTACCTGCAAAACCTATTCTCGATGAGCTGGTTTATTGCGCTTTGTGCGAATTTAATTCTAAAGTACGTTTAAACTTAGTCAGACATCTTCAGTGCCACGCTGATATGCAGCCAGTTCCTCAAACTGCACCAGTCAATCCTGTTCCCCATCTTGAAACGAACGAGAAACACTTCGATAAAATGATAAATCTTTCTTCAAGCTCTTTTGCAACTAGACCTGAAAAACCGATAAGGCCAGAGTCTACACCTCCGGTTAGCCTCCTCATTCCCCCAGAAGAATCCTCCCGCTTTCCTAAATATGTGTCCGAACGACAACGCCTCACGTGCGGGGCAACGGGCTGCTCTTATATTTCTGTTGATGAAACAATGCTGAAGTGCCACTGGGAAACATTGCACACCGGATGCATCAATTATCGTTGCCTTCACTGCCCTCCATACCAACACTTAGACATATCTAAACCTTTGACCGGTCCAAGAATATTAGCTCATCTAAAAATGCATGACGCAAGCCTATATGCCTGTTCCTTGTGTCCCTACTACCATTACAGAAGACAAGTCCTCGACAAACATTTGGTTGATTTCCATAATAGCGCAGGTCAGGTTATGGTGGTCAGAGAGGAATCGTCTGCAACACAGTCATCGATAGCAAGTCAGCCGACAACATCAGCCCCGACTATGGACCTCAAGGCTTGGCAGTGTGGCTTGTGTAAATTCAAGAGTATGCTTCGTCAGGAAGTAATTGAACACTGCGCTAAGCTTCATAGCTCAAAAATGCAGTACAAATGTCCGAACTGCCCATTTAGAACGTCTACTTTGGAGAACGTTATGAAGCATAAGTCCAATTCTCACCCGGATAGTACTGAGGATGTAGTATACTATTACTATAGGGAGGGATCGGTGCCCGATGATAGTGACGGCACTCCACGATGGATGCGACAGCGCCAGAAGATGGGGACTGTTGAATCTGAAGTTAAGGCCGAGAAAACCGACAGTTCCGCTCCAGATACCTCTGCACCCCCGGTATCCGCTCCGCCGTTGTCTATAGATCTAAATCTGGTGAAAAAGGAAGTAGCGGAGCCGGTGGTTGAGCTGTCGATTGAGGATTTGTGTGATAGATTCGGTCAGTTCTGCGAACCCAACGGACTGAAGTTCAAGTGTCCACTCTGTAAGATAGTCGACGAGGACACTAAGGACGCCATGCAATCGCATTTGTACGAAGAGTTGCAGTACAGAAAGTGAGTATAATAATTACTCGTGCGGTAAACATCTCTCTTGTGACGAGGGTACCCTGCTGTATCACGTTCCGCTGTTTGTAATTAGCATCCCGCGTATCGATAAATGCCCCAACAATTTCTAATCTTTGCTGCTTGTTGCTGTTCTTACCTGCTCCCGAGCAGTCGGAAATATACGAACTTGTCCATGAGACACGAAGATTTACATTCAAACGTTCGACTATCGATTTTTTCAAATCAAATCAAAATATTTTATTACATAGGATAAAATTATCACTTGAAAACGTCATTATTAATATGGCACATTCCCAAAGCAAGAAACTCTAGGGTTGCTCCTTTAAACAGATTATGGGTTACAATTTGTGATTTGATAATTATATGAATAATAATAACCATGACTCTGTAATAATTAGCTTTGGTTAGTATTTTTGTGTTAGTTTGGGGGTTGTTAGTTGGTGTGTCTAATAGATTTAAAGATTTGTAATTTATTTGTCTCTAGAGAAGCACTGATTCGCAGTCGCATTCGATATTCGTTTATTGAAGTAAATGTTTCATTAAGTCAGTCCTTCGAACTTCGATATTTTAATACGATTGTTTCCGAGATTCGGAGGGCACGTTAAGTGCCAGTTTGTGTTAAATACACAGGTGGCTTAAAAACACTGTGACGTCAGGTGGCCACAAGTCTGGCACAAAACGACCAACCCGCACATTGAGAGGAGGCTGTGTCCTAAGATTACGTAGATGTCACGTCTCCATATTTAAGGGTTTTTTTTTATTTATTTTTTTATGCATAAGGGGTTGGTACTTGACCTCAATCACACCTGATGTTAAGTGAAGATCAGGTCGAAAAGATGGAAGCTTACTGACCCGGTAACCCCAACACATTGGGGGACTGGCTATCTTATCTCTGACAACCGGAACACGACAATGCTATTAACATTGTTGCGTGGCGGCAGATTTAGATATGATGGTGGTAGCTAGCCAGGCGGACATTTAAAATGCCCTACCACCAACCAAACCGAGTACTTAAACATGTGGGATCGAACCCGCGACCTCCGAATCGTAAACCCAATGTTGTTTACATTGAGCCACGGAGGCGGTTAAAGGGTATGAAGAAAACAGATATGATACAAGTATGAAATAAGTAGGTACTAAGTTTTTGAACATCAAAACCCCGGCAGTATATTTTGTACTATGCAAGCGTCATGTAGGATTAAAATGCATCCTATCACTATAGTTATCAAGACGTAATGATACCTTGCATATCAAAATCGGCCTAGCCATTTATAGGCTACAGGAGGTAACTTAGAAAACTCCATACATACATACACCCGAAAGACATTACCCTCCTTCCTGGGGCAATCGGGTAAAAGTGAGAAAACAATCAAAATACATCAGTTAATAATAAACTATGTATACCTAGTACTAGTAATTATTTACTAGTAATAATATTACCAATTTAACAACTGGTTATTATTCTCAAGCTTATTTATATAATTTTTAATGTGGAAGAATTAGTATTATTATATACTTATTTATTATTACATATTATTGTATTATACTATTATTAAACTCAAATTATGCGCTCATTCCCTTGTAAATTATTCGATTACTTGGGCGATAAAAATGCATCTAACTTGTCGCTCGATTGTGCAATTGTTTATTTGGTTTGCATTAGTACAATAAAGTATACTTATTTTAAATATTATTATATATTCTATAACGGTAGATAAACGTTTATTTGTTTGTCCAGCCAATTATGATGAGTCCAAATAACATTTTATTAAAATTCTTCAAGCCGTTTAGGCAACAATTGCGCCAAAGGTCCGGACATACACGCAGGCGAAAAACATAACCCTCACTTCTGGCTCGGGTAAAAAATTTTTTTGGACACGCCACAATCTAGTCCCAAAATAGGCAGTGCCTGTACTATGTATATTAGGGGCCGTTGTAATAAATGGATCTTGAGGTCGCAGCTGTTTATTCTTTTTACCCGACTACGGGGGAAGGGTTATGATTAACATCTTATGTATGTATGTGAGTATAGATGTTGCCTATTTATCGATACTTTAAATAACGGATAAACATCCATAAATATTTGTATTAACATTCGTGATTAGGGAATAAATTGTCATATTCATCACACAGACATTTGCCGGTGGCGGGAATCGAATCAGCAACCGTTGGTTTCGAAGGCACGATCTCTACCAATACACCAATCGGCCATTATAAAAGAGCTACCTAATTACTTGAGCTTCTTCTCAAAGGAAGACTGTAAATTCCAAACTTCTGGTAGCTTCGAAAAAATGAGTGCGATATTTTAAAATGTTTGGAGTTCTCGCGTACTTTCGAAGCGGGATGGTTAGTTGCAAATTCGTGTTGTCAAGTACCCAATGTAGGCCAATCTAATTCCTGTAGTAATAGTTTATAGATAAATTACATACCTACATAAAGTCACGCCTGTTTCCTGTAGGAGAGACCACAGATTTCCACACGCTACGATCCTGACACCTCTTTGTTTCATTCTCTTCTCATAAAGTTGATCATACATGCTCATCGGTTTATGATACTTTTGACTTGGCCTTTCTTTAAGACGTCCTCGTGTCATCGTGGTGTACCTTAGTCATCTGCAGCTAAAAGCATACTCTCATGTTCTTATAGAGCGCTAGAGCCATTGCATTAATTATGCCCGAAAATCACGATGTATCTTAGTGCTGGTATAGTTACAGTCGGGGCGTGATTCATATTTTGCCTTGCACGACATAATTAACGCAATTGATCTAGCTCGCTAGGGGCATACTTCTATCTCTTTCATTAGTCTTCTGTCATTCATTTTTTCACATGTCCAAACCACCTAAGCATACATGTTTCAATCTTGTCACCACGTCTTTCACACCGAATAACTCCCTAATTACACTATCCATTCTATCTAAAGAAGATATTACGATTGATAAATAATTCGTTGTTTTATTTATCCATCGTAACCGGCATACATTACTTTATAACATTACAAAGTTTTATTGAGACGGATGAATTGTTGTCAGGGGCCAACATATAAAGAAAATCCTAGAAGTATAATTGTCAGAAGAACGGGTTACAAGCGTCAAGGGTTACATAAATCGTAGTAACATTTCTTAGTAACTACCAATATTACAGCTCAAGCAGAGATCTCCGCTTGAGGACAGTTAAAAAGGGACGGCTTTCTGTAACTTATATAGCGGCATATCTTTCTAACTATTCTCGAGCGCAGATCTACGCTTGAGCAATATTCTAAAATACGGGCATAGGCCCGTATAGAATAAAACACATAGGTGTTTTATGGCTGGTATAAGTCAAGAATTTAATTCTGATATTCCAGATGGGGCTGCAGCATTTGTTCTTACAAAGCCTTCCACAAGGCCGGCTTGAACGATCACATGACAACAGAGCATAGACAACACCGGGATCCCATTGAGTTAGCCATTGACGCCAACGTTGAGAAGTGGGTTCAGAAACTTCTGGAACACCAATCCGCTCTTATAGAGAAGACAAGGGAAAATTTCGCCAAACAAAGGATTCTAGTTGAACGACGACCCACACCATCGAGTTCTAAAACGCCAGAGAAGTCAGTTGAAGTGTCAACGAAATCTATACCGGAGCTGGAGAAAGCTTTCGGAAAACTAGGCGATTCCGTCGATATGAACTTCTCTTGTCCCAAATGTGATTACAAGGTTAGAGAAGAAACGGTGATGCAGGATCATTTGGAAAGTGAATTGAATAAGATAAGGTAGGTACTTCATTGTCGTTTGCTTTCCAGTTTTATTCTCATTACTTTGGCTAACCTGAAGGTTTGTCATTCCTGCGGCCAGTACTTAGAGGTGCATATTTTTGACATTGCTGGATTCGCTTGTTCTTATATGAATAGTTTCATTGTAAATATTATCATTAAATGCCATTCATTGTTGACATCTTTAAATGGCTTTAATTCTTATTGAGATTATTCAATAAGATGTACATATTATGAGAGCTATAATAAAAAAAAATATTTTTTACTTTTTAACAAGCTATATTTTGTTATAAATTCCAGATGGCATTGCAGCAATTGCTTAACCAGCTTCCAGGAGTACCACGAAGCGCAGCTGCATTGCAAGAGTATGCACCCTGGCCAGTCGGCTCGCCCTGTAGAGGCCTTGAGAGACCCAGCTACCCGGGCCGCCTGGGTCGCAGCTGTATTACGAACACAGAAACAAACTATGAACATCCCCGAATCGACCATCAACAAAGAGTGCGACTTTAACATGCCTCCCACAATCGAAAATCCCCTGCTGGTAATTCGATATGAGGAAAGAGTACCAACACCCGAAGCTGAAATGCTTATTCAGAGCAAAAGACCGATCGAGGAAGAAAAGCTTATTCACCGCAAGAGACCGATCGAAGAAGAGCCTCCAATAAACCGTAAAAGAGTCACGATAACGCAAATCTCGCCAAACGCAAACGCAAACGCTGACAGTGACGACGAGAGACTGGTAATAGATGAACTATCTGACGACACGAACACAGGCAAGAAGAGTATGAACTGTCCTCACTGCAGTTTTACATCGGAGTACAAATGCAGGATCTACGATCACATACTGAGACATTATAGTCTGAAACCACTTACATGCACCATCTGTGGAATTACGTGCTCTGCGAGTAATACCAACAAACATGCGGAACTACATAGTCCCAACCAAGTTAACTATGTTAAGACTAAGATACCGTCTGGGTTGCCGCTCACAATGGAACTCGTTAGGCCCGGTAGAAAACTAATTACTCGCGTAGACGAAGAGGCTGACGTCTTGAAATTAATTTGCCTCATTTGCGAAAAAGGTATGCCGGAAGTTACTGCTCAGACTCACACACATGGCAACAAGACCCCAGCTTTCGCTAAGAAAGGTGACGTTGTCGTCAAGTGTTTGAATTGCTTCGCGCTGATCTTAAACGTTCTAACAATGCAAGAGCATAACAATCAATGTCACCCCGCCCTGAAAATTAACTACGCGTACTATAAACTCCACTACGATACTAGAGAAAGTCTATTTTGTGGGCACTGTGACAAGTGTTTCAAGTTTTTGCCGGATTTAAAAAGCCATCACAACGCCGTACACAGTTCGCTGCAGTTAAAATACACGAAAAATAGGGAATATACGAATTTTGATTGTGATGATGTTGACAATGGCAACCAAAGTAAAAGCATTGATGTTGTGATACCAGCTAAAAAAGTTGCTAGGAAATCTACTTCAAAACTGCCTAGCCAATCGGTGGCAAAGAAATCGACTACGAAACTGCCGATCCGTGTAGACTCCGACTCGGAAACTGATGATGAGTTTTCATATTATGGAACAAAACCTACCTCGCTCGACGATCTAGAAAGCGTAACGACGCTAATGCCGTTTTATAATACTATGATGCCATTTACTATAAAAAAATTAAGTGAAATAATTAAGATTGATCCCAAAGTCGTTGTAAAAGATTTGAATAAGGGAAAGAACCAGTGAGAATGTGGGTGTATAGGACAATCGAAAAACTTACTGAATTTTTTCGAATTGTAACCGTAGCCTTTATGGCAAGGTGAATCTGTGATTTTTTTTCAACATTCTATAAATAATGAATATGTTTATTAGGTAATAAGTAGGAATCTTAGTGATATTTACTGTATGATTATTGAAACCACAAGCATTTGTACTTTTTGTAGGAAGAGGATTTAAGTTTTCGTTTCGTATTTTTTCTCACATGTCTAATATAATGATGTGCGACTACTATAAGTTGATGTATGGGAAAAATCATTTAAATATGCGAGATTTTAATATGAGATTTGATTACAAAATGATTAGAACTCGGTGATAATCATGCAATGTTGATACCATCCTTTTACGGATAAAGGTCTATGGTCCGGGTCAGTACCGTGGTCCGAGCTCCATGCCATCGAAGAAACTTGAGTAATTAAAAGAAAAGGCCCTTCTTTTGATCTTCGTCCGGGCCTACCACTACGTACAAGACATATTGCAGGCTATAACCTGTGGACGTGTGAGGTCTGTAGGTGCCTCTATTTACTTTTTCAAACTAGCGGCCCGCCCCGGCTTCGCACGGGTGCAATAAATTTCTATAAATATAATATGCATGTAAATCTTCCGGAAGAAAATCTGTGATAGTAAAAATCGGATCAATTTCGTTGCGTGATGTAGAAGTAAGCGGAGAAGCAGACCGAGGCAGACGGCGACTTCGTTTATATTGTTTAATATTATTCGTTCGTTCGTTAATATTATTATGGATAAATGTAACAACTCCAGCCCCTGTAGCATGACATCGTTTGTCGCCCGCGACGTAGGACTGAGAGCTGGATAGTTGTATATTTCATCCAAGCGAATGAACAGGACAAATATTATATCGCACGACTTAAAACGTTTATCGCGTCTATCATGCTGCTATTGCAGTTTTATTCACTACATAGAAATCTACCAAATTATGATGTCTACTACGATCAAAAAAATATAAATATGATTTCGAAATGGATAGGTGATTTAAGCTATCACAGGCTTAACCGATATTACTCGAGTTTGACGCTATTTTGTTCTTTGGCTACCCATCCGACATGTTCAATTTGAACTTCAAGGCCTTTATTTCAACGTAAGATACTATCTGTTGAATGCCAATTTTTTCTGTCAGTATGTCCAAGCTTGTAAGCCGATGTTTTACAATCTGTTCCGTTCCGTGTGCTTCAGAATGGCGGGTGTATGGCTACAATTGATCATGCTTTATGCGCAATGTACAAGCAATATGCTGAATGTACCTAAAATGTAAAGCTATGTACTTAAAACTATAGTTATTATAATAAAGTAATTGAGCTTTCAACTTGACATCAGCTTGGCGGGTGTTTTCTAAACAAATTGCAAACTAAACAATGTGTGTGGAAATACAACCGTAAAGATGTACCTTTGGCGTTTTACCTAAAATCTAAATGGCGGCCGATAACTGCCAAAATTTTCCTTCCTATCACAATAGGCTCGTGCTAGAAAAATATTGTATCGCAGGCGCCATTGCTTGATGTGCTTGAATGCGCTAACGAGCTTTGCCACGTCAAGTTGGCGGCAAACATACGCTTTATGATAACCATGGTTTTAAAAAAGTAGGTTACATTTTAGGTACATTCTGTACATTGGTCTCAGGCGTAATGCATACTATTTTGTGGCCATGCATCCGCCATCCTGATGCACACCAATTTCCATTATTACCCCATAATACTAAAAGTTCTCATCTACGCTAAGAGGCTATGCATCGTTGTCATCTACTTATAATAGATGTCAACTGGCCGCCGCTTCTGACAGTCTGGTTTTTTTTTATTTCCCCGGGGTCAAAGGAGATGTTAGTCGTCGACTCTTCAATTACAAAAAAATCACGTCACTTCATTGTTCCTTTTTGACATGAAGTCTCGATATGTTATAATATTACTTACAATGATTGATTAGTGCACCAACTTATAGCGGTCGTCACGAAAACAATAGGAAGGCACGTAATATGTTTTGGTAGTCAATCGCTGTTTTTTTGTTGTTTATCAACATATATTAGCTTTATTTATTTACAAAAATTCTGTAGTAGATAGGGCTGTGCAAATGTCTTCTGTATATTGGTTAAATCAAGCCAGTAGATGTGAACTATATGTCTATTGGATTAATAATCTTTGTCACAATAATGTTATATGTTGACATTTTATTGGGTATCGATGATTATAGTAATTCATTGAAGTACCATTTTTCAGACTTAAATTGCAGTGTAGATAGCGTACGAATATTTTTTTTAAATCCCAGTCCTAGTGGTTACGATCTTTGGAGTATCAGTGTGATGACTGCTAGTCATTATGACTGATATGCTTGTCATATAATTATCGATATCTCATAAAATGTCAACCAATAGAATTGTATGTCGCCTGTGTTGTCAGATGTTAGGTTAGAAGTTAGGGCTAACAATGTTGTTGTTTAGTATTGCCAAAAGACTATAAAATGTAAGTTTTTCCAATAATATTTTTGTTTTATTTTAGTATTGATTAGAAAAAAATGTGTCCATTTTACCTGTGTCCACTAGGATCTACTGCGGATCCTAGTTGGATCGATGGACGACCGGGGGGTTGTCGTCGCATCGGGTCCTGTCGCGCTTCATACCGCTTGCTGCTGACCCGCGGTGTGAGGTACGACAGCGCCCCTTGCTGAGGGCGCGCTAGCCGCTCTCCGGAAATGGGCCTCCCCTTATGAGGGGGGATGCTTATGCGTTCCCAGGTGGGAGGACCTACTGCCGAGGAAGGTCGCCACGGGGTTATATTGAGTTTTTTTTTATGCAATACGGGTACGTACTTACCTCAATCACAACTGATGTTAAGTGAAGATGAGGTCGAAGATGGAAGCGTACTGACCCGGAAACCCCAACACATTTGGGGGACTGGCTATCTTATCTCTGACAACCGGAACACAACAATGCTATTAACATTGCTGCTTGGCCGCAGATTTAAATAAGATGGTGGTAGCTAGCCAGGCGGACATTTAAAATGCCCTACCACCAACCGAGTGAGTAATCACTAATCACTTTCTAAGCTTTGAACAATTACACCAATCATCTAGTCCCAAAGCAAAGTTTGTACTAGGGATAGATAACGGATAAACATATATATATATATATATATATATATATTTATATAAACATCCATGACTCGGGAATAAATGTTCGTGTTCATCACACAAACATTTACCCGTCGCGAGATTCGAACTCGCAACTGTTCGCTGACAGGTTCACTATCCACTACACCAGCCGGTCCTCAAAATTACAGAACATTTGGTTTTAAAAGCATCTTTCCTTTTTAAATTCCCTTTAAACCGTGTTACCTACATGAAATATTAATTTTTAAATTCGATGGAGAAGCATACATAGTGCAGTATTATCTACCTGTATCGAATAGGTACCTCAAGACGGACGAAAGACGTAATGAAAATAAGGGTTCCTTCATTACCAAATGTTTATTAACGAAACCTTTCTCTGAAATATTAGAAGGATTCACAAAAAACAGTGTCTTGGTATGAACATGTCCACATAACCACATCCTTTTCTTTAATGATTAACAAAATTAGATAGTGATATAGCGTTTGACCACAATCTATATACCATACCATACAATAGACCAGAAACGTCTATTAACATTGACGATCACAAGGTTGTAGGATTCAGGAAAGATACGCCGGAAGAGAATTCCATACCGTGGCTGTTCGCATTATGAATTAAAAATCGCGAAACTCGAGGAAATGTTCGGTCGGTATATTAACTACACACAGATGGAATCCTTCGCTATACTACGCCTAGTAGTCCGAAGATGGAAACGCACACTCACCGATATGCATCCTGTAAAAGACTGAGAGACAGGCAAAATAATATTTATAGTGTTCGATCGTCTGCAATTTAGTAGTCACTGGAGTTTTTGGCATGTCGTTCCTGAACTCCTTGTTCCATACATAGCGGAATCCTCACTTCGTTGCCCTCTAGTGGTAAAATCTGATATCTATACGCCCTTTTCCCACGTAGAATAGGTGTACCTACGGTTTTGATCGTTATCATTATAAAGCCATAGATGGCGCCGGGGCTCTACCGCCTAATTCAAAGCTATAGCGATATTGCCCAGGGAATATACGGTAAAAAATTAGCATAGCTAGACATAATTCAGAACCGACTTATAATTGCTTTTTTAGAGGTAAATTAGAGATGTAATTTTGAATGATTAAGCCTAAAAAAACGATCGCTTAGTCTATCTAGATTTTTATAGAAAACCCTATTTTTAATTTGTATCTTAATAACAATAAATACTTTTAGGTAGGTAGACTTTTGTTAAACACAGTTAACTTATTGATGGATAAAAAACGAAGCATGTTTTAGGCATGCATGTGTTTTAGCTGAATTGTCGTCGAGCCCCATTGCGAAATAAAAATGAGAACTAATTTTGTAACGATAATTTCCCTAAATGTTTTGAATGTAAAAAAAATATCGCATCAATTGAGCATTTTTTTTAGTACTTGCGTTTCTTACAAATGCTTAATTTTTAGCAATTGTTACTACATTTACAACACTTTATTAAATGTTTCAAGAAATTAGCGGTTATTTGTTTTTCCCAGGTCAAACCGTATTTTCCCTGGGCTAATAGCAATGCACTGTCTGTCCTTCGCATTGCGTTACGATATGACAAAGACGGTCAATGTCTTGACGTCGCGAACGATAACAATTCCTGAAGCAATTGAGTTAGGCGGTCTATGCAGGTCGTTATTCTATATATTTTTTTTTATTTCCACTATGAATTTGTATAATAAGTAGGTATTATGTTACTCATTTTGTAAATATACGTGAACCATGTCGCGGCACTTCTTGAAAATTGGCTGATTCTAAACTATCCCATTCAAAACTTGTAAATTATTTCATATCTGTGGATTGGGTAGTGTATACTTTGTTTGTATGTCATTCAACTAGCTGTTGCCCGCGACTTCGTTCGCGTGGAACATTTCATCAAAGTCGGTTCAGCAAAAAATTGAGCCTATATATTAATCCAGGTCCTAATCTGTCTACCAACCAAATCCGTCCAACCGTTTATGCTTGAAGAGGTAACAAATATACATAAACACAGACATGCACACACACAAACTTTCGCATTTATAATGAATGATATCCGAATCGTTTGTTTTTCTAAGCTTTTTTTTATTTATTTAATTTAATGATGTAATTATGTGGAATAGGCTACAAACGCGACCGTCAAATGACACAAGGCTTAATTCAATGATGGTTTTGAAAAAAAAAAATTAAACTACATCATGCTAATAGGTAACTATCTGGCTTTTTGGCGGGAACTCGGCGAGTGAAGTAGCATTTTTCTTTAAAATTTGTGCATTCTAACTTTTGAAGCTTAATAATGGCAGAATATTGTGCAGCAAACGTTAGTGTTGGTGTACAGGTGAAGGGAAGTGTAAATTAAAGTGCGTAACGGAGCTTTCGGGTTCCCACAAGAAGCCGCCAAAATCTTTTGTAAAGCATTCTGCCACTTTACTGAAGAATGACTTGACCGTGACTAGACTCTGTATACGACGAATTACTTGTTTTGATTGAGACTGACCTATAAACTGAAGAAATAAGATAAATAAAAATTTTCACTCGAAACTGGCAGTAATGTCCCTCGACAATGAGGTTGACTGGTTGCCATCCTCAAAAATAAGAAGAAGAAGAAGGTAACTATCTTCTATTTCACTTACCAGTAAAAAAACTCACCGGTATACATTATTATAAATGAAAACATCCATAGCTTGGGTAGACGTGTCTGTATTCATTATACTAATTAACGTTATGTCCCTTAACAGGATTCTAGCCCAGGATTCAGGGTTCCTAACAACTTCACCAAACAGGTCGTCTAAAACACATTCCGAAACGTCCTCTGAACCACCACAGCCGTTCCGCTTCATTCCCTTTCAATTTGTGTCATTTTCTCCATTATGGCACGCTTTATTCATCGAGGGCCAATGTACGCCCACTTTGCCTGATTTGGAAAAATGCCACCAATTTTGCGCCACTTAGAACGCGTGGGCGCGATGAAAAACGCATTTGCGTGTAAATGTGAAATATTAGATATAAGAGTGGGACAACGTTATGAGAGAAAGGGGGAAGGAAAGGGTAAGAAATAGAAAAAAGAGTACCACCTCTATGAGTGAGATTCTCACATACTTAGAATACTAGAAGAACAATGGATTAAACAAGCCTAGCCAATTTTCATGTAAAAGAATGAGCTTACGTACTTACCAGAAAACATCTAGAAATTAGTTTTATATTGATAATTAAAAAAAAAAAATATAATTTATGCATATATTGAAAAAGAAATTATAAAATTATAAAAGAATATTAAAGGGTGCCCATGGGCGGCGGTGATTGCTTTCCATCAGGTGACCCGCATGCTCGTTTGCCGCCCTCTCATATAAAAAAAAAAAAAAAAAAGAATTATAATATATTCAAATCAATATAATTTAATTTCCATGTTTCAATTTTGATTTTTCTTTATGTTTTAATTTTTCAATAAAATTGATATTTGAATTCACACTTGTTATTTTAAATTTTCAATGTCTACCACTGTTTATTAACGTAGTTATAGGTGACTGTACTAACAAAGATGGACCTTATTGTCTGAAAAATAAATGATTTATTATTTACAAAATATTAGTTCTCATTTTTATTTTTGCAATGCAACTCGACGACAATTTCAGCTAAAACACATGCATGCCTAACTATAACATGCTAAGTTTTTTATCCATCAATAAGTTAACTGTGTATAACAAAAGTCTACCTAATTAAATACCAGTTAGTATTTATTGTTATTAAGATACAAATTAAAAATAGGGTTTTCTAAAAAAATCTAGACTAAGCGCTCGTATTTTTAGGCTTAATTATTGAAAATTACATCTCTAATTTACCTCTATAAGATATAGCAATTATATAAACTCGGTTCTGAATTATGTCTAGCTAAGCTAACTTTTTACCGTATTTTCCCTGAGCTTTTTTTTTGGCTTTTTGGCGGGAACTTAGCGAGTGGTGTTGCATTATTGTTTTTATTTCTTTCTTAAAATTTGTGCATTCTGAGTTTGTAAGTTTGTAAGTGATTGAGGTCAAGCACCAACCCGTTGTTCATAAAAAAAAAACGACAGAATTATAGTATGTACGGCAAAAGTCAATGATGTTGTACAAGTGAAGGGAATTGTAAATTAAAGTGCGCAAGCTTTGGGATTCCCACAAGAATCCGTCAAAAACTTCCGTAAACATTCTGTCACTTACTGGAAATTATAATGAAATACTACAGAAGCATATAACAAAAAAAAAGTTCGAAGTAACAGGAAAATCTGCTACTATTTGTTATAAATCTGTGGTAGGTACCACGTGCATAAACGGTCGTTATCTAATCTGTAGCACGGGTAGATAATAATATACGTACTCTCGCTGGTGCTCTACAAACTGGATGAGTTTTTTTACCGAAAGAAAAAAATAACGCATATCAGGTAAATGAAATAGAAGGTATTGGCATAGGTAGTTTATTTTTTTTTCAAGACCATTAGACAGGCCCGATGCCTGTGCCTTGCACTATATATTTTTTTTTACACTAGCGCCATTGCGGTGGTATTCGACAATTTTACTCCTAATCTACTTCGTTAGCCGTGTTGAACGGTCCCCGCTATTTTTCGTTACGTTAATTAATATTTTAGTAATTATTGGGTCTACACTCACCTCACATACACCAACCGCATCACCACATTCATAACACAACCTAATTTACCCAAAATTCGGTGAAAGTGCTTCATCATTGCTGAGTTGGTAAGTTTCTTTGATTTCCAATTTCAAATTCTACCTCATAATCGGTATTTTACGCTCACGGTTGTGACACCTGATTAACCATCATCAAATGAAGCGTTAATTGTGTCATTTGACACGCTTGTAGTCTATTCCACATAATTACATAATTAAACCGCATAAATACCGCATACATAAATAAAATACAGGTGACCCACATGACCGTTTGCCGCCCTCTCATATAAAAAAAAAAAAAAAAAAAAAATTTGGAGATAATATGAGTTCCAAATAAATTTCGCATTATAGCAATCCTACGAATGAATTCAGTCGCATAGTCGCATATCAATAGGCGGCGAGCCCGAACGACTTCGAAAAAAATAAAATAATGCCATTAACTTAAAAATAATAAAAAAAATATAAAAATAAATGAAAAAACTTCTATTTCACTTACATAATATGCCCATTTTTTTTCCTTATGATAAATAAACTCATCCGGTATAGTATTTAAACTTTGTAAAGTCGCAAAAGTACGTGCAATGTTCGAAAGAATCTTCTACTTAGTTCGTGAAAGTATGAAGGGTTTGTTAATCGAATATAAAACATAACGTCACGACCTCGGATTAACGGGACCTGGGACCAAACGTTTGGGATATCATTTATAATAAGTATTTATTTACAAAAAAAAATATGTATTTATTTAGTATTTCAACATTCTGGTATCCACAAAACAGGCCTATAGTTGCTTACTGTGGAACTAGATGGCGCTGTGCGTATGTCTAAGGATATTATTATTATTATTATCTCTGACCACCCTGTCAGAGATATTCGTCAGTGTTCCAAATATTAAAGTAACTATAATAAATTATTGAAACAACATCCATGGTTCACCTTATGGAATAATGCACACGTGACGGGGGTGAGCTCATCGCATAAAACGTACAAATCTACAATAATATTGGATCCACAGATTTTGTAATCCAAATCTGTGATTGGATCGTTACCTATGAAATTGGTGTTATTTTTTCTTCGTTAATCATATGTACCAATTCCTGCGATTTTCAAAGCTATATCCAAATTTGTTTTTTATTTGGAAAATGGAATATTATTTCAAGGTTTCACATGAAATATTTTTTAATTTCTGGGCACACATAATCACCCGATAAAAAAAAATTGAACATAGCTCTTTTCATGTGCTTCCCATAATCATTTCTTAGATTCGCTGAAACTTTTATAAAGCGGTTATTTTTAAAAATTAACGCTGCCTATACTTAACTTAATGTTATCCGATAATACACACAAAGTTTAGCTTTCCCAAAAACAATCAAAAATGTTTGTTTGGAGAAAACAGTCTTAATGAAATTCTTCATACAAAACGCCAATTTCATAGTTAAGGACCTGGTACATGTTTTTTGATGAAAAGTTCCATATGCCTTTTACGACACTCAGTAGGTACTAACGGCATGATTTCTAAGAACACATTGGTAAACCTTTCATTATCTAGATTTAGATTTCTTGATATTGATCAACAATAAATATTTAGGTTACTAATTTCAATTATCTAGCCACAAACCAGGCAATGCCTGTACCTACATAGATATAGATAACGGATAAACATTAAGGCCCGAATTAATAAAGCATTCTCCAGATTGAGATGACCTTAAGTTGACGCTTGAGAATCTGATCTGTTGCATATTAAAACAGGATCAAAAAAAATACTATTGAGACTGATCCGCGATATCAATCGCAAGATCGATTTATTAATGCGGTCGTAAGAGGGCTTAATCCGTTCAGTGGCGAGTCTCGTTGGATAAATTAAGATTTCTCAAAATATTGCTCTGATCTGCACTCGAAATGCTGAATCCTAATCTAATTAGGAACACTTTAATTAGGAAATCGGAGGAAAGCGCTTATTACACCATTCTAAATGGAGATACTAATTCGGCATACATTGCTGGTTGAAGTAAGGATATTTGAATTAACGGAACCAAGCCTCTCAGCAATGTGAGCCGAATTATCCGCCTCCGCCTCCGTGGCTCAATGTAAACAACATTGGGTTTACGATTCGGAGATCGCGGGTTCGATCCCCAGCGGGGTACATGTTTTAAGTACTCGGTTTGGTTGGTGGTAGGGCATTTTAAATGTCCGCCTGGCTAGATATGCCGCCAAAAAGCAATGTTAATAGCATTGTTGTGTTTTATTTTTTATTTTATTTTATTAGGTACACCAACAGTATAACATATCACACTCTTATGAAAGCTCATACAGTAGTTTTGTTCTGATATGAATACCTAATACTGTTGTGTTCCGGTTGTCAGAGATAAGATAGCCAGTTCCCCAAATAAGATGGGGTTTCCGGGTCAGGTCAGGTCCAGGTCAGTACGCTACCACCTCATCTTCACTTAAAATCAGGTGAGATTGAGGTCAAGTGCTAACCCGTTGTGCATAATAAAAAAAAATAGTCTGCATTTAGGATGGAAGTAGTGCTGATCCGTCCAATTCCCAAATCGGAATCTAACTGTTCTAACTTCGATTACCTACTCCGCCCTATTTTCTAATTATATTCCCTACAAATAGGATAGCCCTCTGCCGAATCGCAAGGACCGAGTCTTGGGCATAATTTTTTTGTGTAAATTAGCCATTTTGATTTGCGAAAAAAAAAACTAAACGAATACAGATAACAAAAAACCAAGAACTGCCAAAAAAAAAGACAAAAATCCAAGCTCAGTTCCGCTTAACACAATAAAACTTACACCCCTTTCCGGTCGCAAACTTCCTTTCCGTAGAGAGTTCGTAAATAAGCGACACACTACAAACATCTAATAAACCTGTTTTAGTTGTAAATAAGTAGTAGCGTCGGTGGCTCCGAGTTTTTAAATTTCCGCTGCTCAATTTAACCGATACACTTCTCGCCGAAAATTAAATTTCCATCCACATCGCCTGGATGAGTGGAAGTCTACCACTGTACGTTTCTCAAACTTCTTACCGCGTACGACCACCCTGTGGAACGGACTTCCTGCAGCGGTATTCCCGAACGAGTACGACATTGGAACCTTCAAGAAACGAGCCTACATCTTCCTCAAAGGCCGGCAACGCATCTGTGAAGCCTTTTGGTGTTGGTGTCCATGGGCGGCGGTGATTGCTTTCCATCAGGTAACGCTCATGCTAGTTTGCCATATAAAATGCTCATATAAAAAAAGAGTTTGCCGCCCTCTCATATAAAAGAAGAAAATATATTTTATTTATTTTTTATTTTATTGATAATACAGAATCAACAGCATCATTATAAAAAATATTACACAAAATTTACAAGCCAAAGTCATGCCAATTACTTATGTGCATTTATCCGACTGCTCGAAGGAAAACATCGTGAGGAAACCTGCATGCCTGAGATATAAAAATTCAAAGGCTTGTGAAGTCCCCAACCCGCATTGGGCCAGCGTGTTGGACTATGGCCCAAACTCCCTCATTATATCAGGGTAGGCCTTATATCCCTGCAGTGGGATGTTTACGGGCTGATGTTATGAAGTAAGATTTGTTTTTTTTTAACTTCTTAGGTTGAAAAAAAGATTCTGATTGAAATAGTTGTTTGATGCAGTTTTTATGAACAACACAGTAAATATTTATACAAGCTATACGAAGCTTAATTCGAACTAACAACCGAAGTAATGTGAAGGCAGACCAATCTCAATGCGCGTCGAGTCGTTGCAGATTTGTACAGTAGGTACAGCGGTTTGTTCAAACAGGGAACTTCCATTTTGTCGAATGGTATTCTAATATTTACCATGCACTACTCCTCTGGAACAACCAGACGATAATTCAATCCAGAAAAATTGGATTCAATTTCAAATATTATTTGTGAAAGGACGACACCAAGGCTCGTACAATTGAGGCTGTAATGTACCTTGAGAATGCAGTGCGCTTACATGGCTTTTAATTAGTAAGGGAGGGTAACACATGTAATAAAAAGACAAACATAGAATAACAATATTGATGACCTGTTTGGTGTAGTGGTTAGAAACTGCTTTACCAAGAGGTCGCGGGTTCGAATCCCGCTAGGGGCATATGTTTGTATGATGAATACAGACATGTGTTTCCGAATTATAGATGTTTTTCGTTTATAAATGTATTTATTTACAGAAAAAAATGTATTTGTGTAGTTTATCAACCATCTGGTATCCATAACACAAGCCTAGAACCTTACTGTGGAACTGGACGGCGCTGTGTGTATGTGTAAAGATATTTTATTTATTTATTTTATTTTACAATATTTGAGGACCTGACATTATTTGACGACTTCGGTGCATTTTTTAGAAACCCCAGACTTCTATATTAAAGGTCGCGGGTTCGAATCCCGCTAGCGGCATGTGTTTGTATGATGGATGAATATGGACACGTAAACCAGAGTTATAGTTGTTTTCTTTATAATACGTATATATTTACAAATAAAATGTATTTGTGTAGTATATCAACTATCCGCTATCCACAAGACAAGCTTAGTTGCTTTGTGTGGAATTAGATGGCGTTGTGTGTATGTACAAAGATATTAATTATTATATAAATTTTGAGAACCAGAAACTTAACCGTATATTCAATTCAATGACAGCTCAGGCTGGTATGTAGATTTTTGAGGATAATTTTAAACTACTGATCAGATTTGAACAAAGTAGTTTAATTTAGTGTGTTTTTCTTAATATCTTTCATTATGTCCTCTAAAATGGGTACTATTGACATATAATATATCTCTAGGTCCTAATTTTGAATTTGAATGACAAGGCTAATTCACAGTCCGAGTTATCCAGCCAGCTCTTTTGTCACCAAAGTCAAAGATAAAGTCAAAAATGCTTGTTTTTGTAGGTACACTTAAAATAGTCAATTTTACATTTTTTAAGCTACTGCTTGTTCAAAATGCAATTTTCCCCTGAGAAGAACAAGCAAGAAACTCGAAGGGTTGCTCTTTTAAAATCAGGCTTTGATTTTACATAAAGGTTTTATATTTCATTATTAATAGTGAAATAGCCTGGCATGCGAACGATCTGGTTATGTCCAAGGATGATTATCATCTAAATAGTCTGATATTTTATAATATGCTTTGTTAATAAGTTTCTGTTTTATGGTATCTTTAAATTTATTGAGAGGAAGATTTTACAAATCAACTGGAACCTTATTGAAAAAGCGTATACATAACCCTTTGAATGAATTACTGACTTTGCGGAGGCGACTTATGTGACCTGCAAGTTTATCTTTATTTCTTGTATTGACATCATGTTTATCACTATTTTTCCTAAATGATGCTATATTTTTTTTGACATACGCCAAGACAAGGATTATACTAGTAGATATTATTTTGGTTATACTAATTACTATCTTAAGTCGAGTAGGTACTAAGTACATTTCATCAGCTTAAGACTCAGGAGCATCTTGCTAAACACAATTTTAGAAATTTCGCTCTTATCGCCTCACGAAAGTTCTCCGGTTGTTTTTTGCTACTGATTGTACTAGCAGTAAACATGACTTTGTCCATGTTGCTGTTACATTGTAAATTCAGTTGCTTTCGAAGGGCTCAATGTAAACAACATAGGGGGAGGTCGCGGGTTCAATCCCCAGCGGGGTACATGCTTAGTACTAGGTTTGGTTAGTGGTAGAGCATTTGAAATGTCCGCCTGGCTAGCTACCACCATCTTATCTAAGCCCCGTATTACAGAATGTTACTCAAGCAGAGATCTCAGCTTGAGGACAGTTAAAAATGGACAGCTTTTATAACGTGTATAGCAGTATCTCTTTCTAAGATCCTAAGCGCAGCTCTACGCTTGAGCGACATTCTGAAATACGGGCCTTAGTCTGCCGTCAAAACAATAATGTTAATAGCATTGCTGTGTTCCGGTTGTCAGAGATAAGATAGCCAGTGCCCCAAATAAGATGAGGTTTCCGGGTCAGTACGCTTCCACCTTCAGCCTCATCTTCACTTAACATCAGGTGTGATTGAGGTAAAGTGCTAACCCGTTGTGCATAAAAAAATGCGAATCCATTGTACTACGAGTGTCGGTTGCAAATCGTAATATCTTCCGTGCTTTTAAGTCGTTCTGCCACACGTATTACGATATATTTAATATTGATGACATGTTTATGCAAACAAAGAACACAGTCAAAGCCAAAAATGCTTTTATTTATTTTGTAGATGCACAGGGTCTTAAAATAGTCAGATTTTACATTTTCTAAGCTAACTGTTTCTTCAAAAGGCAGTTTTCCTTGAGAAGTACAAGCAAGAAACTCGTAAAAATAGGTTTTTATATTACAAAAAGGTTTTTATATTTCATTGTGAATTGTGAAATCACCTGGGGTGCGAACGAGCTGGTTATGTCCATGGATGACTATCGTCTAAGTAGTCTGATACTTTATATTACGCTTTCACAATCAATTTCTATTTTATAGTATCTTTAAATTGATTGAAAGGAAGATTTTATATATCCACAGGAATCTTAATGAAAAAGCGTATACATAACCCTTTGAATGAATTACTGACTTTGCGGAGGCGACTAATTTGACCTGCAAGTATATCTTTATTTCTTGTATTGACATCATGTTTATCACTATTTTTCTTAAATTATGCAATATTATTTTTTGACATTATAACCGTATAGTCTCTTTCCAAACCGACTGTTCCCACAGTCTGACCGCCACGTTCACAACTTTGTACTTTTCCCATAGGAAACTAAGTAAAGTTTTGACTGTAGTTCGACAGTGTTCCTAGTCTCAGTTATAATTACTTTGGTAGTTTTCTTCTGCTTAAAATTGTGCAAATGAAACTAATCCCGCACTAAAATTATTTATTTATTTACATTTATTTAATGAATTAATTAATTATGCCGGTTAGGAATTCGAATCAAGTAAAATAAACATGAGGAAAATGTTTTCTTTTTAAATTAAGTTCCCTTTTTAGGTGCCTATTAATTTAAACAGAATTATAATAAAATTGACATATATTGGGTCCTTACCTTGGAGTTTTTTTTCTTCGTTAATCATATGTACCAATTCCTGCGATTTTCAAAGGAATATCCAAATTTGTTTTTTATTTGGAAAATGGAATATAATTTCATGGTTTCACATGAAATATTTTTTAATTTCTGGGCTAAATCACATAATAAAAAAAATTCAACCGAGCTCTTTTCATGTGCTTCCCATAATTATTTCTTAGATTCGATGAAACTTTTATAAATCGGTTAGTTTTAAAAATTAACGCTGCCTATACTTATCTTAATGTTATCCGATAATACACACAAAGTTTAGCTAAATTTGTATTTGCCGTTCCCAAAAAAAAATCAAAAATGTTTGTATGGAGAAAACAAATGAAATTCTTCATACAAAACGCCAATTTCATAGGTAAGGACCTAATATATGTTTTTACCCTTATCCCAAATGGGATGGTCAGAGATATCCCAAACAATAGCATGTGGGTGCAAAGAAATTTTGTATCTTCTCGTGAAGAGACGACTCTGGGGGCAGCATCAGTTCATGTCTATATTGTCATCAGAACTGAATGAGTATGCAAAATGCTGACGACCGATTGGTGTAGTGTATAGTGACCCTGTCAGCGAAACCAACGGTTGCGGGTTCGAATCCCGCGAGGGGTAGGTAACTGTTTGTGTGATTAATATGAACATTTATTTCTGAGTCATGGATGTTTTAAATATAGGTTATATACATATATATATTTTGGGCACGGGTTAGGGACAGATGGTGTAGCTAAATGTTCGAATTATTTATTTATTTATAAAATTTCAGCTTCTTAAGTGAACAGAAAATAGTTGCAATTTTACTTGCAACGAACATTACAAGTTAATTTTATTTCTCTTATTTCTTCAGTTTATAAGTCAGTCTCAGTCAAAACAAGTAATTCGGCGTATACTTGGCGTATACAGAGTCTAGTCACGGTCAAGTCATTCTTAAATAAAGTGGCACAATGCTTTACAAAAGATTTTGGCGGCTTCTTGTGGGAACCCGAAAGCTCCGTTACGCACTTTAATTTACACTTCCTTTCACCTATACACCAACACTAACGTTTGCTGCACAATATTCTGCCATTATTAAGCTTCAAAAGTTAGAATGCACAAATTATAAGAATTATAAAGAAAAATGCAACTTCACTCGCCGTGATCCCGCCAAAAAGCCGGACAGCCATTATTTTTTATTTTCATCATTGAAGAAATGGTGAATATTTTGACCAAATCTATGTTATTTTAATAAAATAGTTGAAACTAAATTATATATATAATAAAGTCACTTAAATAATATATTCTTTAATGTAATACTTCATGTTATTTAAATTTTACATCGCGCTGTAATTTACTGGCTGTACAGAAAGTTGGAACATGGTTCAATAGAAATTTGAAAATAGAACTAGTTTTTTAAAGTGACAGCTGTCAGTTGAAAGCGATGGCTGAGAAGTATTATTTTACACCCGCTCCTTAGGCAACTTCTGACGCTAATCGAAAAGGAATAGCGAATGCGATGACGAGTACTGTGGGTTTATTATGAGCTCGCGCAAACTGCTCTCGTTATAGTAAACTATAGCTCTATCACTGTTACTCGCAGCAGGATCGAGCAGCGTTACCGATTGAGTTCGATAATGGGAATAGTTTCCGTAAACTCATAGTACTACTGTATTCGTGTAGTGGTATAATACCCACCTAATTAAAATGACTAATTGGACATTCCTCCTTTAACACCCGGGGTGGAGTGGACACCTGCTAAATGATAATTAGAGATTGTTTACTTCTAATTGCTATCGTGACTCATTGATGTATTATTATGTCGTTTCACACCTGTTTTTTTTTATATCTAGTAAGTTATATCTCATCAACGATGCTCAAACCGCATTGTTGGAACTGCCATATGGCTCGCTTTATAATGCAAATTTAATGAAGTTCTCTTTTTAAACCGTGGTTCAATGTGTTCAATGTTTTCACCCTCCTCTTGAAGATCCAAAGATTGTAGGATTGAAGAAAATCCCATGCCTTGGTTGTTCGCATTATGAATGAAGAATCGAACCGCTTAGTACAGTAATAATTTAATAATAGTAATTGTTCTTATCTATATTATACTCGTATTATATAGTATTAATACCATTAGTACCATATACAGGTAGATATAGCTCTGAACGAAACGTGCCGGATCATAACGGGTTGTTTTTTTTTTTTTTTTTTTTTTTTTTTTTTTTTTTTTTCTGAGGGTAGGCACCGGGCTAAGTCGTAAATAAAACTACTCCGTGGTTTTATTTGATTTTTAATATTAATTACGATAATTTATGTGTAAACCAACTTCATTACTATATTTAAGTATATATACGAAATAATTGTACAGTTTGTAAGTGCTTAAGTTGTGTTTTATTGTGCTTTTTCAACGTAAGTACGGTGACGTAAAACTGTTACATACAAAAATTTTAAATCATCTCTAGTGGCTGTTTGTGGTGTTGTTTTTCGGTTTCTATCACAAGTAAATAACACCATTATACTGTTGTATACTGTTAATTATTGCGAAATAGTTCTTTAACTAAATCATTTGAAATTAACCTCAACTCAAATAGCCGATAGTGGTTGCTCACCGATCCTTTACCTGTGTTTTGTACGTCTTTTTTGTTATACCTATTTACTACAATAATGACCACTCGTAGTATGACCACCAAAACTCGTCAGCTGGAGGACAACCTTCAGCTGACACTGAAAGAACTACAAACATCAAGGACCTTGTGTGAGCAATTACTTCAAGAGAGAGATGATCATGAGAAGGAAATATTGTCTGTCAACAATAAATATAAACTCTTAAAGAGTGAGATGGCAGAAATGTCCACTAGATTAGACGACGTTGCAGACCATCGAGACCAACTACAACGAGTCGTGGATGAGTTTGATAAGAGCTGCAGCTTGTACCAGGATGCCCTGGAACGTATTTCGTCCCTGGAGAAGGATCTACGCGATGCGCATAACCACATTTCCATGTTAGAAACTCAAAATGGTGACCTCAAGTCGAGTCAAACCCAGTCGTTGTTCGAAGAACTTGTCACCACTGCACCTTCCTTAATTTCTGCCATCTCCTCCCATGACCACCCCACTGTCGCCATTGATATGACCACTGCCGAGTCAATGCCCACGACCGTGAGTAAAAATAAATTTAAAAAAATTATGAAAGTTAAAAAATGTATTAAAAAGACAAATAGATTAATTAAGAGAAATAAGTTATTTTGTAAAAATATTAATTTAATAAAACAAAGAAAGGCACTATTGTGTGAATTAAATAAATGTCAACTGAACTTAGAAAAAAATCAAATTGCGTATGATTGTGACACACGGCGCCTCCAGTCAGAAATATTAGATTTAAATAATTCTTTAAATCATATTAACACTCAATATGAATTATCACAGAACCAAATTAGGGAGCACACACTGGCCATGGACAATTTGTTGGAGTTGTGTAAATATAACTATGACAGATTCGAATCATTGACAAATAATCACCAATGTGATTGTAATATCATGACTAAAACTTCAACGGATTCCTCCTCGACAGTGTGTCAGACAAACGACTCCTTAATTCTGACGCAGGAGCCATGTGAATGTGACGAGACTAGACATACTTCCTTCTCACAGTCTAGTAGCAAAAAACATAACATCGTAATGTTTAGTGATGAAGTTGGCAAAGACATGGGTTTGCGACTTAGCCAATATATGGAACAGGCAATAATTAATACCTGTATGCCTGGTGCCACCTACTCAACTATATTGAATAAGGTCCTATCGAGCACATTTAAAGAGATAACAACTTTAATTATTTTTATAGGTAGAAGGGGAAATGTCAATAAAAAATCTTTAATTAATTATTTTTCACATTTAAATTCTTTAAAAAATGTTAATAAGGTTTTATTTTTCGCATTTCCCTTTAGCCAAAGTTTAACGAAAACAGAAAATGACATTAGACACAATTTAAATTTGACATTACATACTTTGATATGTCGTCATGAAAATAAATTTCATATATTTGATACTAATAAATTTATTAATTCTAAATATTTTTATGTGACAGAAGATAACTATTATCTTCCTAAATATTTTAGGAGACAATTAGCAAGTATGCTATGTTATTTTATTTTAAATTCAGTCATATTAGTGACTGATCCAACGACTGCCTCTATTGGGCAGCCAATAACTATTAATAAAACCTTGGAAATTATTCCAAATAATTTAAATTAAAGTATAAGACAACAGAGATTACCTCTGGCAGTATTAAACATACAGTTATAAAAAATAGGGGTACGAGTATTGTCACTCCCCAAAACAAGTCAGGTCAAATATGTTATAAAAATCAGAAATTTATTAATCTGGTACACCAAAATATTCAGGGTATGAGTGGCAAGGAGTTAGAGGTGGAGCTGTTCATGGGCTGCACTGGAACTGATATATTGTGCATAACGGAACATTGGTATAAACAATGTGAGCTCATGTTCGGCTTCAAGGAGTACCAGATTGCAAGCTCGTTCAGCAGAACGAAAGCAATTCGAGGCGGTAGTCTAATTTTAATTCGTAACGATATTAAATTTAAAGAGCGTCTCGATATTGTAAACCTTTCTGTTGAGCGAACTATTGAAATAGCCTGTGTAGAACTTGCTCGGCTTACTGTATTAAGCGTATACAGACCTCCTTCTTCATCGTATGAATTATTTGAAAAAATTATGGATGAAATACTTTGTAAAATTAGTAATTCGAATAAATACATTGTGGTTTGCGGAGATTTTAATATAAATATATTGGAGGATAGCAGTCAAAGTAGAAGGCTTAAGTCTTTATTCACTTGCTATAACCTTGTCAATCTTTTTTCAGTGCCGACTAGAATTACCTCTACATCAGCTACCTCCATTGATAATATTTTTTCAAATTTACAGCCCAGTGATAAATCTATTTTAAATAAATTAAGTTCAGATCACTGTGGTCAGTTAGCCATTTTTAATATAGCAGTTAAAAAGACACTGAAAAGAGATTTCACATATGTGCCTGTAACTGATGCACGGCTTGATCAATATAAGAGTAATGTGACGGCGAAACTGGATTATCTACCGTACTGTGACGATCCAAATATATTATATAAATCAGTCTTTGAAATGTTGAAAACTGAAAGTAATAATGTTTTCGTAACAAAAACAATTAAAATCAATAATTCCCTCGTTTTCAGTGATTGGGCGACGGTTGGAATCCATAAAAGTAGGAAAAAGTTATATGATCTTTATGAAGAAAGGACATATAACAAGAGCGAAAGTTTTACTGAATATGTTAGACAATATTCGAAAACATTCAAGCGGGTCTGTGCTACAGCAAAAGCAAAATTTATAAATAATAAAATAAAAAATAGTGCAGACGTAGTAAAGACTACTTGGAAAATTATAAATAGCGAAACTGGAAAAGTCAAGCCTCGCAACATCGATATTAGACTAAAAATTAATGATCAAATTTTAATAACACATTTAGAAGTTGCAGAAGCTTTTGAAAAATTCTTTACCAATATTCCAATTTCGACTACAAATTCTCTTAATTCATGTCCTACACTCGCTGAATCGCTACTTAAACAAAATGTGGAGATTTGTAATTCTCATTTTAAATTTCATCACATAAGTCCTGTAGACATTATAAAAGCATTTAGATCTCTAGACAAGAAAAAGACTGTCGACCTTTACGGTTTATCAGTAAAAATTATTAGTGCCATAATTGATTGTGTGTCACCACACTTAGCTTGTATTTTTAATAAATGTATTGATGATGGCATATTTCCTGATTTGATGAAACACAGTAAAGTTATACCTTTATTTAAAGCCGGTAGTACAACAGACCCCTCTAATTTTAGACCTATATCAATACTACCGACTCTCAGTAAAATCTTTGAAAAAATTATATTAATTCAGTTATCGGCTTATTTTTATAGTAACGATTTGTTGTCACATAAACAATTCGGTTTTACTAGGGGCCGCTCGACAACCGACGCAGGTGTCGAGCTCTTACAACATATTTTTGAAGCTTGGGAAGATTCTCGGGATGCAATAGGAGTATTCTGCGACTTGTCCAAGGCATTTGATTGCGTTCATCATGACACCTTAATCAGGAAATTACGTCATTATGGTGTAACAGGCCGTGCTATTGACCTTTTGATTTCTTATATGAGTGGCAGAGTTCAGAGGGTTAATATCAGTGGCAACACATCGTCAGGGTCCACAGTCTGCATGGGCGTCCCACAGGGTTCCATACTCGGGCCATTTTTATTTTTAGTTTATATAAATGACTTGCCTAACCTTGTAAAGGATAATAAACATGAAATAGTATTGTTTGCAGATGATACCTCCGTATTATTTAAAGTAAATAGACAAAAATTAAGCTATGACGATGTGAACAATGCTATTTCTGAAGTAGTAGAATGGTTTACGGCAAATAATTTGTTACTTAATGAGAAAAAAACTAAATGTGTGAAATTTGTACTACCCAATGTCAGGGTGGTGCCCACAAATATAATGATAAAAAATGCCACTTTAGATCTCGTAGATTCTACTGTATTTTTGGGCATTACTTTTGACGCCAAAATGCAATGGGGTCCTCATATACATAAATTGGCGAAAAGGCTCAGCTCTGCAGCGTACGCAGTCAAAAAAATTCGACAAATATCAGACGTAAATACTGCTAGATTAGTATATTTTAGTTATTTCCACAGCTTGATGTCTTACGGTATCTTGCTGTGGGGAAACGCCGCGGATATAAATACAATCTTTGTTTTACAAAAACGAGCCGTTCGCGCAATTTATCAATTGAGACCTGCAGTGTCACTTAGAGATAGGTTTAAAGTGTATAACATTCTAACCTTTTCGTCACAGTACATTTTTGAAAATCTAATGTATGTCAAAAAAAATATAACATCATTTAGGAAAAATAGTGATAAACATGATGTCAATACAAGAAATAAAGATAAACTTGCAGGTCACATAAGTCGCCTCCGCAAAGTCAGTAATTCATTCAAAGGGTTATGTATACGCTTTTTCAATAAGGTTCCAGTTGATATACAAAATCTTCCTCTCAATAAATTTAAAGATACTGTAAAACAGAAACTTATTGAGAAAGCATATTATAAAATATCAGACTATTTAGATGATAATCATCCCTGGACATAATCAGATCGTTCGCATGCCAGGCTATTTCACAATTAATAATGAAATTTAAAAACCTGTTTGTAATATAAAAACCTTTATGTAAAATCAAAGCCTGATTTTAAAAGAGCAACCCTTCGAGTTTCTTGCTTGTTCTTCTCAGGGGAAAATTGCATTTTGAACAAGCAGTAGCTTAAAAAATTTAAAATTTACTATGTAAAATTGACTATTTTAAGTGTACTCTGTGTACCTACAAAATAAAGCATTTTTGACTTTGACTTTGACTTTGACTTTGTCTAAAACCGACTCCGGTACAGAAGCTGTATCCGCTGGCAGGAATTGCACCCCTAGATGTTCGGCGCGATATAGCTAGCTCCATTGAGAGGGCTAAACTTGAGAGTAATGCTCGCCACCCGATGTACCAGTATTCAACAGTGCCCCAAAGACTCCAGAGTCGTAATAACTTTTTAAAGTGCGTTGCTCCCGTACAACGTGTGGCTTCGGATGCTCGCTGCAGCCTGTGGCAGCAAAGATATTCTCTTGCGTCGTTTCTCCCGCTCGAGGAGTCTCTTCCTCCTGGACACGATTTGCCATGGCCAACATGGAAATCCTCAAATTCTTCGGACTCAGGTTGGCCGCAGCAAAGATAATCTGTGCAGGTGGGGCTTCTGCGATGGCGGGAGTGATCTATGCGAGTGCGGAGTTGTTTTGCCCCGCGTGTCCTGACAGCTGCACCTTTGACGACCTCCTTAACGCCACAGAGAGTGCTGTTAGAGTGGCTAAATTTTGGTCCAATAAAATTTGAAACTTGCCTCGACACGAAAAGAACAAGACCATTAGAACAGTTGTGTATGAGACGTGTATATACGTATTATAAATATTTATTTATTATCTATTTTGTCCCTTTCACACACTGTACTCTTTCGATTCATAGCTACATCTACTAGAATGAATATAGTACTGCTACATAACAAGCACAAGCCGCCAAACAGCAATGTTAAAGCATTGTTGTGTTCCGGTTGTCAGAGATAAGATAGCCAGTCCCCCAAATGTGTTGGGGTTTCCGGGTCAGTACGCTTCCACCTTCGACCTCATCTTCACTTAATGTCAGATTTGATTGACGTCAAGTACGAACCCGTCGTGCATAAAAAAATATTATTATGTGTGTTATATTCTCAGTTTACACATAGCTTTCCTCGGATAAGCTAAGTCGGCCAAGTAGGATAACAATGCAATATTATTGTGTCACTAAGCTGGTCTGATGATGGAGCCGGAAGGTGGTCATATGAATTCTGTGATTA
The DNA here is from genome assembly GCA_949316235.1 of Oegoconia quadripuncta. Classification (NCBI taxonomy): domain Eukaryota; kingdom Metazoa; phylum Arthropoda; class Insecta; order Lepidoptera; family Autostichidae; genus Oegoconia; species Oegoconia quadripuncta. Next base: position 13,920,638 of record OX438760.1, read on the forward strand.
AACAATGCAAACCCATTGAGTTTGAGCTCTGTTAATTAGTCTACACAAGCAGTTTGATCGTAAATGGTATCTAGAGTCTGATGAGCCGGAAGATTTCCACATAGGAACTAAAACGACACAAACCCATCCAGTTTGAGTTTTCTGATTCATCTTGACAAGCACTGTAGGCCTAGGTGGCATCCAGGGTCTGATAATGGAACCGAAGGTGACCATGGAGCTCTGTGATAAAACGACGTAAACCCATCGAGTTTTGGGTCGTTTGAAATTTTTTACCTTATAGTTCTTTATGTAACTCAACTCAACCCATAAACGCAAAAAAAAAAATTTTTTTAGTTTTTTTTAGTATGATCTAAAAAACTTTATTGTTTAAAGAAAAATCTTGACTTTCAATGATATTGCTGTATCCTACATTGAAGAATGAATTTTTGCCTTTGACCAAACTAAACAGATCTGGAAGGAGTTGGGTCTGGGTTGTCTGGAAGAGATCGCTTATAGTGATAAGACCGCCTAATTGTATCATCATAAATTATTGTAAATTATTTTGCGCAATAAAGAGTATTTGTATTGTATTGTATTGTAAATAATCCAACTCACGCCGCTGGGAATCGAGTCACGGAAGAGCATAAAGCTTTCGCCACATCGCAGCATATGGAGGTGAATTAGCTTTCATTATGCGAAGGCTTAAAATAGATACCAACATTATAAACTCATTCACATGTAGCTGAAATCTCTTCATTCTCAATCAATAATAGATTAAAGGGTTAGATATCAGTGCACACCTGTACGATTACAAAGATAAGGAACCTGTTTTATAGTCAATTTCGGTGATTTGGGAGATAGTTTCTGAAGCAACGATGTATCGTGTGGTTGTACTGTTGTGTGCTTACCTGGCCGTTGTGGCTGGACAGAGTACAGGAGTTTCGCAATGTAAGTAATTTATACCCATCTATCATCATCATATCAGCCATAGGACGTCCACTGTGGAACATAGGCCCTCTCCATAGGCCAGAGCGACCGGTTGGAAGCGGCTTGCATCCAGCAATTTCCCGCGACCTTCATCAGTTCGTCTGTCCACTTTATGAGTGAGTGGACGACCTAGGCTGCGCTCTTGGCGGTGCTTGGCCTACACTCGATAACTTTAATGCGTCATCGACCATCAGTTCTTCCAGCTACGTGCCCTGCATCTTAATCCGCTGGGCTATGTTAGTGACCTTTTAATTTTTTTTTCGCGGGGCAACGCATTAAGCGTACCGCTCGCCTGGGGGACGGCGACGGTTATGTGGGACTCCCCTCCCTATCGGGAGGAATACCCACTAAAACCCCGCGGCGACCTTCTTCGGCAGTAGGGAGGACCTGGGAACGCATAAGGGGCTCCAGGTCATCCCTCGCAAGGGGAGGCCCGTTCCCAGAGCGCGGCTAGCGCGCCCTCCGCGGAAGCGCTGTCGTGCCTCACACTGCGATCAGCGGGCGGTATGAGGCACGACAGGGCCCGATGCAACGACACACCCCCGGTCGCTCCGGGGGGTGTCATCCTCTCCCGGGTCGCGTCCGGCGGTTACATCGCCCCGAGATACAGCCGCCCGCGACCCCAGGCGACGTACAGGGGGGCTAGTAGCGAGTGTTGCCGCTCCCCCGACTTCGCCTCCTGCGAGCGGGATCGGCCCTCTCCCGATCCCGCTCTGCGGCCTCCTTCTGGCTTCCTTCCTTCTGGCCGCTGCCCTCCAACCCTCCTCACTCGCCAGCATAGCCGCGACTAATGCTGGCGGGGACAGATCTCGTCCGATCCGGTCGACCAGCTGTTGACGCTCGGACTGCCACCCTGGGCAGTCCTCCAGCGTGTGCTGTAATGGCATCGTGCCGTCTCCTCCCGTCCGATTCGACTCAGATACACACCGAAGCACCCGTGCCCCGTGAGTATCTGAGTCATCGTAGGTGACGCACCTTTCCTCCCCATCTATGCTTCGAAGTTCGGCAGAACGGCTCCAACGGCGCGTTATATCGCGCGCGCGAATCAGTTTAATCAACTATTCCAATTCCCATTGATTTTTTTCATACTCAAATTATTCCTTTCCGTATGTTTTATAGATCGTATTACAATGGATTGATTGGGTCTACTACAATTTTCCCGCAGTTTCGGCTGCGTGGATTTAGTTTGTATGCTCAAAATATCCAGGAGTTTAGAACCCATGGGTACGCAGTCACACCAACTTCGTTCGCGAGTACCGAACCCTGATTTATGTTGTAAAGAAATGCATGACTTCCACCGAATGTGACCAAAAATGTGCGAGTATTTTTAACCGATTTCAAAAAAGGAGGAGGTTCTGTTTTAATAACAAACAAGTATTACTTGTAAAACTCATATTTTTAATTAATTGTACTTCTATGTGACCGATTTATAGCGTTTTTTAACCCGGAAAAAAAATGATTTTTTTTTACCCGTGGGAACTACTCACTTGCATGTAGTGCAAGTCGATACTGGTCACCAAGGTCTCCACTCTACCTACTTTTAGTTTATCTTCATTCACAGGTGTCAACAATCAAGGGAGCCTGCCCATTAACACCTATATCCAGAATTGCATCACTCCGCCATGCCTGCTGCCCCAACTGGAGACTGTCGTTCTGGATATTGTTTTCAGGGCTCGTAAGTATAAGAGGTTACTCCATAAGAATGTTATATTTACCGGCGCGACCACTATTTTCATCTCTTTCCGACGTACTTACATGTTGATAAGGGATAGAGATATTATTGTAGGAGGGAAGGATTAAGACAGCCAGTGAAATTACTGACTAGTGTGGCGAAGAGCCGAAAGATTTTATTTCATAGAATAAAATCTCTTTAAAATGTATTTTTTTTAATATAAAATTAAAACAATATATACGATTCATTCACAAAAGCTGATTTCCCGGAGAAGAAAACAACTCAAGGGTGATGAAGGGAAATCAATTTGTGATTCGCCAAGACAAGGAAATATATAATGTATAATTAAACTGAATATCGCCGAGCGGCCTATGCCCATACTTGCTTATAATCCAAATAGTAAGAAATTTTAAAGTAGCCTTTTAAAAATAATTTGAGTGTTTGCGAGATGATTATGAAGATTTGGCGATTGTTGGGAAAATCGGTTGAGCCGTTTCAAAGATATTTAGCTTTAATAACACAGGTGATTTGATACAGGGTGAAATTTGATTAATGTAATTCTTGTTTAATGGTAACTCCATTCTTGATTACGAACAGCTCATCACTACGTTCCGGTCATATACCATTAAATAGTTTTGGATTCATGATGTGTAAAGTTGATTCCCCCAATTGCACGCAGTGTGGTATAATAGTCGAGGACGTATTTCATGTCACTATGGAATGTGACCGAAATGAGGAATCACGACGAAAACTAAATATTCGAAACTAGTGTGTAGGTATGGGAAATAGTATTTTGTCCGCTCTAAATTCTGAAGAGGCTAAACAATATATATGACTTAGAGCGTTATCAGCACACTAGCGAGTTGCGAGCGAGTGGGAAGCGGGGCGAGTGCGCGCCAGCACGCCGCGAGTTCGCGACGTGTGCGTGGCGAACACGCCGCGGGTGCGCAGCGAGCTCAAGGCGAACAGCGCCGTTGACGCCATTTTGTAACTTGATAATGGGTCCTCCCATATTCATCGTTTTATCTGCTTTGTCTTCGTTTCCGCTTCGGAGTAACAAAGCTAACAGCAGTGTTTCCTCGTCGTAATCCATTCTGGCACTGAATGTACAAAACGAGAATCGCACGCCGCGAACTCGCTGCCCAGCCGCGGCGAGCTCGCTGCGCACTCGCCCCGCTTTCCACTCGCTCGCAACTCGCTAGTGTGATAAAGCCCTTAGTTGATATAGTAATTAAGAATCGATCGAATTAAGACTGACTATGTACAAAAGAGAGCCACGATGAGGGTGGCATTTAATTAAAACCCTCTATAAATAAATAAAGATTAAAAAAAAAACTCATCACTGAACCATGGCCGAATTCAGCCGAAAATGTTTGGCTTCCATAAAGATGGTTTCAGAATGGTTTACATTGTAGGTATGCGTAATCAAAATTTTATTTTATTTATTTATAATTTATTACACACGAGTACACATAAAGGTCAAATACATACTAGATATAGGATGTACAAAAGGCACTAGCTTATCTCTAAAAAGAGATTTCTTCCAGCAAGACCCTGCAAATGTGAAGGAAAACATATTCGATAGGATAGACATACATACGTGCACTGAGAAAAATGTGTTCATAATCAGTTTAAAATCAAAAAGACTATAATAATAATACTTCAAATACAATAGAATAAATACCTATTTAATATTAAATAAAATACGTACATAAGTTTTAATTATGAAATATGTATATAAATATGAATATGAAAATGCCTGTATCTTTTTAACAAATAAATATATACTTACATATAATATATACATACACTAAACATACAAGTCTGTCATATAAACATGCACAATATGCATACGAGAATTTTTTCTATATCTAAATGCATACAATTTTTTTGATCGAATTCGACTTTCTTTGTGGAAAATTGATCGTAATCAAGCGTAGCTTACACGAGTTGAAATTCACCCTGTAATGAATGATATGCATATGCGTTAGCTCTAATGTTATCACTCTCTTTCTAGCCCGCACAATGCGCAGTATGCGCACTCTCGCGACGGCGTACATGTCGTTAGGTATCATCACAGTGCCCATAGTTTATGACCTTGGAGATAGCGCCATCACCTGCAATTTCTTGACGAATACCTACTGCCCTGTACTGCAGGATGAAGTGATACAATACAAACTCCTGATGGCAATTGAGTCTTTCATGCCTGTGGTAAGTTGTTTATTTTGTTAACGAACTTTAAGCCCGCAGCTTTGCCCGCGTGGGATTACTTTGATGGAAACTAGCTTACAACCTTCCCAGGTTAAGCTAAGCCTATGCCATATTTCAATATGATTGGGTCAGCAGTTTAAGCGTAAATGCCGGACAGACAGACAGACTGTCGCATTTGTGATATTAATATCGATTTGTGTGGATTTCTTATAATCTTCCATTTCCTGGTAGGCCCTGGGTTTATTGTATATAACCCCTTGTGCCGTGTGGTTTCCGACCAACCCGGCTCTTCCCGCGGGTGTCATAAAATGCGACTAAGGGACTTTCCACCATATGTAATTATGTATGTATCTGTTTTACATAAATGCAACAAAACAAAAATGTAATCAAAGCAACCTGTTGTGTGCATGTGTTCATCATCAGCCCGTAAACATCCCACTACACGGATTATAGGACTTCGCTCTTATCAGTGCAAGTTGGCCGCAGCAAAGATAATCTGTGCAGTGGGGCTTCTCCGATCGCGGGAGTGATCGATGCGAGTGCGGAGTCTCCCCACAGACAATGGATCACGTATTGTCTTGCCCCGCGTGTTCTGACCTTTGACGACCTCCTTAACGCCACAGACAGTGCTGTTAGAGTGGCTAAGTTTTGGTCCAATAAAATTTGAAACTTGCCTCGACACGAAAAGAAGAAGAAGTACAAGTGTGCCATGATATACGAGTATATCATCACTAATTAGTGGAAATTTACTTTCAATCATTAATTAAAACCTAATTACCGCTAAGCAACCGTCTCCGTGGCTTCGATCCCCAGCGGGGTACTCGGTTTGGTTGGTGGTAGGACTAAATGTCCGCTTGGCTAGCTACCCCTATCTAAATCTGCCGCCAAACAGCAATGTTAATAGCATTGTTGTGTTCCGGTTGTCAGAGATAAGATAGCCAGTCCCCCAAATAAGATGGGGTTTCCGAGTAGTACGCTATCACCTTCGGCCTCATCTTCACTTAAGATCAGGTGTGATTGAGGTCAAGTGCTAACCCGTTGTGAATAAAAAAAAGCAGGTATAGAATTTATATCTTCCTTTCCAGGGCACTTCGGTAACCATCGAGTTCAGGGTGGTGGATGAGGACAACACACCAGTGATCTGCGTTAGGGTACCAATCCGAATCGAAGAGCCGCTTCAGCTGCGCAACTCCGCAGTCAATCTCACCGATATGAATTCAATCGATTTAGATGTGAAATAAATTATTAACAAATACCTATTATATATTTTTTTTTATGAATCTTACACCTTATGTTTTGATTTCCTTAGCAAACTGAACAAAATTTAAGGTTGATTTTGTAACTTGAGACGAGAAAACTATTGATCATAGTTGCCGTGAAACTCTAGTAAGCATATTATAAATTTTAACTAGGACTAGCAGTAGTAAACATTCATGACTGTTGTGTATTTGACGTATGTATGGTACGGGCGCGTATCAGCCACATGACGTTCACAGATGAACATAGGCTCAATGTAAACAACATTGGGTTTACGATTCGGAGGTCGCGGGTTCGATCCCCAGCGGGGTAATTGTTTAAGTACTCGGTTTGGTTGGTGGTAGGGCATTTTAAATGTCCGCCTGACTAGCTACCACCATCTTATCTAAATCTGCCGCCAAGCAGCAATGTTAATAGCATTGTTGTGGTCCGGTTGTCAGAGATAAGATAGCCAGTCCCCCAAATGTGTTGGGGTTTCCGGGTCAGTACGCTTCCACCTTCGACCTCATCTTCACTTTGCATCAGGTGTGATTGAGGTCAAGTACCAACCCGTTGTGCATAAAAAAAAAAGCGTCGTGCATCCAACGATTTCCCGCGACAGGTCGTCTGTCTACTGTGAGTAGACGTCCTATGCTACGCTTGTTGCATGGTCTCCACTCGAGAACTTTAATGCCCCAACGGCCATCAAATTTTTGCTAATCTGCTGGGCAATGTCAGTGACCATCCTTTGCTAATCTGCTGGGCAATGTCAGTGACCATCTTTTGCTAATCTGCTGGACAATGTCAGTGACCATCTTTTGCTAATCTGCTGGACAATGTCAGTGGCCATCTTTTGCTAATCTGCTGGGCAATGTCAGTGACCATCTTTTGCTAATCTGGTGGACAATGTCAGTGACCATCTTTTGCTAATCTGCTGGGCATTGTCAGTGACCATCTTTTGCCTACGGATTTCTTAATTCCTGATTCGATCACGTAGTGAAACGCCAGGCATCGCCCACTCCATAGCGTTGCGTGACCTTGACCTTTATGAGGCCCACTGGTAACACACATTGATTAAAGATATTCGTCTTCTAGCACTGAGGTATTTGGGACGAGAAGACGTTTGTTTAGTTTCCCGAATCAGTAATTCGCAAATTTTCTCAGCTTCTACCGTGGACACGTGATTAACAACCTTGGTAGAACCAATCCCGAATGTGGCCCCCGCCCTCCTCTTCAGCTAGTGGACAGAATACATGCGGTACGGTAATGAACCATTAGCTGTAAATTTGATGCTTTGGCTAGTGTTATTTTCAACCTTCATAAAATTTGCCTGTTAAGAGTATATTTGCCCTGTTATTGAACTGTAAACATATTATGTGTAATGCTAGTAAATAAATGAATGCAAGCAGCAATGTTAATAGCATTGTTGTGTTCCGGCTGTCAGAGATAAGATAACCAGTCCCCCAAATGTGTTGGGGATTCCCGGTCAGTACGCTTCCACCTTCGACCTCATCTTCACTTGACATCAGGTGTGATTGAGGTCAAGTACCAACCCGTTGTGTATAAAAATAAATAAATAAATACTCTTAGGCTCGTATTAATAAACCATTCTCAAGATTGAGAACAGTCTTGTGACTGGTCTCAAGTAAACGTGTTGATTAATAACTCTAACTTGAGACCTGACAAACACGTGCACACTCAAGCAGTACTCACTTGAGAGGTGCGCGTATTATAAAGGAAACTCAACACTATCATTCATTCGCCGCTGAGGCCAATACTTAAGAAGTGAACTCAGCTGAGTAGACCTCAAGATTAGTTTATAAATTAGCACGTAGCTTGATATAGCGTCAACTGCTTAAGACGCATCTCGGGTGATACAGCCTCAAGACTTGTATTGAGATTGATTTATTAATACGGTCCTTACATCTACGCAACTGTTTAGAATATTTTTCTATTCAGATAGTAAAAATCAGTTGTCTTGACAATGTATTTCGAAGTAGGATTACAATTAGCTAGGGTAGGTATTGCCTTTCGGTTTTGTCTTAGGTAGATACGGCAATTTTTTAGCGTTCCAACGCAATTTTTTTTAAATAGTACGGCTTTTGTACGGATTTTGCGGGTAGCACAAAAAAAAAGAAAACTTAATATATATATCTAATGTAATGAATTAGAGAAACTTGCTGGCTACGTTACGGAGCCATATTTTATTTCAATTGATTTCTCTTGTCTTCTTTAACGGTTTCTTGTTCCAGAACATCGTATTTCAATAAATTGATGGCGCCAGACGCGATCCGAGCATTCCACCTGATGCAGACAACCGGCTCATTGTTCTCGTCTACGACTCGGATTTCTACTGCTCCTTCCGTGTCCTGAAAATTGAGACACACGTTACTTCGGATCATAAGTTATCAATATCAAAACTAGCCCCACAAATAATCTACACGGTGATTCAATATTACATTAATTGGAGATGTGAGAGCTGGTGCCTACTTTGCTCAGCAGCTGAGCTTATGCATTCAGCGGGGCATAGCGCTAGCGTATGGAAGCGAGTTGGACCGCGTATTTTTTCTATAATATATAGGTATTTTCAATTGTGTTTTATAAATTTGTTGTTTCATGTACATACTTAATTAAATATCTAACTCTCTCTCTCCAAAAAAAAAAATACATTATTTTGTATTTGTTATTGCAATTTCTATTACAAAAATATTTTTGTGGGAAAAATACTGTTTCTATTTTGTCAAACTTAACATGTTATGCAGTTTAGGCTCAATATTACAGTCATAGCCTAAGATCAAACGATGAACTTTATTGAACACTTCTAAATATTAAATAGGTACCTACCTTTAATTTTTGTCCGGTAGTTCGTACTCGATGTTTTTGGGAAAAAAATTAATCGTTTGAATTTGAACTTATGACTGCTATATCTCTAATACTTAATACTCTAGGTACTTAATGACCCCAAGTAGCGTAGGTCAAATATTCCCATTTTTAATACCTTATCTATCTTTTTGTTTGGAAACAAGCAATCATCATTAACAGGCCGTAAACATCCCACTGCAGGGATATAGGCCTTCTCTCGTATAAATGAAGGAGTATTTGTCATTGTCCATCACGCGGGCCCAATGCGGATTGGGGACTTCTCATGTCTTTAAATTTTTTTTTTCATCACGTTTTCCTTCATCGTTTAAGAGCAGTCGGATAAATGCACATAAGTAATTAAATTAAATTTAAAACCGTATTGGTACATGGCCTGCCTGGGATTCGAACCCGGACCTCATAAATTGAGAGACCGTGTCTTAACCGCTGAGCCACGAACATAAACGTTTATCTACTACTCGTGATAAACGTACATTTATCACGAGTATAGTAGTACGTCATGCTACTGGTGCAGATGTCGAAATTAAGAAACAGTGTTTTACCGTTTGCTACCAATGAAGTACATAATTTAAGAGCTGATGCCCAGTAGCTCAGCGTTATTGGCTCTATCATGGACACGCGCACCTTCCATGGAATCCTATCTATTTTCGTTTTTACGGAATTCTGGCATGACGACCTATCTGGTTAAATAGATTACGCGACACTCAGGGGGACCCCGTATCACGGAGATGCGCCTGTGTGGTACCGAGATTTACATATATATTTTTTGGGAATTTTGCGCTAAACTGAATGCGATAAGAAACGAAATAAACGAAACACTTTCTTAGTATTAGGTCCTTACCTATGAAATTGGCGTTTTGTATGAAGAATTTCATTAAGACTGTTTTCTCCATACAAACATTTTGGAATTTTTTTTGGAAACGGCAAATCCAAAAGCTAAATTTTTTTATTTTATTTCTTTTATTTTAACGAGGCTTAGAAGTGCATTGCACTTATGCCAGCCTCATGCGTGGAAACAATTTGGGGTAGACTATTAATCTAAACTATGCCTATTCCTTAGCTTTAAACTATGGATTACAAAATTATACAATTTTTTGCCATCTTTGACGTAGGCTGGCTGAGGATGATATTGATATCTCCGTTTTGCCCTCTGCCTTCGAGATACTGTAGTCTATAAGCTGCGTTCTGCTCACACTCCAACAACAAGTGGAATAAATCCTCTACTCTGCTACAAGTCTCGCACAATGGTGAGTCCACTCTGCCCATCAGATGGTAAAATTTATTCAAAGGAATGTGACCAGAACGCAACCTAAACGCTTGGACTATATTTTCCCGAGACAGGCCAACGCCATCAAACCAAGGCTTTCTAGGTGGCCGAGCCTGCACTGTTTTATACCATACCCCCTTTGCTACAGAGCTCTCCTCGTAGCATTTATCTAGCTAAATTTTGTGTGTATTATTGGATAACATTAAGTTAAATATAGGCAGTGTTAATTTTTAAAAGTAACCGCTTTATAAAAGTTTCTGCGAATCTAAGAAATAATATGGGAAGCTCATGAAAAGAGCTGTGTTCAAGTTTTTTTTTATTATGTGATTTAGCTCAGACATTAAAAAATATTTCATGTGAAACCTTGAAAATATATTCAATTTTGCAAATGAAAAACAAATTTGGAAATAGCTATAGAATCGTAGGAGTTGGTACATTATGATTAACGAAGAAAAACATCTCCAATTTCATAGGTAAAGACTTAATATATGGTTGATAATCTTCAGATTAGTCTCAAACTTTAAGTAGTCCTGCTTTAGTTCTACCTTCCTAAACAAGGACTTTTCTATCGCTTTAACTTCTGAAACATTTGAATTGAAAGGAAAGCTACAGCCAGCTGCCTTTTTTGCAACGACAATATACATCGGCCGCTTCTGTAGTTGGACTAAAAAATAAATAGCTATAACCCTGTAGTGTCGACACATGTGAAATAGTTCATTGGACTTACAATTGGCATGAGAGTGGTGACGAATACTCGTAAAGTATAATTGACAATTTCGTTCTGCTGCACTGGACAGTTAGTGTTGGTCAAGAAATTGCAGGTAAACGAGTTCTCCAGAAGGTCGATAGGAACTGGAATTTCTATAGTTCCGATTACCAAATAACCGACGAGGTATGTCCGCATCGACTCCAAGGGACGGGCTGGAACATAGAAAGATAGATAATAATAACAATACGAGTTTAAAAAAAAAAAAAAACAAAAAATCCGATAGCTTATTTTTTACCATAAAGTATATCCTATGACTTTATACACTTCGAAATCGGTGAAGCTGTTTAGGCTACAGGTGACATAGAAATCTACATACATACATATACTCGAAAAACATTATACTTTAGAAATGGATAAATTCCATATATTTACAAAATTTGTTTATTATATTATTATTCACATTCATTGTTGCATACACAAAAAAATAATTAATTACAACGATACTTTATACCATAAGTACATATTTACAAAAACGAAATATTTTTGTAAATATGTACTTTGTTCCAGATCTTGCTGAAACGGAAGGGTGCCTAAGAGGCTAAGTGCGTTTCCCCTTTGGACAGCCAGACTTAGCCTCTGAGCGAAATAGAAGCCAGCTTTCCGATCATTTGAAGCTTCGATCAGACGCTCAGATATCTCTCGAAAAAGACAATGACCCCAAACGTAGCAAAAATATAATGTATTTACTGTTTTCTAAAAGCTAAAATAAGTGTTAAAAATTGGACCCACGATGCATGGCACCCAAAACGCTAGCAGACCTATTGAGCTGTGTGACCTGAAACTGTAAGCTCTTGGGTCCCCAGTAACAACGAGGTGCTTCGATTATTTGAAAAAGAAACGAAGAGGGCCCGTCATACAGGAACCGAAAGGTTCGAGTCCGAGAGCAAGAATAAATAATAAATAAATAAATAAATAATATAATAATAAATATTTCGGACACTTACACCAATCATCTAGTCCCAAACTAAGCAAAGCTTGTACTATGGATACTAGATAACGGATAAACATACATAAATATTTATATAAACATCCAAGACAAATAAATTTATATCCTTGCACACACAGCGCCATTTAGTTCCACACAACAACTAGGCTTGTATTATGGATACCAGATGGTTGATATATACTACACCAATACTTAGCAGAATTCGAACTTTTGGTATAGCAGTTAGCGCTTCTAACCACTACACCAAACTGGTCGTAACCAAAAGGTTGTATTCGGAACCAATGTCACCATAATTTTTCTGCTGCCTCGGCTGCTCCTTGAAGTTTCTTGGAGGTGAGATTGGCACTCACGTGGATTCATGTATACTAAGTCATTGGGATGCATATCCGCTATGTACATTTTACTAGTATTGTGACCATATCGAGGCGACACTCTCATTGCTCACGCCTCTTTGATATATCGCCCATGATTCTTTGTTCTCAACTTACCACTTGATTTCAATTGAAGGGGGAATCGCCAAGTTATTTGGGGGACTGGCTTATCTCAAATGCTTTGCTGACTTACATAAGATGGCGGTACTAGCAAGGACAATTAAAAAATGGTTATACCCTGATTGTTCTATACCGGTTGGGTACCCAGGTTGGAAAAATAAGGAGCACAGAGTAACAATAACAATGTAATTGAAGTACTGGAGTTATCATCACACTAGACTCTGGTAGACATGTCGACCGAGTAGGCTGACGATTGTTATGAGAAAAGAAAAAGAATATTATCCTTACAAGTGAGATTTCATGACTTCATTACTAAAGTACTGGTACGAGTAGCTATTGCAGGTAAGTACCACATTGACTGAGAGACGAGTGCAGTAGGTAAGCCGATACCTACCCCTTTTATATCAATCAAAATCGCATCCCGCACCCTGTGACCTTTTGAAAGTCGAGGGTTGACTAACAAGGAGAAAGAAGACTTGCTTGTTCTTGTGCATGGTGACAGCGAGATTTGTGACTTTTTAAATAGTGTTTCAAGTTTTGAAAAATATTTGTCCGTTAACACTTTTGGCTCTATGTAACAATACTCTCGCATCTATTAAATTCACGGTGTACAGAAGACGCCTCGACAAAAATTTAAGCAGTACTATAAAGCATGTTTGATTGGTTGAATTGAGATGGATAGCAGCAGTGACAATTGATTTAAAGAAGTATACATTTACATATTATCCCCCACTCAAGCCGATTAATATGACTATGATGAACCAGGTGTAAAATGATAATAATATTTCAGATATCTCATCTTGAGAGAAACAGAGCTTGTTGGATGACTGCTACTATGTATGAAGAGAACAGGGACAAGATGCCAATAGAATGGATGTTAGACATTCTAACGATAATGACGATATAGCAATGCAACAAGTACCGGAAAATGAAACTAATATTCAAATTCACCTCTACTGCTGCAACAGATTCCATCTCCACCACAAAATTCAACAAATGTGAACGTCTATCTTCACTGGGTAGCATTCCAGCTTCCATGATCATAATTGAATGATAAATGTTTGTTTTTTACTAATTATTTCATCCAGTTTCTCGGTAGTCCATTTCAAGTAAATAACAAGTTTTGTATTGCAACTCTAATGTTTTACTGAGAGTATCCACTTACTACTATAAAGTACACTAGGTTTCAATTTGACACAAAAATGTAAGTAGCGATACTGCAGTTCATAGTCCCACGGTCGATCTCCTTTAAATAAGTACTCACGGGCAATGAAGTTCATGTGTATGACCAAATCCTGAAGTTGGGGCAGCAGACAGGGCTCTTCGGTGCATCCTTCGATGATGGTGGAGGTCGGCAGCGGTGCTGAAGTAACGATACCTGTAAAAAGTCATCTTTTAGAATGAGTCGACTCTAGTTCTACTCTTTACAATCCCGACGGGAAGATAGGATAAGAAAACAAAATTCGATTTCAGGGGCTTTGGATCGCAAAGCTGACCTGATGAATGCAGCTCGTGCAATACTGCTATCGCTTGCTGGCCATCATTTTTCCTTACCTCACGCGTCCTCCGCCCTTCAGGGATCCAATTGGTTGTCAGGACTATATTATATTCTGACCTCTTCTCCAGTTGTAGCGGTTTTCCGTTCTACTGAACCGAGAAGGCGGTGTGTGCACCATAAAATATCCTGCGTATCTCACCGCTTCCTATCATCATCATCATTAGGGTACGTTTACACCAGAGCTATGCGAGGTGGCTAAGCGGTGCGCGAGGAAAAATCCACCAATAGCATTACTTAATTTTCCTGATTCGGTAATGATATTTTCCATACGCAATGCTTAGGTACCTCGCACAGCTCTGGTGGAAATGCACCCCTATTGTAGCATGACGTGACCCGATCACCTTTTGTACCCGAAGCAACGACAGTTTGTGGCCTTATACTTAATCGATCTTAGGACAATCTTACTTACATTGGGTAACCACAGAAGGCAATGGAGGTTCAATACGGATGGGAACACTGAAGCAAATCACAGCGTCCTGATCCTGATCTTCGACCCTGAACTCAAGGGTCACTTCTGTATTCTGAAAAGAATAATAAGTTAATTTATTAACAGCCTTACACGTCACCTCTGTTGGGGCACATACCTCCTCTCACTGAGAGAAGGTATGGGCCATAATCGACTACGCAGGCCCACCAATCGGTTTGTCGGTTTGTGTCAGACTAGTGGCCACCTGACAGTCAGTCATTTTAAGCCGTCCCTATAGGCCACCAACTTGGCTTAACGACTACTATCAATTGAAAACAACAAAGACTGACAATTTAACAATTTCCGAAGCACGGAAACACTCGTATTAAAATGCCACTAGTGGTCACCCATCCATAACCTGACCACGCCAGACATTGCTTAACTTCGCTAATCGAAAACGAATAGCGAATGCGACTGTGCCATAAGTATTCTAATAAGTTAATTAGGTATGTTAAAAGATAAAAGGCTTTACTATACTGTTGCTAAGCATAAAAAGACATGTAGTTCTACAAATAAAACTTCGAATCCCTTGCAATACCGCCTGCCTTTGGACCAAGAAATGCTAGCCTGGCTGGGATGCTGGGGTAGCTTCTCTATAACGATACGAGATAGGAGCCCGCTCTCACGCCCGCTTTGAAAACCTAATATATGCAAAAAAATATATCATCATTAAGAAAATATAATGATAAACATGATGTCTTCTTCTTCTTATTATTTTTGAGGATGGTAACCAGTCAACCTCACTGTCGACATCACTGCCAGTTTCGAGTGAAAAAAAATATTTCTCTTATTTCTTCAGTTTATAAGGCAGTCTCAGTCAAAACAAGTAATTCGTCGTATACTTGGCGTATACAGAGTCTAGTCACGGTCAAGTCATTCTTCAGTAAAGTGGCAGAATGCTTTACAAAAGATTTTGGCGGCTTCTTGTGGGAACCCGAAAGCTCCGTTACGCACTTTAATTTACACTTCCTTTCACCTGTACACCAACACTAACGTTTGCTGCACAATAGTCTGCCATTATTAAGCTTCAAAAGTTAGAATGCACAAAATAAGAATTATAAAGAAAAATGCAACTTCACTCGCCGAGATCCGCCGCCAAAAAGCCAAACATGATGTCAATACAAGAAATGAAGCTAAACTTGCTGGTTATGTTTTTTCAATAAGGTTCTCATTGATGTACAAAATATTCCTTTCATTTAAGATTCTATAAAACTATTTGGATGATAATCAACCATGGACGTAACCAGCTCGTTCGTATACACGACTATTACACAATTAATAATGAAATATTATTGTGCTATGTGTAATATAAAAACCTGCTGTTTGATATCTTCGATAGTTCAGTTATGGGACAGAGAAATGCGGAAAAAGTATCACTATCGGATGTTTTGTGTAAAGATTTTGGAATGGCGGATTTGAATTGAATTTGAATATTTAGAATTGGAGCACGGATCACAGACGTACAGTCAGCACCATATTTTATTTTGGATTCGTTTTAAATGGTTGAATTACGCCGCGAGGTGGCGTGGCGAGTGCCGTGAGGCAAGTCTCTGTTTGAAAATAATTAATTGATATAGAAACGAATTTGAATAGAAAATCGCAGGATATCTTCTATATTGGTGCTTTCTACTATACCGAACACCTGTTTTTAAAAAGAGCAACCGTTACTGAGACACTTCCGTACAAAGACTGGACACACACACACACACACACGCACACGCACACGCACACGCACACGCACACGCACACGCACACGCACACGCACACGCACACGCACACGCACACGCACACGCACACGCACACGCACACGCACACGAACACGCACACGCACATACACACGACGCCGTCAACTACAAAACATCCGTCGTTTTTCGTTAGGGGTTAAAATATATTCGACCGCCAATTATTCTGCTTTGGTGTTATGATTTTCGGAATGTCCTTATTTCACGGCTTCAATAATTTATAAAAAAATTGATGGACACTTACCACTGGAAGCGTAGGTTCGATTGGGAATACGAAAGTGTATTGTACTAATTCATTCTGCTGCAATGGACACTCGGTGTTGCTTAAGAAGTTGCAGGTGTAAGTTAATTGCCCCAAGTCAATGAGAACTGGCAGCACAAGGTTCACCACTCTAATGTAGGCGACGAGGTGAGACCGCATCAATTCTATATCGCGAGCTGAAAGATGAGAGCATCCTAGTATGTAAGGGCCGGCGTGAGCTTAGCTTTTAAAGTGAAGATAATGCCGAAGGTGGAAGCGTATACTAACCCGGAAACCCCATCCAATTTGGGGAATTAGCTATCTCTGACAACCGGAACACAACAATGCTATTTATATGCTAAATATTTGCAATAAAAATATATGTAAATAACTCTAGAACTACACCGAAATCAGATTTGCTTAAGGCTGCCCGCCCACGACCGACATCGGTGACCGATTTTTTTGTAGGAGAAAAATGGAACGTACTGATTGCAATGTTTCAACCAATGTTCCAGCCCAAGTCCTATAAAAAACCGGTCACAATGTCGGTGATAAAAGTATTGAGAGAAATAGCGGCCCGATTATCGGTCCTGCAAAAGTCGGCGTGGGCGGGCACACTAAAGAAAACTGCAATTTTGCTTTAATTAATAAAAAATAAAGACAATCGTATAATGAGGGAGTATGGGCCATAGTCCACCACGCTGACCCAATGCGAGTTGGGGACTTACTTAGTATTAAGTAAGTACTATAATTATATTAAGTAAATAATAAATGTTTTATGGGTAGTTGATATGGAGAGTTGTGTTGATACTGAGTAGTAGTACTTATATATTCATTTGTGTGTCAATATATCTACAATAGATAGATATGTATTTAAATATTAGTTAAGAAAGCACTACAATTATATTCAGTAAAAACTAGATGTTTATGGGTTGTTATTAGTTGTTAATATTAAGTGGTACAGTGGCACCACTCAGCCTTTCGGCTCCACAAAATACCAGCGTCGTGGTTGCTCCAACCCGACACATGCTGAGTGGAGACCTTTTTGGATTTAGGTATTGTAAACTTACGTATACATCTTTAAAACAGACATTTTTCTTTCTATCTTTCTAGTATGGGGTCCAAGGTAGTAATAGAGTCCCGTAGGGCACCATCTACCCTCAGTAGGCGCCGTGCAGAGTACCACTGTTGATCCTAGCTTATAGGAGTTAAGTGGGAACCTAACTGGTCGGTGTAGTTAATGCTTCCACACACAGAGCACACAAATGCAACACAAAAGGCAACACAGTAATGAAAAAAACATGAGGTAGTACTAACGAGCTCTGAAGTTCATATTTACGTAGAGATTTTGACCCTGATGCAGCAGACAGGGTGGGGAGTCGCAGCCATTTATAACGGTGAAAATTGGTAACGCTCCTTCATTAAATTCACCTGCAAATAATTATATGTTTTAAATTTCAGTCGCATCATACAAAGCATCCCATTATCCCATGGTACACCCAAGTGTGGTGAACAATTAGGACGAAAATGTGTGACATTAGTTTTATGGATTTCATGTAAAATATTCGTGGGTAACAGCGATTTCTCTTTGTACTAACTTTATTGTGCACGAATAAATTACTAAGTAATGTTTTCTTAATGAAGTAAATAGGGTAATATTCAGGTATGATCAGGAGATTGCAAGGAGGTAATTATGTGAAGTGGCAATTTTGCTTTAGCTTTAAAAAGGTTTTTTTCCAATTCCTAGCAGACACTTACCAATTTCTCTAATTTGGTAATACATTTTAATAAGCGAAACACACTTAATTTATTAGCCGATTCTTTTGTGTTAATATTGTTTAGCCAAATATTAACCATATTGTGTTACTAATACATTTCTTTTTTCATCTTTTTAAGGAGCTTTGTCGAGAATGTAGATTAACAGCAATAACTTAACTACGGCGGTTAATACCAATTTTATATAATTTATATAGAGTTTTGGCCGAATCGTACTAATACATATTGTTAATGCTATTTGGATTACTGATTTGTTATACATTTTAATTTTATTATTAGGCTTTTATTAAATCGATTACATGGTCTTGTTAAAGAACGCCTTACAAAACCGTTTGCAAGCAGGAGGCTCAAAAAAACTTATGTTACCTAGTTACAGCTTGGACGTCGTCGTATGCATTCAATATAAGCATTTGCATATGAGTTAGGTAACTAAAGATTTTTTTTCTGGGCCCATTTCTAATATGGATGGGCAACGTATTAAGAATGTAAGATACGCGTTTTATCGCGTTTAGAACAAGTGAGACATCTCGTCAATGTTAGCGTCTAGTGAACAAAAGCTCTAAAGATTCTTCATCGGGCCACAAAATCCTAATATTTCTAAAAAGATCTGCATTCTTATTATACTCACACTCAGAAACAGGAGAAGGTAATGCTGGTTCAATACGCACAGGAACACTCAAGCACATCACATTATCCTGGTTCTCGTCTTCCACTTTGAACTCAATGGTTACTTCTGTATTCTAGAAATACAGATTTACATAATTAATACATACATATTACATAGTCGTGTCCGTATTGTGTCTGAAAAGATATAGAAGTGGGGATATTTGTGTCGGAAGCAATATTGCACTACGATACCACGATGGGGTAATTTAAACTACATAAGGTATATGACATTGCGTTGTACGCCTTTTTTTATTCCCCGTTATACACTCTCTAACCGCTTATAGGGTTGGTTGGAAGAGATCTCTCTTAGAGATAAGCTCACCTTTGTATCTTTGTATCTGACAAATGTATCTTTTGTGTTTATTTGCAATAATTATAAAGAATGGGACATGAAGGTTCAATTGCTAGCTGGGTAGATGTTTACTACTCGGTTTGGTTGGTGGTAGGGAAATTTTAAATGCCCGCCTGGCTAGCTAGCAGTGTTGTGTACCCGGTGTCATGTCGAACAGCTAGTCCCCTAAATAACTTGGTGTTTACCGGTGACCTTGCACCTACGACCTCATCTTCAATTTACATCAGATGTGATTACAGTCAAGCGTTAACCCACCGTGAAGTAATCAAAAGCTGCACAATGACCTAGCAAAATAATCTGCCAAAGAAGAAATTGCCAAGAAATTAGCAATCAGACTTGCAATGCATCGAATGAAATAGCTACCAACCGGTCATCGACTAAAGTGGAGATAGAAAAATAAAATATCCTTAGACATATACACACAGCGCCATCTAGTTCCACAGTAAGCAACTATAGGCTTGTGTTGTGGATAACAGATGGTTGATATACTACATAAATACATTTAAAATTTCGGGTACAAATGTCCGTAATCATCACACAAACATATGCCCCTAGCGGGATTCGAACCTGCAACCTTTTGGTATAGTGGCCAGAGTTGCTAACCATTACACCAAACAGGTCGTCAAATAGAATATCCATAGAATATGTTAAATAAAAGCTTTAAAGAGTCTTGTATCATACCAGACACACTCTTACCAATTATCTTGTACTAAAAGCGACAGAAATAAAAATGAGTGCAAAAGAGTAAAAATTGAGTTAAGAAACGGGTCCCTGCTGTGGAGTTCTAGTACATAATTTCATCGATGTCGTCATCGGTTACATTTAGACATGTGATTGGTTGGCTCATTACGAGCTCGGCAATTTGACGGTTTCTCATTGGTCAATGTAATCGGATGACGATACCGATAAGGTTACATATTCGAAGGGCAGGTATGGATGATTCTAATCCAATCATCGGCTTCAACCCACTTGCGTCACTCAAATCTAAGGCCCGTATTAATAAACCATTCTCAATACAAGTCTTGAGGCTGTATCACACGAGATGCGTCTTAATCGTTGACGATATCTCAAGCTCCGTGCTAATATATAAACCATTCTTGACGTTTACTCAGCTGAGATCACTTTTCAAGTATTCGCCTCAGCGGCGAATGACTGATAGTCTTGAGTTTCGTTTATTATTACGTGAATTTCGGCGCACCTCTCAAGTGAGTACTGCTTGAGTATTCACGTGCTTTTCAGGTCTCAAGTTAACCTAACCAAGTCAGGTTTATTAATCAACACGTTTACTTGAGACCGGTCACAAGACTGTTCTCAATCTTGGGAATGGTTTATTAATACGGGCCTAAGTTATTTATAAAACTAATATCTTAATTCTAATCTGTTATCGTCCAATATAGACTTAGTTATATGAGGGTGATAGTTTATAAAAATGCTCTATTCCTAACCAACAGTACCAAACAAATATTTACCTCATTGGTCAACAAAGCTAATTTTGTTAACCAGTTGATGATGAGAAAACGACAAAACAAACAAACATAAAATTACCACTGGAAGCGAAGAATCGATGCGTGTTACAAAGCTGTACTGTATCAACTCGTACTGCTCGACTGGGCACACTGTGTTGTTCAGGAAGTTACATGTGTAAGCAGCATCGCCTAAGTCGTAAGCAACTGGCAACACTAAGTTACCCAGTCTAATGTAAGCAGTAAGACGGGACTGCATGGACAGTAAGCGTCGAGCTGAAAAGAGAAAAATATCATAGAGTGTAAGTATGCAATCCCGCCTCCGTGTAACGTTGCGTCTAGCGCCGTTACGTTCTTAGCTTTAATGTAAAAATTATATTTACACATTATACTATATCCTAATAAACTACAAATCATCTTTTCATAAAAATGTCCTAAGGAACCTCTAAATTATCATTTTTATCAAAAAAGGGTCTCACCACGGCATTGCGGAACGCAAAACTATCCGGTTGCGATGACATTTCTAAGACTATTTGAAATTACAGTGGGGGTGCCCGAATCGGCCTCTGATTGACCGCGACCTCGCTACTGGAAGATCCACTGCTTCGGTTCCCGTCTGTACCCTCAACCGAGATTTAATTAACCTACGGAAGTTCCCTCTAGGATGAGTTTCCATAATTAATCTGGCTTATTTAATGTAAGCTGTATCTGCTTTTGTGCCTGTCAACTGTGCGATGTTTTTAAATGCATGCATGCAATGCATTTTAAATGTCCGCCTGGCTAGCTACAACCATCTTATCTAAATCTGCCGCCAAGCAGCAATGTTAATAGCATTGTTGTGTTCCGGTGGTTCCGGTTGTCAGAGATAAGATAGCCAGTCCCCCAAATGTGTTGGGGTTTCCGGGTCAGTACGCTTCCACCTTCGACCTCATCTTCACTTAACATCAGGTGTGATAGAGGTCAAGTACCAACCGGTTGTGCATAAAAGAAAAAAAAACTTATTTTGTTTATTTATTTGTTTCTCTACCGTATTTATCGTTTCTACCTTGTACTGTGACAGTTGTTGATCGGTGATCCCTAATATGCGTCGATCCGCACTTGATACTTAAGTATAAGGAATTAGTAAGATACTAACGAGCTCTGAAGTTCATATGTATCACAAACTCCTGTAGTAGAGGCAGCGAACACGGTGGTTCGTCGCAACCTTCGATGACAGCATAGGTCGGTAATTCTCCAGTATTAAATTCACCTATAAACAAAGATTTTGGAAATGTTGGTTTGAACTTTGGCTCAATGAAAACTGGTTTTCAAACTGCCGCCTGGTCAGCTATTAGCATATTATCTAAGTCTGCAGTGAAGAAGCAATTTTGATAACATTGTTCTGTTCCGGCTATTTGAGATAAGATAGCCAGCCGACCTCATCTTCATTTGATTGAGGTTAAGGCGAACCAGTTGTGATTAAAAAAAACATACAAAAAACAACTTCCAGTAATCCACCCAAGTGAGGCTCTGAGGTAGGTGTATCGTAAAATTTACATACGACTGCATTTTGTCCTAGGAGTACTGGCTGGTTGGGGTGCGATGTCAGACAACCTCCTCGTGTGCCTGATGGCTACTTGTCCCCCTGGATACGTCTGAGGGGAACGGTAGTCGTTGGGCCGGTGCACCCTGGGCATCGGTCAACAACTTCCCTTTAAGGGTTCTTGTTGACCGATGGCTAATAGTCTGACGGGGTGGGCTCCTCCGCGTGTCCCTCTGGTTTAGCAGAGGGCACTGCGGATGGAGCAGGAGACGCTCCCCTCCTAGCGGGGGAGTAAGGGTGGGCTCGGTGTGCACTCGCACTGCCGCCGAGCAGGCCTGGGGAGGAAGTTAGGGGGAACCTCCTACCCCTTGCTACCGCCGGGCTCGTAATCCGGGACCGCGGCTTTCAGCTGCAGTCCGGGACCGAGGGTCTTGGCTTAACCGCCCGGACCGCGAGGAAGGAAAACCTCTATAAAAAACCAGCCCAAGTTTCGGCTCCGAGGCCCGCCTCGGCGCCGAAATGCCCTCGTCGTCCCACTCCCGAAAATTCGTTTTCGGGAGTGGAACGACGAGGGATGGTGGAGGGCGAATTCCACCACAGCGGGCTGCGGCGAGGAAGCGGCGCTCCCTGAGGAATGCCCATCTGGGCAGGGGGCGCCGTGAAATCGTCTGCAGCACGTGGGCGACCTCTCCTTGACGACTGCAGCTAAGGCTGCGGCCGTCGACGAGAGGTCGTGGGGAGCGGCCCCCCCCCCCTGTTCGGGGGGGGGGGGGAGACGGCGGGCGGGTCGGAGGGGCGGTGTCAGCCAGCTGCCTCTACGGGCCTCCCGCTGTTGCAGGCCGCTATGGTAGGGGACGACCTCTCTGTTGAGAGGTCGTAGCCGTGCGGGACGGTCACTCTTTGCCGCCCGCAGCCAGGTTTGAGCTGCGGACGCCAAGGAGGGGCCGTGGAAAGCGGTCCTCTCTCTCTGCGAGGCGTGGAAACCTCTGCGAGGTCGGTCACTCGCAGAGGCCTCGCGGAGCGAGGGGAAATGCAGCCGCACGGGGGGCACGGAGGAGAGCTTATCTTTACTGATAGGCGATCCTCTGCCCCCCCCTACCCTGCGGGGCCGTGGGTGGCGATCCGGGGGGATCACCGCCCACACATAGGCCCCGCGAGAAGGCGCGCGCGGTGTTTTCCGCGCGCCTTCTAGAGGTGGCTGGACCAGGCGATTCCTCCCTGCTCCAGCCCAGAGGTGGGCCTGCCGCCGCTTTTGCCCTGGCGGCGGGCACCGCGCTGGCCTGGCTGCGGACGAATACCAGATGGTACCCGTGGCCACGCCGTCAACGGCGCGCGCGAGGGAACACCCAGGAGTTTTTAGTCGGTAGGCCGGCACCTTCTGTGCCGGAGTCCGACATAATCCGCCCCCCTCCCCCGAGGAGGGCGGATAAGCATGAGCGTTTCTCCTGGTAAAAAAAAAAAAAAAAAGGAGTACTGGCTGGTTAGTTGCACCATCTTATCTATTGTAGTGTATCTCTATCTATCGTATCTATTGTTGTGCAGTACTGTTGTGTTCTAGTTTCAAGGATAAGAGAGTGAGTGAAATTACAATTATTTATTTTTTCATTTGAGTTTGTCGATGCAAAAAGAACGGAATACAGCAGCTTTGCTGCGCACATTGTCTACTTCATTATAAAACGTATACAAACCGTCGCCGACGACGTTACTACTTTTAAAATGAAAAACTTTAAATTGACTTCCTTTTGTTAATTGCCAAAATGGCATTGGGAAATCTGCATTATATGTATTGTATTGTACACTTCATCATCTATGTTAAATGTTCTTTGTATTTTATTTTTGTGTGCAATAAAGAATTTAATAATAATAATAATGTATCATTGAATTATAATGATTCGAATTCTTTACCACATTCGAGATTTCCCTATAAAAGACAAAATAAACATAAACATAGGTACTTACACTCGGAAATAACAGAAGTCTGTGGGGGTCCTATAATAACGGGTACATTGAAGCAAAACACCGGAAGATTGAGCTGGTCTAACACCCAAAATTCCAGCGTTACTGATGTTCCCTGAAAATTGTATCATTATACTAGAAAAGAAAAAATATATGCAAAAGAGGTATATGTAGATATTCTTCATTTTAATTATGATGAAGTGATTTTTTGGCTACATACAGCGAAATATAGGCAATATAGAGACAGTCTACCCTCATGTTCTTCCAACTGTAAAGCTTTGTTGTGTAAACCCAGAAACAAACGCCATACAAATTTCTGTGTCTGTACTAGGCTCGCAAAGCTGGGCGAGAGTTATCTTCTACTACTACAACCGTTTAAACGCTATCTTATACGAGTAGCTTGTGCTCTGCACGGTCTCTGCTAAAATTTTACGGTACCGTACGTGACTCTGGCTACAGTAGATAGGTGTATATTACACTTAACCTGGGTTATGAATATAAATGCATAATTATAGGTATTTACTCCAAAGGTAGAAGAGTGCCATATTAGGAATAAATTTAAAGAAATCAATATTTAATATTTTCGAAAACTATAAGTAAGAAAAATCTAGATAGATTTAAGAAAAGTACTTGCTGTTCATACCAGTCGCTTACACGACGTCAAATCATTTAAGGGGCAATGTATGTTTTCTAATTTTGGTACCCTTATCTGATGACAATCAATATTGAAAACCATTAGAAACAGAAATTATTTTGGTGTAATTCTTGTTTATTTCTAGTAATTCCATTCCTGATTACGAACAATTTTCAAAGTAAACCATCCTGAAACCATCTTTAGTATGGACCTCCAACAATTTTCGGATGAATTCGGCTATGGTTCCAAGTGGATAGTTGTTCTTAATTAGGGGTGGATAGTCACCAGCCGCAAATTGTTGGACTTCCATACTAAAGGTGATTTCAGAATGATTTACTTTGTATGGGTAACCGAAATTTTTTGACCGAATTTGAATGTGGTTCCTTGGTGTTCGTAATCAAGAATGACGTCACTAGTTAATGGGAATTACTTCACCCTATATAATTTATTGTTCCTTATTTTGTTGAATCACAAATTGTAATCCAAAAGCTTTGTGAACGAGCAGTAATTTTATGAGTATAAAATAAATTAAATTAAAGAAACTTTTTTTTTTTTTTTTATTAAAAACTGGTTTCGCGTTTGACTACAATCTCACCCGATGGAAAGTGACGATGTAGCCGAAGATGTATCACGCGCACCCAGTAAATGCCTATTCACTCTAGACTTGAAGATCCCAAGGTTATAAGTGTCGGGAAAAACCGACGCGGGCAGTGAGTTCCATACCTTAGCAGTCCGCATTATAAATGATGAAGCAAAGCGCTTAGTGCGGATGTTCGGTATGTTGACAACATATGGATGGAAACCCCCCCCCCCGCGCCTGGTTGTCCGAAGATGGAAAGGGGACGGTGGAATAAGATCGTGCAATTCCATCGCACACTCACCGAAATGTATCCTGTAAAATACTGAAAGGCATGCGACCCTACGGCGGTGTTCAAGGTTTCTACCTTTGTTTCAGATAGTGACTTATCTGTGTTAATAGCTTCATAAAGGATTAAAAAATGAAACACCATATCTACGTGAGGCTTACCTCTGGAATAAATGGGTGGATGTGAGTGCTGAGTAGGTATTGGATATTGTGTCCCAGTGTCAATGGACAGGTGGTGTTCAAGAAGTTGCAGGTGACAGCGTCATCTCCCAGGTCATAGATCACCGGCACCACTATGGGCCCCAGTTGCAAGTAAGCGGTGAGATATGTGTGCATAGTACTGATAAGTCGAGCTGAAAACCAAAAAAGATTATTATTACCTACATGATGTGAATTACAATTTCCATATTGGAAAGAAGCTCTTCCCACTAGTCTTCCATATCTAGGATCCAATGGCATTATGCTCTTTTTTATGAACAACTGGTTAGCACTTGTCCTCAATCACACCTGATGTTAAGTGAAGATGAGGCCGAAGGTGGAAGCGTACTGACCCGGAAACCCCAAACCGGACGCTCTTGTAAGCTTAGCATAAAGCTGAGTCGTTTTTACAATTTCCATATTGGAAAGAAGCTCTTCCCACTAGTCTTCCATATCTAGGATCCAATGGCATTATGCTCTTTTTATGAACAACTGGTTAGCACTTGTCCTCAATCACACCTGATGTTAAGTGAAGATGAGGCCGAAGGTGGAAGCGTACTGACCCGGAAACCCCAAACCGGACGCTCTTGTAAGCTTAGCATATAAAGCTGAGTCGTTTCGCTTTCGACACTTCACTAATTGTTCTATTATTATGATGCTACCTTTCCGCCCGCGGCTTCGCCTGCGTGGTATAACTTAATCGCGGATATTTTTTTATCCCGCGGGAACTACTCACTTTATCGGGATAAAAAATACCCTATGTCTTAATCCAAGGTATATTCTCCCTATATACCTTGTTTCATCCAAATCCGTTCATCCGTGTCGCCGTGATTGAGCGACAAAGAAGGAAACATCCATATTTTCGCATTATAATATTAGTTACATAGATAAACACCCGCTCAAAATTTAAAATTCGCAGGTTAACCAGTTTTTGTATACACGAGGAGCTGAAATTCCGCCCAAGCGAGAGGTCGTTTCGAGTCGGCGCCGCCCGCGGCCGCGCCAGCAAATGTACAGGTACCGCAGCGGAAGTCAAAATCCGCTCCTAGGCGTGACTATGCAGCCGCAGCGGCGCTAAAGCCTGAGAAACTTCAGCCGCCAGCTGATGATGAGGGTTTCACCATCGTCCAGAAAATCGTCAGCGCGGCAACTTAACGGCCCAACTTCTTGTTACGTGCTGCGACACCCACGACGGCGCTCTATCTGTCCCGCCAGCATCACACCACCACCGCGCAGAAGAACACATTCGAATGAAAGCGAAGTACCTTGTGAGGGTGGACGTTTGTGGCGCGAGTCCCTATTGATCATCTGAACACCATCACAAAAGAGGACTTCTAGCCGAAAGGAGTCATGTTCCGGCGGTTTCGTGGTAACTTTGCGAAATAGGATGCCAGATAGCACAACGACAAGTGCTTAGAAACTGTTTCATATTTTCCTTATTATGTATGTTAGTTTGTAAGGTATTTATGTATGGGCTTTAGTGGCCTGTTATTAAATGATTATTATTATTATGAGGGATCTATACCAAATTTTGAACACAAGGAGACCTCACAAAAGGAAACGCAGGGTGAAATTTAATTAGTGTAATTCCTGTTTACAGTAAACACTCCACTCTTGATTAAGAACAACTTTCCCCAAGGAACTATTGCCGAATTCGATCAAAAAAGCTGAAGCCACAAACTTGCAGGACACAAAAGTCGCCTCCGCAAAGTCAGTAATTCATTCAAAGGGTTATGTATACGCTTTTTAAATAAGTTTCCAGTTGATATACAAAATCTTCCTCTCCATAAATTCAAAGATACTATAAAACAGAAATTTATTAACAAAGCATATTATAAAATATCACACTATTTAGATGATAATCATCTCTGGACATAATCAGATCGTTCGCATGCCATGTTATTTCGTAATTAATAATGAAATATAAAAACCTTTTTGTAATATAAAAACCTTTATGTAAAATCAAAGCCTGATTTTAAAAGAGCAACCCTTCGAGTTTCTGGCGTGTTCTTCTCAGGGAAAAATTTCATTTTGAATAAGCAGTAGCTTAAAAAATGTAAAATTGACTATTTTAAGTGGAATATGTGTACCTACAAAATAAAGCATTTTTGACTTTTGACTTTGACTTTGATTCCTTTCGGCTATGATTCCTAGTGGAAAGTTGTTGGTAATCAGGAGTGGCGTCACCAGTAAACAGGAATTACACCAACTAAATTTCACCCTGTATATTATTTACAATGACTTTTAATAATACAATTCCATTAGGCCTGTTTGGTGTAGTGGTTAGAAACTCTGCTGCTATACCAAAAGGTCGCGGGTTCGAATCCCGCTAGGGGCATATGTTTGAATGATGTATACGGACATGTGTACCCGAGTTATGGATGTTTTTCATTTATATATGTATTTATTTACAAAAAAAAATGTATTTGTGTAGTGTATCAACCATCTGGTATCCATAACATAACACATAGTTGCTTAATGTGAAACTAGATGGCGCTGTCTGTATATGGCCATGGATATTTATATTAATATTATTATTATTTATATTAGGCAATTTTTAAAAGAGCGACGATAGACACATTATCTATAGTTACTAGTGACCATCGAGTTGATAGATTTGATTATGTTGTTTAGATTAGGTACTTTATTTTTATCGTTGTATTGAACATGTTAATCAGTAAACCGATAGGTTATTATTTTCATTAATGTGTCCACGAATCCACCAATCCATCAATTAATCATAACATTTCGATATTTCGACCGCCTCCGTGGCTCAATGTGAACAACAGACTCGGTTTGGTTGGTGCTAGGGCATTTTAAATGTCCGCCAGGTTAGCTAGCACCATCTTATCTAAATCTGCCGCCAAGCAGCAATGTTAATAGCATTGTTGTGTTCCGGTTGTCAGTGATGAGATAGCCAGTCCAGTGGTTGGGGTATCCGGTTCATTACGCTTCCACCTTCGACCTCATCTTCACTTAACATCCGGTGTGATTGAGATCAAGTACCAACCCGTTGTGCAAAAAATCACGCCCTTTCAGATTATATAAAGTTAAAAGTGTATTCTTACTCGACTACTAACGTAAAGATTATTAGGTAGGTACCTAACGCATTAATGGTATTTTTTATCATTAACTAATTTTATTCTCTCGGACTACCTAAGTCGCCTTCTCGGTTGCCCAGTAGACCGTGGTCAACCTCTTAGCCCACCCTGGGCTATAGGATGTGTGCTATGAAGATATGTACCTACTTCCTTTGATGGCGTATAATGTATAATTAGACTGAATATCGCCGAGCGGTCTATGTAGACGACGATGTAAGACGACCGATTGGTGTAGTGGATAGTGACCCTATCAGCCAAACCAACGGTTGCTGGTTCGAATCCCGCGAGGGGTAAATGTTTGTGTGATGAATACGAACATTTATTCCCGAGTCTTGGATATAATATAGTCATATATAAATATTTATGAATGTTTATCCGTTATCTAGTATCCATAGCACAAGCTTTGCTTAGTTTGGGGCTAGATGATTGGTGTAAGTGTCCGAAATATTTATTTATTTGTATTCATTTATTTAAGACGTACTTAGTAGGTATATATTTTTTTTAAAAGATTTTATTTTACTGCTTTGTCGGCATGATATATGGCGTGCCTAGGGTTCCAAAATTTGGCATGCATGACAATGTTTTTGTGATTTTTACACAGCCAGTGAAATTAGATAGGTATAACTATTTTTTTTATGGGAAAGAGGAGAAATCCTCATTGGACCCCTTCAGAGTCGACATAACCAAGCTCATGTACCTGTATGTTTCGTATATACAGCTTCACAAGCGTGGGGTCATATCTACTCGAAGGTCGTGCCGGACTAAAACTCCCCCTATTAGCCTCAGCTTTCATGACAGCTGTCTGGGACTTGGGTGCAACACTTCAGACAGCTGCCAGTAGATAGGTAACCAACCACAACGTTTCAGTTTGACAAGTGCTAAATAGTTAATAGTTAATATTTAGTAATGCAAAGCCGGGTTTTTGGGCTTAAATGAAGGTACCGCCAACGATTAATATGTATACCAATGCTAAATTTCTAGTACCGCCTAGTTTTAACCGCCTCCGTGGCTCAATGTAAACAACATTGGCTTTACGATTCGGAGGTCGCGGGTTCGATCCCCAGCGGGGTACATGTTTAAGTACTCAGTTTGGTTGGTGGTAGGGCATTTTAAATGTCCGCTTGTCTAGCTACCACCATCTTATCTAAATCTGCCGCCAAACAGCAATATTAATAGCATTGTTGTGTTCCGGTTGTCAGAGATAAGATAGCCAGTCCCCCAAATGTGTTGGGGTTTCCGGGTCAGTACGCTTCCACCTTCAACCTCATCTTTACTTAACTTCAGGTGTGATTGAGGTCAAGTACGAACCAGTCGTGCATAAAAAAAAAAGTACTAAGAGCCTCTGAGCCGAACAGACAGACGGACACGGCGATATAAGGGTACCCTGTTTACTACGGAACCCTAAGCAGATTTCAACTAAGCTTAGAGCAGGTGAGTAAAATACTAACGGGCAATAAATCTGATGTCAATCACGGCATCCTGGAGTTGTGGCAAAATGCAGGGGGGTTGGGTGCAGCCTTCGACATAAGTGTTGGTGGGCAGTTGTCCTGGATTGAACGCACCTGCAAAAGGAAACATAGGTCATTTATTCACTTTATTTTACACATACATCAAAATTTCCTGAATCCTACAACCTTGGGATCTTCAAGATCTACTGAGATCGCGTGTTTCATCTTCGGCCACATCGTCACTTCCCATCAGGTGAGATTGTGGTCAAACGCGTATCCAGTTTTTTTTTTTTTTTTTTTTTTTTTGTTCTGTTCCTTCGGCTTCATAAGCCATTAGCAGATTTGCTCCGGGTATGCGGTGGTTTGAGAGGTCTGTCCTTCCAGCGAAGATTCTGCCTCGTTCACTCAGTCACGGAGATTACTCCCAGTCAGTTATCGTGTACATGGGTGTAGTCCCATATGTGTTTCCGTTTCAGTCTTCTATTATGTAGTGGCTCGCACAGGGCCGTAGCAAGGCTGTTAGTGTGCGAGTGCATACGCTGCTCATAGGCCTCTGCTCGGTTACGTCACGTCACTTCCCATCAGGTGAGATTGTGGTCAAACGCGTATCCAGTTAACCATTAAAAAAAATTGGCACCCACTAAATGTACAAAACAAACTTGACAGAAACATTATAAAGAACGAAGTACAAAATATACATATAAAGGTAAACACAACAGTTTTGTGTGCCATTGTGGCAAAGAGGAGTGGGACTCAGCATTATGCTCAGCTCCAAGGACTGGGTGCTGTTCTGTACTTATTAAAAACAATTAAACACAAATGTTTCCCAATTTGGGAGGTCCGTGTTCGATTCCCATACAGGCCATAAATACAGTTTTTAAATTTAATTTAATTACTTATGTGCGTTTATCCGACTGCTCTTGTACGGTGAAGGAAAACATCGTGTTGAAACCTGCATGCCTGAGAAATAAAAATTCAAAGGCATGTGAAATCCCCAACCCGCATTGGGCCAGCGTGATGGACTACGGCCCATACTCCCTCATAATACGAGGGAAGGCCTATATCCCTGCAGTGGGATGTTTACGGGCTGATGATGATGATACTAAATTTCTTTAAATAACAACTATAAATCGAAACATTGGTAACATCATTCCAACTGGACCGCTTATTGCTTGCGGACAGAGACTGGACATACATACACATATAACGCCAACAAACACATAACACCCGTGGTTCTTCGTCGGGGGTTAAAAACAGTGCACAATACTACAACTCCACTCCAAGAACCAGGTCTTATGTTTCGTGATTTCCTTCTCGCTTGTATCTTTCCTTAAGTATTTCTTCCTAAATCACCATATCTCTGCTCTAATACACTATGTCCATAGCTGGGGGGCCTGGTGACCTGTAATTCTGGTTCTTCCTTTCCAGGCACCAGTCTTCCCACAAATGAGTTCTATGTATTACCTAGTCCTAAAATCACTTTGTAAAGCGTCATTTGTGGTGAGAAAATAAACAATTTTTATTTTTTATTTTTATTTTATACTCGTATACTTATAACTCTACCATGTTCCGCCATACAACTGTTTGTCAGTTTTGTATAAATAAATGAGTATGCAAAGCAACCTGTTGTGCGCAAAGTGTATCATGATTAAACCACCACTAATTAGTGGAAACTGCTTTGGCTTGTGTTGTTTTTTTTGTTACAAAGGTCTTCGCGTCCAAAATACCTCAGTGCTTGAAGACGAAAGTCTTTAATCCATGTATGTTACCAGTGATGACTTATGCCATTGAAACGTGGTCCATTACTATGGGCATCTTATGAAAACTCAAAGTCATGCAACGAGCTATGGAGAGGTTGATGCTCGGCGTTTGATGATCAAATCAGGAATCCGTAGGCGAACGAAGGTCACTGACATAGCGGATTAGCAAGTTGATGTGACAGTGGGCAGGGCACATAGCTCGAAGGACTGGTGGCCGGTAGTGCATTAATGTTTTCGAGTGGAGACCACAAACCGGCAAGCGCAGAGTTGACGTACTCACAAGGCGGACAGACGACCTCATAAAGAAGAAATTGCTGGATGCACGCCGCTTGCAACCGGTCACTATGTTCACAGGGGTTCAGCACTGGATGTCCTGTGGCTGACATGATGATGAATCTAAGGCCCGTATTTCAGAATATTGCTCAAGCGTAGGCGTGCGCTTGAGCATAGTTAGCAATGCCGCTATACAAGTTACATATAGCTGTCCCTTTTTAAAATTAAGCGTTTTTCTTAAATGATAAAATTTGATCCAATTTTACCCTAGGTCCTTTATGAACCGATTGATGGGAGACAGAGTATAAGCTGAATCCTACTTACATTGTGACACGCTGGTAGATTGACAGCTGACAAAGCCTACGAAGACACAAAATAACACAAGGTAACGCCACATTGTGCATCCAGAAACTAAACTTTATTATAATTAAAACCGAAAAAGTAAGTTATAAAGTAACCCATTATCTATATTGTTAACTCATTATCTTTAAATTCTTGATAAACATATAATAAGGTGCGCTGTGATTTCCTTAATCAAAATAACTAAGGCGTAATCCCATATATTCACTTGTAAATAATGTTTCATGAAGCTTAGAAATATCAAGTAGAAGTTTCAGGAAACTGCTCGTATGTTGCTGTGGATTTAGCTGTCTACAAAGCATTTCAGTATATTTCGTAAGTTGAACCATGGATGTGGAATCATGCATTTAAACTCTTTGGGCACACCTAAATACTAATAGGATATCTTTGACCACCACATTAGGGATAAAGGTCGTGACGTTATTTATGTGTGTTTATATTCAGTCACAGTAATTGTCACTGTGAATATGTTGTCTAATGACATTATTCGCGCTATTACATAACATATGTTTTCTTTCAAAAATTTCTATTAATTTAAAAAGTATTATAAATATGTAAATCATACGTTCACACTAGTAAACTTTTGTTGCGAGACTGAATTGTATCGCTTGCACCAAAGAGAATATAATCACTACGTTGCTTGCACCCCACCGCCAACTAGGGCTGCCAGGTGAAAAAATGCAGCAATGGAACACTAGCTCAAGCGATGCAATGATAAATAAAAAAAATAATGATAGTCTGAAACAGAGAAGCCCATACAGGCAAGCATAATATAAATTAATTTGTCTCAATAAATCATAAACGTTTTGGGATAGTTTTTTATTTATTTACACTAATTAATGAGGTCAATAATGTATTAAAGGTACTATTGGAAAACATTTATGTTTTCCTGAGAATACTCAGATTGGTTGTAAAGGCTTATCTGTTTCAGACTGTACCTATAATAATTTGATCCATTTACTACTAGTAAAACTTGGAAATAAAAATCACTTTTTTTTCTACTTAATCATTTTTTTTGTTGTAATTAAATTGAATTGATATAATATTGTCACCAGACTTATCTGTATGCGAGAAATCAGATTACCTATATTCGATGTTCGACGTAACATAACATCGTCGAAAAATTGTATAGATACCGTTTTAAATCGTATAAGTGGCAACCCTGCTGCCAGCGTAGCATGGTAAATGTTTCAGCAACGCGGTGGTGTTCCCCGCAATAGTTTCAGTTGATAAGGAAACATAATTTATATGTTTCGGAGACCGTATATTTCGTTTCTGAAACAGTGTTTTAAACAATTGTTTCGCAGTGAATACATGGTATAAGCGGATAATGGTGTAAATTGTTTTCTTTAAATAAATAGATACAAGCTGTCCTATCAACAACCCTGAACAGGTAAAAAACCGGCGTTTCATATATTTTTGTCAAAGATAAACATTCTCATTTTACGCGTGTATGTAGATTTAAATGGATTGACCTATTTTGAAGTAGAAAGTATGGCATAGGATATATTTTATAATAAGAAATGGCAACGTCATCTGCGCTGTCACTTTTCACAAAGACATCTAAATAACTTTTTTTTTATGCACAACGGGTTGGTACTTGACCGCAATCACACCTGATGTTATGTGAAGATGAGGTCGAAGGTGGAAGGGTACTGACCCGGAAACCCCAACACATTTGGGGGACTGGCTATCTTATCTCTGACAACCGGAACACAACAATGCTATTAACATAGCTGCTTGGCGGCTGATTTAGATAAGATGGTGGTAGCTAGCCAGGCGGACATTTAAAATGCCCTACCACCAACAAAACCGAGTACTAAAACATGTACCCCGCTGGGGATCGAACCCGCGACCTCCAAATCGTAAACCCAATTTTGTTTACATTGAGCCACGGAGGCGGTTTGTTTTTGAACCACCATTTATCGGACTTGTATATTTCGGTGGCACTATTTATGCACATTTTTTGGGATATAAATTACGGTCATAGGGAGTCATGAGGATTCCAGCGAAACGTGATCCAGAATGGTCACTTAAAATATTGAATAAGTCTTAAACTACACTAATTAGGCACTATTTCAGAGCAGATTTTTGACATTGTCAAAATAGCTGAATTCGACTTTGAGTATTCTTGCATCACGTACGTCTTGATTTCTATTGCAAAAAGTGACTTTTTTTTAAAACAAATTGTATAATTATTATACCTACTGCAGACTACTGCAGTAGGTATAATAATTATTAGTATTTATTTTTATTTACAAGTGGTTACTAACCACTTGTAAATAAAAATAAATACTCCTACTGTTGGTGTGTTATTATAAAGCATATTTGTATCTATTGTATATAATAGTCTTGCCTGGACAATGGTTCAAAGAATCACAAGTTTTTATAAATGTAGTTTTTATAAAAGTACGACATTGGAACCTTCAAGAAACGAGCCTACACCTTCCTCAAAGGCCGGCAACGCATCTGTGACCCTTTTGGTGTTGCGGGTGATTGCTTTCCATCAGGTGACCCGCATGCTCGTTTGCCGCCCTCTCATATAAAAAAAAAAAAAAGTCCGTATAAGATTGTATATAGTACCTTTCCCTCTCCATAAACATCAATGAAACAGCAATTCCTGCAAAGCCTGCATATATTGTAACATATTGCATTTTCGCCGACTATTCCTTGTTACCAGCTAGGGTTGTCTTTTCAACGTAAATAGTGTTCACCTTGTATCGAGGGTATGCCTTAACCGTGATCCGCTGACCAGACTAAGTCAGAATATGTCCTAACTAATATTATAAATGTGAAAGTTTGGATGTTTGTAGGTATGTTTGTTGCTCAATCATCGCGAAGCGGATGAACGGATTTGGATGAAATTTGTTATATAAGTAGAATATACCCTGAATTAAGACATAGGATACTTTTTATTTCGATAAAAAGAGTAGATGCCGCGGGATAAAGAAATTGAACTTCCGCGATAAAGCTATTCCATGCAGGGGAAGCCGCGGGCGGAAAACTAGTATACTTTCAACGACCGATTGGTGTAGTGGACACTATCGATTCGAACCCGCAACCGTTGGTTTCGCTGATAGGGTCACTATCCACTACACCAATCGGTCGGTTGAGTCGTGATATTTGATCTCGGTCAATTTCAAAAATATAAAGAAGTTATTGATCGATTTTTTTGAAAGTAATTACAGAAGTTCTAAGTAACACTCCGACACGATGAAATTCACAGTGGTAATTTTAATCTAATAGAGTTATTACTAAACTTCTAAGGAGGTGTACAACCTCTTCTAAATTCCGTCTTCTTTTCGGTAATCTCTTTGGCGTTTTCTTTTTTGGAACATTATTCAAAATTCGGAATTCTAAATTATTTTCAAAAACTAGTGAGTCTTGACGCAGCTTGCGAACTAGACTAATCTTCCATTCTTCCTTTTATTTCTTTTAATTATTACATCATTTATAAGTTTTACAAGTGCCTATTCCTTCTTCCTGTCCTTCACCTTCTTCACCGTTCATCAGTGGCTGCAGTCCCTACCAGGAGTAGGGGCCTGAATACTGACCTGAACGACCCTGAAGCTCATCCTCTCTCTACGACGCCCAATACCTACATAATACCTACAGCACCTGAGCAAATCGCAGGACCGCGACAAACTATACCTAAAGCAAGCTACCGATTGTTAGAAAACATTTTTATTCTGTCACTGACAAGTATTCTATGTGCAAAAAATCACGGCCCTTAAGATTATAAGAAGTTGAAAGTGTATCCTTACTAAACTATTAATTGACAGACATCCTACTTTGTACCATATTGTACTAAATACATTGCGTCTCACGCTACACCGAGGTGGCTCTTAAATTTTTGATGATAAACGTCTTCCATTCAGTCTTATTTGTAGCAGTTGCCAAAACGAATCTGCATTTTAAATTCCGAAAAGCTGTAACCCGACATGCGTTTTCCATTTGGCACTTTAAAAAATAAACGGCTCGCAGCCGCTTTCGGTTGTGGGCCGTGTTCATTCATCAACGTGAATCCAGTGGACCGCACTTCGACGTTGTGGTGTAGCTGGGAAAAGCTGTGGGAGATAGCTTTTGTTTGGCTTAATACCGGATGAGTTTTTTTACCGTAAGGAAAAGAAAATATTAGGTAAGCGAAATAGTAGTTATTGACATCGGCAGTTTTTTTTTTTAACCATCATCGAATTGTTATGCGAATGGTGGGATTCGTAGGGTTCTTATCATGCGAAATTTATTTGAAACCCATATTTTCTCCAACTTTTTTTTATATAATGATACATCATTATACATAAATAAATAAAAAAAAACTATATGTATGCTATTCCACATTATTACAATAATGTGGAATAGCCTACAAACGCGACCATCAAATGACACAAAATGGTAATACAAAAAATAATTGAACTACCTATGCCAATAACTCTAGTTCATTTACTTAATATGTCCAATTTTTTCCTTGCGGTAAAAAAACCCATCCGGTATATTTAGTGTAAAAGAAGCACAGCGTAACTGATTAGTTTTTGAAAACATAGATACATAACTACTTTATTTATAAATTGCTACGCCAACAAATATTTGCCAACAATGTTATAGTGACCGTTATCTGTAAGTCTTACGCCATGCAGCATTGTCAATGAAAAGCATGGGTCGGGTGGCGATTCACACCACAGACGGTTCGCACCGCGGTGCGAAACGACCCATTCAATTTTTGAAGAGCCCCTTTCGCACCGGTGGTATGAATCGCCACCTGCAAATTTTGAATGGGTCGATTCGCACCACAAGGTGAATGACCTGCCGCTGCCTCGAAGGCTTATTCTGGTTTCAAATAAAAAGGATCCCATTGAATAGTTTATTATTCGCAGAACGTCCTTGTTTCAGAGCAAGTGTATACCTTGTTGGAGTATGAAACATGACATAAGTATTTCTTAATTTGACACTTTGGAACCTAACAATCTGAAACTTGGTGGTTAAAACAGTGGTTAAAAAAACAAGTATGTATTAATCAAATATATATTTATAAAATTTAAAAATACCTGATTGGCATTATTATGACTTAAGTCCTATCGTTTATAATCACAGTTAGATTGATATTCACGATTATTAACTAGTTTTCACGAATCACATGTATCTAGGAACGTTATACAGGGTGCTTGGTAATCAATCTTTAAAAAAAAAGCTGGTGATAGTGGCCTTCCCACTTCCGGTCACGTGACACAACTTAGTATGGAAAGTCCAAAATTTTTTTTCACATTTCGACCTATGTTTGTATGGGAAAGTTGTTTGTTATCATATCACGGACACTATTACCAGTTTCTTTTTCAAAGATTGATTACCAAATTAAGAAATACTAAATAGATAATCTTGGAACAATCATAAATAACATTTTTAAATAATTATAAAAATCAAATAATAAAAGTCATGTAAACTTAAACTAATCTTTGTAGGCTAAATTGATAAATATTTGTAGGCTAAATAGGTAATCTTAAAATAATCACAAATAATCATTTTAAAATAATTATAAAAATCAAAAAATAAGTCATGCAAACATAAAACAATCTCGTCATATCTTTGTAAGCTAAATAGAGATAATCTTGGAATAATCACAATATACATTTGAAAGTAATTTTAAAAATAGATAACAATTAAAAGTCATACAAACTTAAACTAATTTCGTTGTATCTTTGTAGGCTAAATAGATACTGAATCTTGGAATTATCACAATATACATTTGAAAGAAATTTTAAAAATTAAAAACATGTAAACTCAACCTAATCTTGTAATATTTTTGTAGGCTAAATAGATAGTTTTGGAATAATCATAATATACATTTGAAAGTAATTTTAAAAATTAAGAAATAAGTCATGTAAACCTAAACTTATCTCGTAATAAATAAAGAGTCTCTGAACAGGAAATATCACAGTTTGATCAACAATTACAATAATTAGAACTCTTCTCACAAGGAACATCCTACGAGAAGTATTAAACATTCATAAATGTACAATTATGATATTGAATTCCTACGAGTCTTGCAAACTTAAATCTCTAGTAGTAATTCTCTAGTCTAGCCAGTATACATAGAAGCTTATTTTTTAGTAAAAAAAAATATTTTTAACGTTGAGTATATTTAATAATAAAAGTAAAGCAATCTATTATGTTAAAAAAAATATCCGAAGCAGAATCAACTTCCGAATCAAAGGTCATTCACCTTCTGGTGCGAATCGACCCATTCAAAATTTGCAGGTGGCGATTCACACCACCGGTGCGAAAGGGGCTCTTCAAAAATTGAATGGGTCGTTTCGCACCGCGGTGCGAACCGTCTGTGGTGTGAATCGCCACCCGACCCAAAAGCATGCTGGCTACGCCAAATAATATTTTCCAATCACAATAAAACTATTAATGATAAGCAAGCTGCCTACGCCAATGAATAATAGAATTACCTTCCTCTCTAAATTTAGTATGCTGGCTACGGTAATGAATGTTTGCCAACAAGAATAGATCTTCATCTATAACTCTTACGCCAAGCAACAGTACCAATGAGAAGTATGCTGGCTACGCTAATGAATATTTGCCAACAAAACAGACCTGCATCTATAAGTCTTACGCCTAGCACCAGTGCCAATGAGAAGCATGCTGGCTACACTAATGAATATTTGCGAACAAGAATAGATCTTCATCTATAAGTCTTACGCCAAGCAGCACAGCAATGAGAAGTATGCTGGCTATACTAAAAGAATAGAGCTACCTTCATCTATAAGTATTACGCCAGGCATCAGTGTCAGGAAAAAGCATGCTGACTACTCCAATGAATATTTGCCATTAGGAATGGAACTCAGCCAAGATACAAAATTATTTAGAATCTTATCCCAAATTGCCTAAATATAACAATAATAATATTGCTGATGGGTAGACTAGATACGTTTCTAGTACCTAAGCTACGTAGCTGGCTGGAAAATTAATCAATGGCTACTTTTTATTTTCTTAAAATAGTTTATTGCACCGTGATATTTTCCCTCGGTGAAATTTTGCATAAATATAAAGAAGCTATTAATCGATTTTTTTAATTAATACTTGCAGTACCTAGTACTAAGTATATTCTAAAATCACGGCCTTTAAGATTATAGGATGTTAAAAGGTTATCCTTACTCGACTAGTAGACTATGCTCAAAAATTCCGTTTCCCCGGCAAACTTGCCCTCTATTTATTTATAATTTCTTTAGTAAAAATCAAAAGGCAACCCTTCGAATTTTGCGAGTGCAAATATTAATTTTGAACTAAGAAATTCTGCTATGTGAATTCCAGCTGATTATTACCTCTCATAGGATTTATTTCCTCTATAATCAGATTGAATTGGCAGAATTGTCAGCCATTTTGGCAGCGCGTAGTGAGTGACAGCACGCGGGACGCAGATGGATGCGTCGAGTTGGTTCACGCGCCAGCGGAGTTTTAATGTGACAGTCAACTGACGCTTATGTCATTTTAAAATTTCAGGTTGTATATCTGCCTATATAATACAACGCATATACACATCATCGAGTCTCATTCTGAATTTTATGTTAACAATTGTAAAGTTGCAAAAAAATTGACTTCAATTCGGTTAGGGTTACCATCCGTCCGGATTTTTCCGAACATGGCCGGATTTTCAGCCATCCGTCCGGACTTTAAAACATACTTACTACTTATACTTCAAAATAAAACATAAATATTAAATCAGTCTTCTATCTTTATTAAAAATATTAACAACTACAGCAATTAGATTTTACTAAGCTGTACAATATTTTTTTTTTCAAAATTTCAAATGTAATTTTGTGTGTCAAATACGTGACTGCATCAACATCTTTGTTAAATCATACAAATTCATCTGTTAAACAACTATACATAATATTGTGTGTGTACCCAGTCATCATTAGATATAGATGAAATTTAGAAAATTTATCCAAAGAGGTCGTGTGAGTATCGTCTTTCTAAAAAAAAAATAATCACTCTCAGAGTCATCGGTGCACATACATAGAAAAAATAAGGACGAATATAAACTTCCCCTTCTTGTAACTTATATGAGGGCGGCTATCTTATCTCAAACAACCGGAACATAACGCAGATTGTCAGTAGACCTAGATACCTATGATGGAGATTAATATACCACCAGCCAAACCAAGTGCTAAACATGTGAACATGCGAGCTCTGTTTCATATTTCCGACATATCTACATTATTACCGATTTCCGAAAGGACGTTGTAATTCCACTGTATATTTTATATCTTTTTATTATTTATTATTATGTCAAAGATCAAAATATCAAACATTTCAAGTCATAAATGTCAAATGTCAAAAGTCAAAAATGTCACAAATGTCAAAAATGTAAAAAATGCAAAAATGTCAAATGTCAAACGTAAAAAATGTCAAATGTCAAAGTCAAATGTGAAATGTCAAAAGTCAAAAATGTCACAAATGTCAAAAACAAAAATGTCAGAAGTATAAAATGTCAAATGTCAAAGTCAAAAATATCAATAGTTGAAAATGTCAAGTGAAAAATCTCAAAAATCCAAACTCAAAAATGTCAAAAGTCGAAAATGTCACAAATGTCAAAAATTACAAAAGTTAAAAATGTCAAAAATCAAAAATGAGAAATGTCAAAAGACAAAAATGTCAAAACTCAAAAATGTCAACGTTAAAAATGTCAAATTTTAATGCTGTTGGTTTCTCTTAATATAATAATATCTCAAAAATAGAGAACGGAACAGAATATGGATGTGCAAAGCCGAAACTGAGAATATAATGTGACGTCGGATTGAGGGCCGCTGTTTAATTTTCAGTTAATTGATGCATGATACCATATGATACCTACTAAACCGCTGCGTTAACTATCACATATTCAAAGCCTTATTTATACCTTCCC
Source organism: Oegoconia quadripuncta (assembly GCA_949316235.1). Lineage (NCBI taxonomy): Eukaryota > Metazoa > Arthropoda > Insecta > Lepidoptera > Autostichidae > Oegoconia > Oegoconia quadripuncta. Next base: position 13,962,359 of record OX438760.1, read on the forward strand.
ACTGTGGCATAACCTCCTTTCAATTAGAGGGGTATTTATGGGTCATGTATGTATAGAAACAATGCGTACCGAGGGTTGGAGAACTTAAATTCCATACTTCAAGAATTTATTTAAATGTCGATTACAAGCAAGAGATCATGACCCACCTCCATACCCTCCCACTGCAACTCCTGTAGCCAGGATCAACAGCGGTAGAGCTGAACGTCACCTACTGAAAGTAAGCGTGTCCCGAGAAAAGACTTTACGCTACCTTGGGCCCCAAATTTATTTAAGAAGAAGAAAAAGGGGTTTTTTTTTTTTTTTTTTTTATAATCTTATTTTAAGGAGCTTAGTCGAAAGCGACTATGCCGCTCCGTTGGTACAGCTTACTTATGTACTAGACGGCTAATTCCTCCGTCGCACAGCAATTTTATATAAATTATACATATTTTTGGCTGCTAGAGACGCAGGGTGTGCTAGAGCCCTATTGCATCCACCTAATACTCGTATATTATTGTTTATAACTACTTCTATTCTATAATCCTCGTTACTCGTAAAAAAGGGGTTTAAAGAAGAAAAAATAAAATTATTTCCTCCTTCCCCTTTACAAATGGGAGTGTAGCCAGAGAAAAGGAGAAAACCCTCTTATGAGGTTAATATTAAATGGGTAAAGGGGACTGAGTGAGGCTCAGTCCCTAATAAGTTGTTGTTGTTGTTGTCGAGATGTCAATTTAAATTTAGTAGAAATAATATTAGGTCCTTACCTATGAAATTGACGTTTTGTATGAAGAATTTCATTAAGACTGTTTTCTCCGTACAAACATTTTTGATTTTTTTTTGGGAACGGCAAATCCAAATTTAGCTAAACTTTGTGGGTATTATCGGATAACATTAAGTTAAGTATAGGCAGCGTTAATTTTTAAAAGTAACCGCTTAATAAAAGTTTCAGCGAATGTAAGAAATGATTATGGGAAGCACATGAAAAGAACTCTGTTAAAATTTTTTTTATTATGTGATTTATCCCAGAAATTAAAAAATATTTCATGTGAAACCTTGAAATAATATTCCATTTTCCAAATATAAAACAAGTTTAGATATAGCTTTGAAAATCGCAGGAATTGGTACATAATATGGCGCGTGGGTCGATGATGGTTTTGAGAATAAAAAAAAATAAACTACCTATGCCAATAACTTCTATTTCACTTACCAAATATGTCCTATTTATATCCTTACGGTAAAAAAACTCATCCGGTATAAGTATGCGACTATGATGCTTTCCACCGAAAAACGATAACTTTCCAAACTTTCTTGCTCGAATTTCAATTGTTCGAAAACGGTAATAAGAAATTTCAATTGCCAGAGTGATTATTTCATATAACTCTTTTTCCCATAAACTTATTTTATATATGTTTCACATACTAGAAAAACGGTTAACCGATTATCAGCACTACTTTTTGATGTTTGACAGATATTTTACTTACCATAATTTTAATTACTAGAATTACTTTACGTCGAAGTTACTTTTTCTAGACAATTTTTGATCCAGTTTAGTTAAGGTTAGGTTAACTTTGTTTGTTAAATAGGTTAGGTTAGGTTGGAAACATGAGAAAATCTATTCATTAACTTGACTATGCCCCATAAGTATAATTTACCTTTAAAGCTCTGGAGCAGTTTATTAAAATAAAGTTTTTGTTTATGCGTAACGGGTTGTTACTTGACCTCAATCACACCTGATGTTAAGTGAAGATGAGGTCGAAGGTGGAAGCGTACTGACCCGGAAACCCCAAGTGGAATTTCATTTGCGGGTAAAAAATGTGTCAATAAACACTGTTAATAATATTCTGAAAACCAAAACGTCTGTCAATAGATGCTTCGGCTAAACATTCGGTTGAACTCTAAAACATATGTAAATTAAAAAAAAAATACATTTGAATATCGTACATTCGAACTTCTGTAAAGTGCATTTTCGGTGAAATGAAACATATATAGAAACAAAAATATGGAAAACGATTTCGCACAATTAAAATTCGATAAAAAAAATTTCCATTCGTGATAGGTAACCGCAAAAAACATATATAGATTAGTGAGTTTCAAGAACCGTTTATGTCGTTTCAAGCTTCACGGTAAGAGACGAGTTGGTCCTATCCTAGCTTATTTTTTTTTTTTTAATTTTTATTAGGGAAATCGACAGCTTAATCTTAAGAAGTATTGCTTACATATTTCAGAGTATTTTTACAATGTAAAAACCTTTATAGATTTCCACGACTATTCAGTAGAAAAAGAATACATGAACAAGATAAAAATTTCTTATAACTATGTTTTGTGTGTGTGTGTGTGTGTGTGTGTGTGTGTGTGTGTGTGTGTGTGTGTGTGTGTGTGTGTGTGTGTGTGTGTGTGTGTGTGTGTGTGTGTGTGTGTGTGTGTGTGTGTGTGTGTGTGTGTGCGTGTGCGTGTGCGCGTGTGCGTGTGCGTGTGCGTGTGCGTGTGTGTGAGAGTGAGTAGCTTAAAATAATGAAGTTTGTAAAATCCAATGCAAATCGCATATGAGTCTTAATCCTTTCACTTGCACCACATACCAAAGGAACTTTCGAATTCAGCATTATTTGTGGTATTTTGTGGTAGCTGAAACCGGGGATGCGGTTAATTTTTCAAAAATTCACAAAGCCAGTTACATTCGGTATTCATATGAGACGACGGGATTACAAGCCAGCCCTGGACTGGGCCGACCCAGTTACATTAAACAAAGAAGACTCGAACGGAGGTTGACGTGATACGCCTACTAATGTTTGTCCATGATTGATTTGCGTGTCTAGTTGAAATATCTGAATATAAGTATATGAAAAGTCTATGTCGTAACTGACTGACAAGGTTATTGCTATAAGTCAACGCACAGACAAAGCTTCTGTAGATGATAGGTGGCCGGAGATTAATTCAAAACACGTGCACTATATTAACGTTCTTTATTAACGAGAGTTAACAAGCACATATACATTTATTTATGTCCCGACAGAGTAATCGTGAGTAGGCGAAACAAAATGGACGCGGACTCACAGATCTGTCCACCAATCAGAGACAGGCACCTAACTTTTTAATCTTAAGTAACGCTAAGTAAAGTCGCTAACACTCCCCACCCTGAGTGCTGTCCAGCACTCACAAATCAATAGAAATGGGTGCGACGCGCGCTGCAGAGCGCCGCCAGGTTCCGGTCTTCGTTTTCACATCGACAAGTCTGACTCGCCCGTCCTTACCTGGGTATATTTGCTGGACTACAGCCTTCGGCCATGAATTACGGGGGGAGTCCGGGTCGACTACCAGCACCAAGTCACCTACCTGTAGTGGTCTGCTTTCCTCATTCCATTTCCTTGTCGGTAGTAGCTCTGGCAACACTTCCTTCAGCCACCTCTGCCAAAACATATCACTGAGTCACTGTGCTGTTCGCCACTGTTTCCTGAGATACAGATCAGAGTTGTCGAATTTGCCAATTACTGGTGAGTTTGAGGAAGATCCTAGCAGAAAATGATTAGGTGTAAGCGTCTCCATACTTCCAGGTTCCACTGATACGTGTGATAAGGGACGGTTGTTCACAATATTTTCCACCTCCGCTATTAAAGTATATAGAACTTCTTCAGCTTCTTTGTCTTCGTTTTATATTGAATCAGGTAATTTTAATAAATTCATAATTTTGACCAATTCAAAAAGCGCTCTTCAGCATGTGGTTCGCTGCGCCTTCCAACTTCAAACTTCAAGCATTTATTTCAAAGTAAGATGATATCATTTGTTGAATGTAAATTTAAATCTACTGGAAATAAAAGGGATTATTGCATTTATCTGTCAATTTGTATGTCCAAGCTACTATCGCTTCGGAAAGGGAAATCATCTGTGGTAGAAGCAGCGGCGCAAGAATTTATTAAAAAAAAAGATTTAAATAAATAGCAGTATACAATTAATACAATTTTATTATACATATTATTATATAGGAGTACATTCATGTCATTCAGATAGTCACTAATTTTGTAATAACCTTTTCTTGCTAATGTTGTTTTGACATGATCTTTGAATTTTTATTATAAAAGCGGTATATAATGTTATAAAAGCGTATACAGTGTCCCATAAATTATGTGTTAACTTTGCTTAGTGTGAACATAGGGGCAGGCAATCTATCTCTATATCTCAAATTTCAATTTTGCTTGTCACTATTTTTCGGGAATGCAGAAATATTTACATGAGAAGCTCACCGATAGCTTACGAAATTATTGAAACAGTTTTCAGATTGCGGGCGAAATCACTGACATAGCCCAGCGGATTAGTAAGTTGAAGTGGCAGTGGGCAGGGCACATAGCTCGAAGAGCTGATGGCGGGTGGGGCAATGATGTTAGCCGCCTCCGTGGGTCAATGTAAACATCATTGTTTTACGATTCGGAGGTCGCGGGTTCGATCCCCAGCGGGGTACAAGTTTTAAGTACTCGGTTTGGTTGGTGGTAGGGCATTTTAAATGTCCGCCTGGCTAGCTACCACCATCTTATCTAAATCTGCCGCCAAGCATCAATGTTAATAGCATTGTTGTGTTCCGGTTGTCAGAGATAAGATAGCCAGTCCCCCAAATGTGTTGGGGTTTCCGGGTCAGTACGCTTCCACCTTCGACCTCATCTTCACTTACCATCGGGTGTGATTGAGGTCAAGTACTAACCCGTTGTGCATAAAAAAAAACACAACAATGCTATTAACAATGCTGTTTGGCGGCAGATTTTAGATAAGATGGTGGTAGCTAGCCAGGCGCACATTTAAAATGCCCTACCACCAATCAAACAGAGTACTATATATGTACCCCGCTAGGGATCGAACCCGCGACCTCCGAATCGTAAACCCAATTATGTTTACATTGAGCCACGGACGCTGTTGGATTGATTGATGAATACAAAATTGTTGGATTAAATCTAAATATTGAGTTAGGACTGGATATACACGTATGAACCCGATTTTACGTGCATGCCTCGTCCGCGGCACGGCTCGGGCCCGTCATGGTCTAGCATAAATCATCCTGTACATGTACAGGTGATCCCAACAAGCCACACAGGCATGTCAGTCATTGATTCGACTTTGTGTTAACTCGAATAGAAACCTCTGTTGGTATCACATTTATGTTCCACCTGACATGGCATCTTATTATTATTTGACATGTGTCCCTTTGTGAAGGGAAGATGTATCGTTGCCACGCTCCATTGCGTCCAAGCGACAGTATGTTGAACCTATAAGCAGTAATACAACTTTCAACAACGAAAATGCCGCGTTTCATCTCAACACTGCCCTGGACCGCGTCATAGAATAGTAATTATAATATGCCTGTTACACAAATCTACATTTGCAGCATTGCTTTGTATGGGTGTGAAACGTGGACTCTAACTCTTAAAGACAAAGAAAGATTGGAAGCTTTTCAGATGTGGTGCTGGAGGAGAATGGAACGTATCAGCTGGAAAGAGAAGAAAACGAACGAAGAGGTTTTAAATATAGTAAGGGAAAAACGGAAATTGTTGGGAGTAATTAAGAATAGAAGAGGTAAAATGCTGGGACATCTTATACGACACGATGATTTCATCAAAACCATAATAGAAGGAAGAATAGAGGAAAAGAAAAAGAGGAAGACCGAGAATAAGCTACATGCATCAGATAAAAGCGATGTTGAACGTCGTGTCGTATCAGGAGGTCAAGAGGAAGGCGGAGAGCAGAGAGATTCGACCTCATCTTCACTTAACATCAGGTGTGATTGAGGTCAAGTACCAACCCGTTATGCATAAAAAAAAAAAAAAAAAAAAAAAGATATGGAAAAATCCCCACGGACAAGAGCATGGCTCTTAAATCAGATGATGATGACACAAATCTTTACTTTCAGGTACAAATTGTTACACCGCTTTCGGAAGATACCTTCGCTGTGTCCCCTGTACGTCCAAGTAGGAGATTTAGTACACTGTCCAGTTGGTATACTGTTATTAGCATACCGTAGCTATGTTGTATGACTTGACAGCGAAAAATGTTCGCTCTGTATAAAATGCATGAAAAGTATTTTCTTAGGTCCGTAGACTTGGCTGTATATCACACCGTTTCAGGTCTTAAAACAACAGGTATGAGCTTCCATTATAATAATTATATAATAATTAGCTGATTTGTTCACACTCGTTTTTTTTTACTTATGTTCAGCATAAGTATGACACTTAAATCCATCAATACTTCATCTCATCTTCACTTAACATCAGGTGTGATTGAGGTCAAGTAGCAACCCGCTGTACATAAAAAAAGTAGCAAGTTCACCGCTGGACAACCCAGGGTAGGATTTGCATGACTAGGATTTTTCCTAGTCGTTATAAATATTAACTATTTCGGAAACTTATACCAATCACCTAATTCCAAACTAAGCAAAGCTTGTACTATGGATACTAAAGAAAGGATAAACAATAAAGGATAACAGTAAATATTTACATAAATATCCATGACTCGGGAATAAATGTTCGTATTCATCACACAAACATTTACCCCTTACATAGGGTTATACTAAAACTACATAAATACAACATGAAAACATCTATCTCCTTCCCGGGTGCAAGGAAGCCCTAGCGGAATTGGAAAAATATGCTAAAATAAACAAGGATTTTTATTTTTACACAAATATCAAGCAAAAAATGAAACAAAAGATTAAGAATTTATATAAAAAATAATTCTAGTTTAGTTTATTTCTTACCCAAAAATTGTAGCGTATTTTATTCAAAATGTGTTACGAAAACTTTATTCAGACAATTCGGTTCGGTGTGACAGGCGGCGGGAAACGCGAATGGACGTCTTTCTGACGATGCATTGTTGCGAAATTTGAACATAAATATGTCAAACGATACTGTATACGCTTTATTGAGCAATATTCTTTTATTTTGTTAGTTTATACAAATTGTGACTGCTTCGAAATAAATAACACGGATGAAGATAGAGTTGAAATTCGTTTCTTTACCTTCTTCTGTACTATAAACAATAAGTAGATAGGTACGTTAGTCCTACTATGTGCTATTATTATCATTTGTATAATTTGTTGGTGGTAGGACATTTTAAATGTCCGCTTGGCTAGCTACCACCATCCTATCTAAATCTGCCGTCAAGCAGCAATGTTAATAGCATTGTTGTGTTCCGGTTGTCAAAGATAAGATAGCCAGTCCCCCAAGTGTCATGGGGTTTCCGGGTCAGTACGCTTCCACCTTCGACCTCATCTTCACTTAACATCAGGTGTGATTGAGGTAAAGTGCAAACCCGTTGGGCATAAAAAAAAAACTTTTTTTTTTGTGCAGTTATATAATTAACAAATACGTCATATACTTAGTGCTTTACATGATATATCAATAAAATTATTTAACAGATTTATTACATTCATATTTTTTCATATTCAACATAACTGCATAATTACATTTTCGATTACATACACCGTTTTAAGTACTTTGCACTTACTCTCAAATCATTTTAGTTTCCCGCCTTAATTTCAAATATTTTACAAATAATAGTTTTACCTAGTTAAGTAACAAAATTAAATTAGATTACATTGGATACACTAAGTTACAGCATATTCAACTAATTCAAATCATTAGGTAAGTACAATAAATTCATTATATAAATAAATATATAGGGAAATGTCACAATGCCATTCCAATATTACCTTTTAGCATCTTCAAATAATTTCCCAATCGAGTAGAGTACTCCTTTTCATAAAGAAAACTCTTTAATTTGTTTGTGAATGTGTTTAAAGATGACTGCGGAGTCCTTCGTGCGTCATGCTAGAATACACATAGAGAATTCAGCTATTTTGCAAAGTCAAAAAACTGTACTGAAATAGTACCATAGGAAAAAATTATGTGCCACTGTCAAAGTCAAAGTCAAAAATGCTTTATTTTGAAGGTACACAGAGTACACTTAAAATAGTCAATTTTACATTTTTTAAGCTACTGCTTGTTCAAAGTGCAATTTTCCCCTGAGAAGAACAAGCAAGAAACTCGAAGGGTTGCTCTTTTAAAATCGGGCTTTGATTTTACATAATGGTTTTTATATTTCATTATTAATTGTGAAATGCCAGGCATGGGAACGATCTGATTATGTCCAGGGATGATTATCATCTAAATAGTCTGATATTTTATAATATGCTTTGTTAATTCTGTTTCATAGTATCTTTAAATTTATTGAGAGGAAGATTTTGTATATCAACTGGAACCTTATTGAAAAAGCGTATATAATAACCCTTTGAATGAATTACTGACTTTGCGGGGGCGACTTATGTGACCTGCAAGTTTAT